>JARHVA010000532.1:4245000-4400000 GCA_037957365.1 Torreya grandis
CCAAATGCTGAGGGGGATATGAAGTTGCATTGACTGTTAGTTTATTTAGATTCTTGTTGTCATTAACTTTGACCTTGTATAGGACTTTGTTATTACTCTTGTTTGTTGTGTCTGAGATACTTGAGTACTTAAGTTTGCCCATTGAAATAATCTTAACTTATCTTTCCTTTAGTGATAACACAATTCAGTGAATGAAGAGAATCTTTTGAACATAATAGATTCATATAATGCTGGTAGAAGGATATAATTAAAGATGTCTTGTAACTCTTGATTGGCCATGGGGCTAGTTAGCTTAGCCAAAATAGTGTTGTATCTAAGAACATAATCTATGAGGGGATCATTTAACCTTTGTTTCTATTATGCAATTTGTGAATAAGAAACCTTATCACCAATGTTGATACTAAAATGTGATAGGACCATGTCTGCTAAAGGAGTAAATGTAGCGATCGATTGATTCGGTAGACTATAGAACCATTGTAATGCACAATCTTTTAGACTCCATGGAAATAGCTTGGTAAATAGCCAATCATTGGGTACATATTCTAAGAATGCTATGTGAAAATCTCTCAAATGTGTCTCTGGATCACCCTTACCATCATATAGAGTGAGCTTGGGTTGAACGAAACCTTATGGTAAGAGTGTATAAGCAATGTGATGTGCCAATGGTATATGAAGTAAAGAAAAAGAATCCAATGACTATGTAGGTCTAGATACACCTTGCTCAAGATGTTTCACCTTGGATTGAAGAGGTTTTATCTCTTGCATAAGGGATGCCACATTAGGATATATGGATGTATTAGCTATAACTGGTGGCATAGAAGAAGGTTGGGCTGCTATAGGGGGTCGTTGAGACATAGTTTCCCTTATAGTGTCATTTGCAATTGACTGCTCTATGGTTTGAGAAGATTGACCATTATTAACATTTTTTTGTTCCTCTTGTAGAATTCTAAGCATGTCATCTTGCATATCCAGATGTTTGGTTAAGAGTTCTTGAAGTTCTCTTTCATCAGTTTCATCAAAATTGGTATATTTGGGCCATTGTTAAAGTAGGAAAACAATGTGAAATGTGTTTTAATGTTTTTATATAATTTTTAATAGGTAATATGCTAAAAATGGAAATTACTAAATATGAGAAACATAAAGTTTGAACAATAGTGAACTAGAATTTGTGCAAAAAGGATACTGAGTGTACAAATGTGTAAGATGATACCTCAAGAAGTAAAAATAAGAGCTAGTACATGCAACTAGGGATTTTTAAAAAATATTTATGGAAAATATTATGAATTTTTGAATTTAATTTTTTTTTAGTTTTATATGCAACTAAAAATTCAAAAAATGATTAGAAAAGTACTAGAAAATAACTGGGAGCTAGTTAATGCAACTAGGGACTTTTGAATGAATTTTTAAAATTAGAATGATACTTTTTTAAAAATTTGATATGAATTTATAGACAATTTGTATAATTTTTCTTGAAAAAATTAGGAAAAATTAGAAAATATTTCTAAAATTAGCAATATATTTTCCTAGTATTTGGAATGTGTTTGTATGCAAAAAGGACCTAGTATGTGCAAACTAGGGTTTTTATAAAATATATTGAGAAATTTGCAATTAATTTATAGATTTTTTATTATTAAATATAATATAAATAAATAAATTATGGTAAAAAATATAAATAATTTACCCTATGGTTTCTAGGGTTTTTGTGTGAAATTCAAAGTAAGTCAGGTTCACCAAATGTTTTATTATTTTTCAGAATAATTGAGTTTTATTACTTATTAAGAAATAAATATGGAGTAAATTAAATAAATAAATAATATGAAATAATTAATCCATTTATTTATGTAAACAAATTATATCTTTGCCTTTTCTAAAAAAAATAATAAATAAGAGAAAATATGACTTAGCTTATTTTACATTGTCCGGTCTGAGATATGGCCTAAAAATTCAGGTACAGGATTGGGATAGTGTCAAAAATAGGTTCTTAAACATCATTTTTTATTAGATAGGAGCATTGAAATTGGCACACCCTTGTGTTCAATGTTTTAGTCTTTTTCTATTTTGTTGTCCGAGTGATCTGAGTTTTTTGGGTTCTGATTGGTAGGTCTGTGTTACCCTGTCAGTGAAATATCAAAGCCCAAACATTTGTGGATCTTATTGTGCATCTATTTTAATCTTAAAAATCCATAGGAACTCTTTGTGTTTGGACTTGAAAGGAAATTTTGGAAAGAGAGATAAGAGGTTAGTGTGTAAAGGATACACTAGATGCACTTCACACCACTTGTGTAGGTACACTGCCTACATACCAATACTCCAAGGAGGGATCAAAGTAATGTAGTTATCCCATTAAAGTGCTTGGTGCCATTGTGTATGAAAATAAAAATAGACATAAAATTAGATGTAATTTATATGGCTAGGGACTTGTGCAAGGGTTTGAATAAGTTTAGACTAATATTGGAAGGTTGTATATAGAGAACAGGGAAAAGTGCTTGAGTGTACTTGCTTATATTATTTCTTCTCTCTTGTAAATGAATGTCAACCCTTCCAAATGGACTTTGAATGGCCTTTTATATGGGATTTAATTATCATGGGTTAAATAAATTTATATTAGGTTGACATGAATTAGGATAAGGATCTGATAAAATATGATCATTTGAACCAAATTTGCACTTAGAAAATAAATCCATAAATAAGACACCATAGGTTTCAGCACTCCTGTCCATGTTGGGCACTATTGTTCATAAGGAATGAGACTTGGGGGGTGGATTTAGGCATAAAAGATCTACTTGGGTCTATAAGGATTAAGTCTAAAAGGTTGTGGATGACTGGGAATTAGTGAAAGAAAAGCCTATAAGGGTTGTGCAAGTAAGTATGAGGACCTATGGATTGGGTGTCATTAGCTACACTAAAGTAACCAAATTTTGCATTTTACATGACTACACAAACCTTAATTTCCCACACTAGGTCTTAGTAAATTTTTAGTAATTTTTTGATCAATTTATGAATTTTTACTAGCATATTTAAATGAAAAATTCCATTCAAAATTCAAAATTTCATAGTAATTTGTCAAAATATTTATTTTTCTAAACCCTAGTTGCATCTACTAGTTCCTATTAAATCAATAATTTTCCAATAATTTTTTCTATTTTTACTTGCATATCTAACTCAAAAATCCACTTTCAATTTCAATTTTTCATAGTAATTCTTAAAATAATTATCTATTAAAACCCTAGTTGCATCTACTAGGTCCCATTGCTTCTTAAGGTATCACCTTACATGTTTGTGAGCTTCGTATCTTTTTTATGCAATTTCCAATTAACTACTTTTATGACTTTACATTTCCTATATTTAGTATTTTCTTTATATCACACTTTACCTATTAAAAATTTTTGCAAAAAATTCAATCAAATTTAAACTTGTTTTCTTACTTTACCAATGGCCCAATATATTGATTTTGATGAAACTAATAAAAGGGAAGAAATATTAACTAAACACCCTTACATGTAAGATGACATGCTTAAAATACTATAAGAAGAATAACAAAGAGTGAACAATGGTCAATCTTCTCAAACCATAGAGAAACTAGAAACAAATGACACTACATGGGCAACTGTCTCAACAACACCTTATAGTAGTCCAACCTTCTTATTTACCACTGGCTACAGCTAGTACATCCCTATCTCCTGATTTGGTAGCCTTTCTACAAGAGATAAAATATCTTCAATCGAATGTGCTACATCTTGAGAAAGGTGCCTCTATACCTACACAAAATTTGGATTCTTTTGCTCTTCAGAATATATCATTGGCATGCCACATTATTTCTACACCTTTATAAAAAGGTTTTGTTCAACCCAAGCTTACTCTATATGATGGCAAGGGTGATCTAAAGACATATCTGAGAGATTTTCATGCAACATGTTTTGACTATGTTCTAAATTATTAGTCAGGAATAGTGCACATAAAGGATGACCTCGAAGACCATGTAGTTAGAGTAGAAGACAAAAATGGAGAACGAAAAGGATGAGAATATTTCAATTATTTCCAGTTTAGAATATAAGTTGTTAAGATATAAGTTTTAATATAGTCGATGAACTATATATTTTATTATGTATCTTAGACTAGATATAGTTAGTAACGATCCAGAGATATATATGTATGTATGTAATTGGTGAAACTATTGTTAAGCTGTTCAGTGTTGAGTTTCTTAGATGATGCTAGTTGATCTTGAAATTGTTACTATTGACTAATCTTATATTCTTCTGCACTATGATTAATAAATTTATTATGAGTTATTCTGAATATTCTGTGTTCATTGTGCATTCATATTACTCTATGAATCTATGTGTTTATGGATTTTGCATTAGTTAGTTTTTGTAAATCTCATCTCCCACTGTCTATTCGAATAATTAGCTTAATTAAATAGTCAAGTTGATTCATCACTAACAATGGTGTGGTGAGCATGAAACTACTTCCCTTAGTTGATCATGTTGATCATATGGCCATTGGCCATTCAAACTAGCTATAGTATTCATAGTCCCTAATGAAGAAATTACACTAATGTTGTGATGGTTAAATAGATAAAGGAATGTCAAGGCATGGTTAGATGAACAAATCAATGAATTTTCATCTACAAAGGTGAGAAGAATATGTTGTGAACCCACAAAAATTATCTAAGACTACCTATATGGAGACATATATGAGATATTCTAGTGTGAATTCCCTGAGCTTCTAGCAGCATGGGTAGCATGTGTAGAACATTTCTATTATGGGAAAGGAAGTACCTAGTGTATTACCTAGATTGAAGGAAACCTAGAGTGAGTGCACAATCTAGATACTATGTGGGCTCGAGCTATGCACTACTAGGTAAAATCCACTATCGATGGGTACATTTTTGAATTTGTAGTTCAAGCATGCACTATAGTAAAAGTGGTGCAAGTCAAATTTCATAGTATCATATGCCAAAAAAATTTACAATGTCTTCCTACATTGATTAAGATGTTGATCCTTGAAAAGGGTGTCATACTAAGACCTTTTGATATGGAGTAGTCAAGTTGGGTGATATGGGGATGCGCATGTAAGGGGAAATGAGTACATGAGATGATATAGATAGTGAGATGGATGAAGGGATAGATCGATGTAGACATGAAGCATAGTCAAGAGCAAGAGTGTGAAATATGATAGAAGAACATATGGGAGATTCCATCAACTACTGCTAGTAGTAGTAGGCATAGTGTAGCACGTAAAGAAGAAAAGATGGTCAAAGAAGAAGTAAGAAGAAGAGAAAAGAAGATTAAAAAAATTGAAGTAGATAAGCTCGATTAGAGTATGGAAGGATGAGAAGAAAAATATAATCTAAGATTGATGATGAGGGAGTGCATATCAAGGTAGAACTTAGTTATTTTTAGGAAGTTGGTGGTTCATCCCCCAGTCAAAAAGTAGATTGGATAGAGTGCACAGTTAATCAATGGCACAGTACTAGATCTATCTAGTCAAAAGATAGAGTCCTACACTCAGTTCGTATTCCCCCACACCACACATCCCCTATGCCTATAATTCATTCATCACAAGAAACAAGTAACCTAGTAGAAGAAGTTAACATACATGCTTTGTAAGATAAGTTTATATAATTAGTAAGGTAGATTTTGGTAAGAATGCATACAAGTAAAATGATACACAAAAGTAGTACATTAGGAAAGCAGATACAACTATCATCAACCCTATCCTCTTAGTACAAATCAATGAATGGATCATGTAGATCAAATTGTGGGGTGACATACTAGCTAGACTTGAATTAGAACTGGGATCACTACCTAGAATTAGCTATAATGAGGAGAAGAGAGTTGCCTTTGAAAGAACTAGCAAGTGTAGAACATGTGCCTTTTTGCATTATATCCATTGAGTAGCACTACAAAATCTCTTAGTGAAACAACCACTAGATTTATTGAGTATTGTGCAAATAGCTATTTATCATAAAGTATGCAGTGAAGCATGAAAGTGGGAACGAGTTCTCAAACTAGGTAAGGTGAAGATCTTAGATTGGGAAAGTGATAAAGAAACTTCCTCATTAGATATTCTGAGCTTAGAAGAACATGAACCAATTATGGGTCCTTTGGTTAATCCATCAACACCTCTAGTTCAGACATCTCATATTTAAAAACCTCTAGTTCATATACATCCAAGTGTCTAGTAGAACCCCATCCAGTCATGAGGATAAAGGATGGCTCTAACTAGAACATTTATCAATCTAGCTCCTTATGATGGGTCCATGGACCTTGAATAGTACCTATTGACTTACAAGATGAATTGACAAGCCAAAAGGATCACAAATGAAGACGTTAAGAAGTGTGAGGTGATTGGAGCACTAAAAAGATGTGCACTAGAATATGTCTTTCAATGTAATGCTCTAAAATAGAGAGCTTATCTATAAGATATGAAGACTTGGCTTACTACCAAATTCACTATTAAGAAGTTTGTCAGCCAGACCATCCAAGACCTGAAAGAAATCAGCAAGGACCTCAGGAATTAGTAACTAAGTATGACAAGAGGTTATTTTATGTAATGATTCAAGTGGATTTTAACTTAGCAGACCCTAATAAAGCTGCATGGTTTGTCTAAGGTCTAAGACCATGAATTCAACTTGCCATTGTGAAAACATAGTTCCTCATGAAAGTAAATACCAATTTTTTTGCAATATGTGTAAAGCAAATTGAGGAATTTGGAACTAGTTCTAATCCAAAATCCCAATTAGAAATCACACTTCAAATGCTCATCCAAAGGCTATAAATATAGTAGGTAGCAGCAAAAAGGTCAAAAATTGGTCTATGGTGTTTTGACTATGATAGAGAAGGACACCATCAAAATGATTATATGTGTCACAAGGTTGAATCTTATGATCTATGTAAGACTCTAGGTCATAGTGTAGTAAAATGACATCTACTACAACACTATCTCAAGAGCCACTAGATCCCTTTTTATAAGTTCTACAAATCTACAAATGATGAAGATAAAGATTGCAGGGCCTTACAGGAGCTAAAGGAAGACATGACTAAGAATGTATTCATAGTTGCTACATAGTAGAAAACACTATTAGTCACTCCTAGGGTTGATGAAGCTAGCAGAGCACCATCAAATAATTTAGTGTGGGGAGCCCAAACTCCACCTTATTACTCCCAAGGAGCCACTGGGTGGACAACACCAACACAACCAAACTAATTTTTGTATCCTCAGTCATGGAACCAGATGCCACTGCAATAAGGATACTTCAATTATGAACATACACAATAATAATGTAATGATTGGGTTTACCAATCCCAAAGAGGAGGATACTATGGTAGAGGCAAAGGTGGATTCCAAGGTGGTGCAGGATGTGGATGACCTAGACGCAAACCCTAAAGGTGCTAGTTATGTGGTGAATTGGGCCACATATAGCATAACTACCCTACAAACCCCAAGATATAGTCTTATTGTGTATAGTGTCAAACCTATGAGGAGCATGACATAGTTGACTATCCTATCCTCGAAGCACAATGAAAGGAGTGCATAGTGTGTAATGTCAACTTGGTGAATGTGTAGACTAAGGAAAATTCCTTCATGCAAGCTATCACACGTAGGCAACATCACGAGCAAGGGCTTCCACCATTGAAGTAGCACTTGACTTTGGGATTCAAAAATCTTGTGTAGACAAATACCCAAAAGATCCAAAACTAGAGGACCTAGTGAGGTAGGCTACATAGTTACTAAAGATTTCACAACAAGAGGAGATACCAGTTAGTGATGAAACCACCCTCGATGCATAATTATATGGTCAGATAGTGTGCATAATGAAGTAAGATGGAGTTTTAACTATGATCATGGAATTGATATAGCTGGTTAATACCCTAAGAAATGAGGACATTTCTTAAAATGTTAATAATCTAGTACATCACTTGATGTATTGTGCATAGAAGGGCCAATGTACAATAGATAAAATGGTCTAGAATGTTAAGACCAAAAGACCATGGGACATATATCTACCCATAGACATCAAGTTAGTGGGGTATGAAAAACCCAATGCCATGTTCAATTTTGGTAGCACGGTCAACATGATACCATAATCTACTTGGGATACTATTGGATAGCTTCCACTGAGCTACAACCTAGTTACGCTGAGTCTAGCTGATTATGGTAAGGTAGAGCCCTTTGGCAGGATTGAAGATGTCAAAATAATAGTACTAGGATTAAGCCTATGAGGTGATTTTAGAGTGATAGATATGAAAATCATTGATACACATTATCTAGCCCTGATATGAAAAAAGTGGGCCTATGATGGGAAGATAACCATTAACATAGTTTTAAACCAGCTATAGTCACAATCGGAAGAGCATATCTTGATTATTCCTTTAGTTATGAACCCCATCAAGCCCTACATCATTATGAGGGAGCCACTAACTTTGCATTATCAAGAACAGAACTGGAAAATGGTCGGAACCATAGGAGCATCTCAACACTGCTCAGTAGGAGAGTGCACCAAAGAACAATGCACCAAGTAAGTTACCTACTATCTTTCTCCATGAGTTATCTCTAAATCAGGAAGATATACAATAAATTAAGTGATGTACTCACTAGCATGACCCCAAATAGACTTCGTATATCAAGCTATATATACAGACCAAGATTACACAGAGCCCAATCTAGTAGGGACCATTCATTGGGAGGAGGAGTCCATAGTTAGTGGTGACTTAGATACATACCTCTTCAACTAGGATCGAGGAAACCATGAGCTTTGACCATTTTTTCATGGTATGCACAACCAATTGATAGATACCTCATTATTTTCTTACTGAGGATGTCAGTGAGTTCATTATCTGCTTTGAAGAACATGTACCCAACATGGAGTAGAGGATCAATGCGCTATAGTATGTGCTAAAGGTATCACTGCTAACTGGTGGGTTGTTCATAGCAAATAAAAAAATTGGGAAAGTACCTGTGCATTCTTGATTGCCTAGTTCATTGTACTTAATGTTGCATGTAAACACTAGTCAGTGTTTAAATAAGGGGAATACCCTAAAGTACATATATAAGAATATGTATATGGATAGGCTTACGAGGGGATCCACCTAAATTATTGGGTCCATAGCTTTATATATATATATATATATATTGGGACCACTCCTGATGACTTGGTATATCTAACAAGAATGGTGTTAAGAAATAATCAACTAGACATAAGTATAGAATATTTTCTTCAGACTTTCATCTTCAAAAGCATGCAATTGAACATACATTATGCATTGGAGAAGATAAAAACCTTCCTCTGTAAAGGGGTCACTACAGATTTCATAGCTACACATACCATAGATGATAAGATGACTCAATCCTTACAGTGGTTTGAGTTGCTTAAGGAGAAGGGCAAAGGCTTGTTGTGCTCTAGTGGCAAACTGAGGGGGAAAGTGATGATGAGTCAACTAACTCAAGTGAAGAAGATCTTAGTCTAGGTGATTTATTTGAACCTTCCAGACAGGATGAATCAATTCCCCATCCATCTACCAAAGAGGAAGAGGATGAATGGTTGAGGTAGATAACTTTCCCAAAGATGGAAGCTGAGCGTGCTATCTACTAGATGTTAATTGCAGAGGAGTGCAAGTTGTACTATGATCCATTGATTTATCAAGTTTCCAATATTGGTATAGAGGATAACCCCAAAATGGCATATTTGGGAGATTACTAAACAAAGGTAGAACTATATGAATTACTTGAGCTATTGCATGAGTTTGAGTATGTGTTTCCCACCATAATATTCAAAGTGAAGGGTGTGGATCCTTCACTTGGAGACATGCATATCAAATTGAAGCTTGGCACAAGGCCAATTAAGAAGTGCCCATATAGACTTAACCCAAATATGAAGGTTAAAGTCAAAGCTTAGTTATAGCACATACAAGATTCAAGAATTATTTTTTCCATTGAGAAAGCTGATTGGATTATCCTAATGGTAGTTCAACCAAAAAATATAGGTGAGATTAGGATCTATGGAGACTATAGGATCCTAAATGAAGCCTGCGTAAATGATCCATTTCCCATTCCATTTACAGATGAAGTCTTGGGAGTTATGGTAAGACATGAAATCTATTCCTTCATAGATGGTTTTAGTAGATACCATCATATTCCCATTGCAGTTGAGGATTGAAATAAGACTACATTGACAACCAAGTGGGGATCATTTGCATACAAGGTAATGCCATTCAGGCTTAAAAATGCACCTATGGTATTTTCTAGAGTATTTATCAAGGTGTTTCATGACTTCATCCATGAATTATTGGAAGTCTATTTGGATTATTGGGATACCTTTTCCTTATATAAGGAACATCTGTCTAAGCTGCACCTCATGATGGAAAGGTGTAGAGCACTATGGTTAGTGCTCAACTTAAATAAGTGCTTCTTTTTCACACCATTTGGGGTACTTTTGGGATATGTGGTGTGTAGAAATGGCATCTTGTTTGATCAAGCAAAGATAGCCATTATCATAGGGATGTCACCCCTTATGACCTCTAATTAAGTGCACTCATTTCTAGGTCACATTGGTTACTACCATAAATTCATCAAACGATATGCAACAATCTTTGTGCCACTAGAAAAGCTATTATGCAAAGGTGTCCAGTTCAAATGGACATAGAAGTGTCAAGAATCCCTAGACCAATTAAAGGTAAAATTGGTAAGTGCACCTATCCTAGTATTTCCATACTAGAAAAATTCATTTCATGTACATGTAGATGCATCTAAAATAGCTATTGACATGGTATTGTCCTAGCAAGGAGAAGAATGATTTGATCATCTAATCCATTTCATGAGTAAGAAGTTATTTTCTACAAAAATTAATTATAAAACAATAGAGCATGAAGCCTTAGCCATTGTCTTCACCCTCTAAAAATTTAGACACTAACTATTGGATACTCTGTTTGAGCTATTTACAAACCATCAAGCACTGTGCTACTAGGTGAATAGACCAATGTTAGGAGGATGCATCTCATGATGGCTGCTATTATTCCAGGAATTTTAGTTCCATATAAATGTAAAACCAAGAAGAGATAATGTGGGACCTAACCACTTGAGCTACATAAGGAATGGAGAGGAACCCAAGAAGCTTCAAGATGAGTATCCAGATATGCACCTATTTAAATTAGATTCCATTATTGAATACCTAGAATAGATTGTATAGTTCTTGGAAAGGGGATTCTTTTAGAACACTACAAAAAATGGTAAAAGAAGTAGCTAGTCACCAATGCACTCCCCTTTAGCATTATAAATGGGTTCATATATCGTAAGGGCTAAGATGATATCATTTATCTAGTAGCATTAGAACATGAGTGTCCTCAGATATTATAAGAAACCCATCAAGGCATTGTAGGAGGCTAATTTATAGGTGAGGTAAATGCATATAAAATCTTACAAAGTAAAATATGGTAGTTGAGTATATTTCAAGATGCATAGAGATAATCCTAATAATGTGACATATATCAACAGATTTGGAAGCCCAACCATAAGGATGAGATGTTGTTGCAACCAATGATGGCAAAACAACCATTTGAGTAGTGGGGAATCAACTTTGTTAGTCCTATCAATCCTCTTAGTCATATAATTGATTCAATATACATCATTATAGCTATGGATTACTTCACCAAATGGGTTAAATATGTCACAATGCTAAGTTATGGTGTGCAAGACATAGATAAGTTCCTATATGAAAACATCATTACATGGTTTGGTTGTCCAATATGGTTAGTCAGTGACAAAAGTACACATTTCCTTAATCTAACTATTTCTAAACTAACATAGGAGTTTCTGATTACACACCATAAAAGTTTTTCATATCATCTACAAATGAATGGATAGGTCAAATCTACCAATAAAGTCATTGTGCACATACTAACTAAGACTTGTGATGTTCAGTGAAATAATTTAGAAGATCAGATCCTAGTGGTTCTATGGGCATACCACACACACTACAAGAACTCAACAAGATTCACCCCATTTCAAATAGTTTACGGCTTGGAAGCTGTAATGTCCATGTAGTACCTAATGCCTAGTTTGCATATTGCTATTACATTACACATGGGTGATGAGGATTCCATGACATCCCATCTACTCTAGTTGAATAATATGGATGAGGAGTGACATAGAGTGCAATGGACATAGGATATAAACAAATGCAGTCAGAAGGCTTGACATGATAAATAACTACACAACAAACTATTTTGGCAAGGCTAATTGGTTTTACTCTATGAAAGCAGATTTAGGGTGCATCTTGGTAAATTATGCATTCACTAGATAGGGCCTTATATTATCCATGACATTGCATTGTATAGTGTAATTAACCTCCAAGACTTAGAGGGAAATATATTACTTGGTAAGGTAAATGGGCGCCAACTCAAACCTTACCATTATTAGTTTTTTTTAGTATGAAACTTGTATAATAATCAAGTGTGTGTGCACCTTTAGTTGTTTGTAATAGTTTAAGCCTATGTGTATAAGTCTTCTAGTGCATTAGTAGTCAAGCTAACATATACAGTAAATCTAAACATTTCTAAAGAAGTGGAATGTAACAAACAAAAGAAGGTTGTCTACCAAGCTAGAAGGATATGCCACATCACCAATACATGTTCAGTGCCCCATAGGGATATTATAAGTGATCAGAAGGGAGATACCCAAAGAAGATTGGTTCATGGATCCCAAACATTAAATGTATTCTTTTTTTTGATGCCCAAGAGATTTGATAGGAGTTGTTGAAAGGACATAATGCCCGTACATAGAAGTTAGTTACTTTGGCATTTACTAATTGGTGGTGGGTCAACCAACTTAGCCATATAAGATAAAAGAGTTATAAGTGTAAAAAGACATAGTGATGATGTGGGGTTGACGTCAACATCTTTAGATACAACTTAATCATGCCATATATGTAGACCCTAACATCAAAAGCCAAGAAATTGAATGCCTTAAGATCATTTGGTGTGAATCAAATCCAAGGAATATTAAATACATATAAATTAGTGTAAACAAACACAGTCACATTAGGTGGAGAATAAATGAATGATAGATATGCTAGAGATTTGTTTTGATAGATTCGATCATTACTTGCCAATTTGTTACATGACCAGATTTATATCCACATGCACTGTCTTTATCACACCAATGCTATAAATAGAGTTCAGGGCTATGACATTCCCACTTTACATTTTTCATTCAAATCACTCCAAGAACTTGTGCATTCTTAGATGACACTACATAACATTCTCTTCCCCCGACCATAACAATGGAAGTCGAGGAAACCATAGAAGAAGTGACTCAAAGGATTAGGTCCAAGTTCATGGTGAAGAAAGCTGATTTAGGCATAGGAGTAGAATTCCATAAAACAAAGTTCTTTGATTACTATGGAGTCACTCTCAAAGGGCTCTATCATGGATGGTTTTTTGGAGACAAGGGCCTTATTCCATATAAGAAAGGTTCCAACAGTGAACAACTTCTTAGGTTGCATAAATTTGGTGACCATGATGATTTGATGCAACTCCTATTGGCATAGTATCATGACCAATAGATCTTCCTAAGCCAGGCTGTCACTATTGTTATTAACATAGAGGCCTTTGTGTATGCCACTAGTCTACACCAATGAGGACAATATTTGACCCTTTATAAGTCTACCAAGCCACCCATCTCTGACATTATTAAATAACAAGCTAAATAGGGAGGCAAAGGTATTCCACTAGATACCTTCTTAGATGAACTAGTGCACCTATTCATAGATTGTTTAAAGCTCTGGTACTGGCAGATGACTAAGGCCACCAAAGAGGCAACAAAAGGTGTTGTGGACATTTCTCAAATAATTGTGAATGAGGATGCAAAGTTTAATTGGCTAGAGTTCATATACCATGATCTTATCATGAACATAAAAAAGGTATTACAGGAGCCAAAACACACCTTTCAATAGTAATTCTTTATTATATTACTAATTTTTACCTAGTGGTGGGCACCTAAAGACATTGTGCATCCACACATTGATTATTAGATCGATGACCATTTCAGCTCATTGCTTATCATGCACTCCATAGGAACTTTATATTTATAGTAGCTAGTCAAATTTTCATAGTAGCTAGTCAAATTTTCATAGTGGCATGAGGACATTATACAAATGGTGGCCACACATCTACATGTTCCTCCAGATGTTATGAAGTATCTCAAATTATATGCCATAGTCACTAAACTTCTTTTAGGCATAAAAATTTAGATCCATGAGTGACCAATAGTGCCAAATAAGCCCTATCCATTCTTTATAAGTATGGAAATCACACAAGAAGTAGTGGTGAGGCAAAAATAGATCACCACTACATGCACAATGCCATTACAAATTGGCACATATTCTATGTAACCAATACAAGAACTTGGTCTACCCATAAGAGACCATACTAAGATGAAGGCTCTATAAAATATCCCCAAGTTAGCATAAGGGGGAATTTACCAAAAAACTAGAAGCTAGACTTCTTAGCTCGATGATCCCTAGGTTTTGTACATCACACAATTCTACAATTTACACACCTTTAGCACCGATGAAGACAAGGTATATAAGATCATGAGGGATGACATGAAGGAAGACTACTATGATAAAGATGAAGAAAAGAAGTTTTTATTTTGGAAGCCAGTACACACTATCTAAATTTATAATGCTATCACTGATGACTTGCTAGTTCTTATACCCCTTGTCCTCCATCTATTACAATCGATATAGTCTAACAAGAAGCACAATAAAAGTCAAGCTTAGCTGATTTCTTGGGAAAGATGAAGTAGGTGTTCCATAAGGTATATCCAAGTGAGGAACATTATGGGTAGGATTTGAGTCCTTTGATGTGCCATCCTCACACCAAGCACACATCATCAGATCTTATGTAACAACTAGCAGAGGAGCAAACCCATCCTAAATGATGAAAACTAATCAGGAAACATGAAAAAGAATGAGTTTCTTGAGCTAAGGTCCTACCATCTAATGAATTAGATAGTGATATAGAAACTCTAACTGTCAAAGATAATTAGATGGCCAAAGAGGAGGTACAAAGACAATGTTGATGGAGGCACTTTCTATAGCAGGAAGAGGGGACATAAACTACTCCACCACATGATGAGAAACACCCATGAGAACTAAGTACAGTGACCTCTAGGGATTAGGTGAAACAACTTAAAGAGTCTATTACACAATATAAAGATGAGGAACCAATCCAGGAAAAGTTGGCCTTTGATCAATAACTAGTGGCAATATAGGAGCTAAAGGATATTATGCTACAATAATAGATTCCCAAGTAACAAGTGGTACATGTGAAACCCTCAAATTAGTAAACACCACCAGCCACATCTACATAAGCCAAGATAGGTGAGGCACCTAGTACAACATAGTCTTCAAGACAACAATCATAGGCCATAGATCAATCATAGATAGAGGTATCCAAAATGCATGAGAAACTAGAGAAGGATGGATTTTCAAGTTTTTGGTTTTGGGATGAGCCAGATGAGGATGTGAAGTGCATAACCTTTCATCTCCAAGTTCAACCACTCAAGAACACACCACCCACTACCACTATAACTAACTTCTACACATTTCTTATTACTACAAAGGTTTCCTTGGATGTTTCCATGTTGTCTTTGGAAACTCAATTGGAAGGTGCCTCTACCTTTCATGAGGCTATTCAACAATTGGCAATTAGTCTGAAGTAATACAACCAATAGATCTCTACTAAGAATTTAGCACTCTAGAAGGAGGACAAGGAATCACAACAATATAAAGCCCACATCAAGATGCTTAAAATTATCCTAGAGAAATCCTACAAAACCATTAAAGTTAAGCTCCCTATAATCATCCCATAGGTTTTACCATATAATCCTATTGGTGATTTTATAGAGCTACGATCATTGGTGGAGAATTTGGTGCAAGAGTAGAATCTATTGAAGGATCAACCTAGCACATTAGTAGAGGGAAAGAAAGTGAAACAAGAAATGGTTGCCATATTTTAGGTGATAGTTGAGTACCAAAAGATTATGGACACTGTAGTTGCATAGGAGACTTGGATTACCATGTCCATCCTAGATTAGAACACATGGCTCAATGCAATTATGGCCAAGGTGTAACCTCATTTTGACATGACCAAATAAGAAATTTCTATTTGGAATGATCCACATGCTACTATACCACTATGGACCAAGCTTTACAAACTTCAATTGGTGCAAAAATGGCCTTTTTGCATCAAATGTAGGAATGGAAAAATTAAGTCATTTGAAATACCTTTGCAGGCATTCAAGCTCAATACTATGTCGACCAATGCATGGACTTGGCTAAAGAGATCTAGAAAAATATTAAGGAATCTCAACAATCTCTATTTAATGTGTTAGACACAAACTTGTGCTACTTATATTTGATTTAGGCACCAATCATGGGACTCTTTCACACCATTCATCACATTTTGTTGGGGTGGACATCATACAAGGCTAATTTGTCATAGATAGATCCTTCAATCACTATAGAGATCAATGAGTCAAAGTTTATCAATCCATCCACAATGGTGAAGAAGATTAAAGAAAAAGCAATGCCACCACCCAAAGACACCAACATCCCAACTATGATGTAGTCTGATACAACCAAGCATTCTCCCCTACAACCATGATCAGGTGATTGTGCCAATTTTGAAATTTTGGTTCCACTATTTTGTCATAGGACTTACAGTTAACTAAAGTCAATTGATTAAAAACCTACAAATGGTGATCAATTGGAACATTACTTAGCTGAAAACCAAAAATGATGGTTAAGTAGTGCACCTGAGTGAAAAACTAGTGATGATACTCTGGTGCTCTTTAGGACATTTTATAGTTCTCCTAGTCAGGTCACGTAACTAGCTTAATGCTTTGTCTCAAGATGAGACAAATGATTAAATTATGGGAAAGTGTTAGCTGGGAATAGTGTGCATAAAGGGTGACCTAGAAGACTGTGTAGTCAGACTAGAAGATAAAAATGGAGAATGACAAGGACAAGAATCTTTCATCCATTGCCAACTCAAAATATAAGTTATTAAGATATAAATTCTAATACAGTCGATGAACTATATATTCAGCGCAAACTATATATTATTTTGTGTATCTTAGATTAGATATAGTTAGTAACCATCCAAATATATATATGGACATATGTAATTGGTGAAACTATTGTTAAGTTGTTCAGTGTTGAGTTTCTTAGATGATGTTAGTTGATCTTGAAATTATTACTATTGACTGAGCTTATATTATTATACACTATGATTAATAAAGGTATTCTAAGTTGTTTTGAATCTTCTATGTTCATTATGTATTCATATTCCTCCTCTATGAATCTATGTGTGTATGGATTCTGTATTAGTTAGTTTATATAACTCCCATCTCCCACTATCTATTCTCATAATTAGCCCTATTCAATAGTCAAGTTAAATCATCTCTAACATAAATGAATGGATACTTACCAAGTTATTTCCATGAAGCTTAAAGGATTATGATTTATAATGGTTTTACAATCTATCGAATTAGTTAAACAATGCATTTAATCCTTTGGCCAACATGTTCCTCACTCATTTCAGCATTAAAATTTGTGATAAGGTTTCATATGCTCAAGTTGTACAATAGAAACAAAGGCCCAATGATCATCTCACAGATTATGTTCTTTGATATTAAACTATCTTGGCTAAGATGACTATCCCCATGGTCGATCAAGAGTTAAAAGATCTCTTAAAAAGATTTTTCTACTAGCTTTGCATGAATCAATTATGTTCAAAAGGTTGTATTCTTTAATTGAATTGTGTCACACACTAAAGGAAAGAGAAATCAATTTAATTTCAATGAGAAAACTCAAGTACACAAGCATCTCATACATAACAAACAAGAGTAACAACAAAGTCACATACAAAGTAAAGGTCAATAATAACAAGAGTCAGAATTAACCTATAGTTAATGAGGCTTTATATCCCCCTCAACGAGTGGTTTTATTATCACTTCCTTAGTATACCTTTACCAATCTACTAGTTTATCTAGCCAAAGTTTTATAGTAGCTATTCGAATGTAACATCATATCTCTTCCTCCTATTTGGGAAGTTGACCCAACAAAGCCTCTTCCATATGTATATGATCAAAATGCATTTTTGAGTTTCATAGGTCACCAGGCCATATGAGAAATAGATGCATCAGTTTGAGACATAAGATAAAAGATTGAATAAATGGTAATCATATTGATCTTATTCAATTGAGCCTCCTTAGGCCAAGCCAACATAGGATAAATCATTGAAAATATTTTTAGATCCTTTTCCATAACATTCCAAATAGGAGACAAGGGATACATCAAGGGTTAATCATACATACATATCATACACATCCCCTGCAATATACATATAGGACACCTTCAATTGAGTTACATCTTATAAGAAACATGATTGGTGTATACAATTCTAAAGTTCCAGCTAGACCTTCCATCTCTTTTTGAGAGAAAAATATCATTGAGGATGATACTAATTATCACACACTCTTTATTAAATCTCACATTCATAATCATCTTATTCATAGTTTTCTCATAGATAATGGATCTATGTGAACCTGTGCACTATGACATTATTGCAACATTTGGGATATTTAGATCCAGATATTACACTGATAGACATAGTTATCAATAGATTTAGTGGGCATACACAAAGTTCATTAGGTGAGATTGTACTTCCTCTATAGGAGGGTCTAATAGATGTGGCCACACCATTCACTATTGTTCTCAGTGTAGGAGTTTTTGATATGTTATTTTGTTGACCATGGATTCAAAAACTTTGAGCGGTACCTTATACAACTTGTGAACTAGGAATTTGAGTCAAGAGAGGTGATTAGTATTGTGTTAGTTCTAAAATGAAAACAAATTGATAAAAATACACTAATTATCATACATCTCTAGGACTAGTTACTAGGGGATCTTAGTTAACCAAAAAAAAATGGAAACACAACTAAAACATGAAATAAATACCTTCCTTGGATGCTCTAAAATGCTTTATATAGTGACTTGCTCGGTTTGTGCTCATGAAGTCTGCGTCAATGGAAGCTTGGCTACCTCCATCTCTCCTTGGCATCATGTGTGGCTTTGGCTTGGCTTGGATTGGATTGGATTTGGCTCAATATTTTGATATTATAACACTAAGATGCAATGATTTTGAATACATTTGGGAATTATAACTTAATAGGCAAGACCTCTTATTTATAGGCAAGACCTCTTATTTATAAATTTTTGCAAATGGTTAGATTCAACTTGAAATATCCATCTCAATATGGAGATATATGGCTAAGGACTAATTAAATTATGAAATTAAAATTCATAAATAGGATCATCAATATTTGGGATAGAAGGGTATTGAATAGGCATGGAGGGTCTTAATGAGGAATGGGAGGCACAAATACTAATATTTGTGGCATATATGGCCTAATGATGTCTTCCCAAGAAATGGTGTTACTTTGATGATGTAGATATTCAATATTCATTTCTAAAAACAAGTATTCAAAAAGTTCCATTTAATTTTTAATTAGGCTCTTGATTTGGTTTAATTAACCTTAAACATGATTAGGCAATTTGGTGCAAACCTTTGCTATTTGGTGCACAAACTAATCAATTTGGTTAGAATGTCCTGTTATTAGCTCAAAATTTGACTAGATTAGAATTAGAATGTGATGTTTGAAGCATTAGACCCACCATCCCATTTAGTATGTTGTCAACACCAAATAAAAAATGGACATATCTTTTTCAATAGATTTGATAGAAAAGAGTAATCTAAAGCACTTAGGTGCAAAATTAGCATTTTGACTCGAGATGATCTGATCAAAGTTAGCTGGCCCATAAATTGCATTACCTCATTTAATGATGTATTAAAAAAAATAGGCACTTTAATATATAAATTTCAAAGCTTTTAGTGTTTTAATGGTTTTAAGCTAAATTGTGCATTTTGGTAAGAATTGGTCAAAACCCTGGTTAGAGGTTATTGGTGGCCAAATTTAGGTGTCTACAGTTTGCCCCTATTAGGAAGGCATTGAAACCTATAGGAATATTAACATATTATTAAAGAATGAAAAGGTCTTGAATACCTGTAATTATAATTATGATGAACTAACAACATGATGCCACTTCGAGAGAATGGTTGACACAAAGAAGGTTGGCAAATGGTCCCTCAAAAAGAAGGAAGACAAGAGGACCAAATAAATGAAGATGATGGGGTGAAAACATAATGAGATTGAAAAAGTAGTTAAAAGCATTAAGAACATAAGTGGGATGGTGTATAATGGTTTGCTTGAAAGTGGTTATAAGCATTATACCCTGATAGTGGAAATGTGGTATGAAAACATAATGATTTGCCCAGTGGTAGTTATAATCATTGAGAAGATGGAATTGTCACAGTTAGGATAGATAAACAAGATAGAAACATTCCCATATAAGGTTAGAAAAAGTAGAGGGGTGACAACACAATGATTTTACCAAAGGTGGTTATAATCATTGAGAAATGTAGGTGGGATGGTGTGAAATGATTTTCCCATAGGTGGTTATAATAATTTAACCCCAATTATGAAAAACATGATTGATTGGATGATTGATAATGGTAACTTAACACAGAGGGTAATGATGAACTGGAATAACTTGCTAGTAGGGAGATGCTCATCTAAACTAACAAAGGTTGAAATTCTTTTGTGGTTAATTATTCTATTTGGAATATGATTGGGATTGAATTGGGATGTTGGTGCTGAAGAGATGTCGATGCTGGCATTGCTAAATAGACTTCCTAAAGCTAAGGTTTGTTGTAACACATATCGATAGGCATCATGGTATAGCATCATGAGGACTTGGCTGAAATATGCATAAGGACTGACTCCTGTAATCCAATAATCAATAGAAAAAAATTCACCAATGATAAAAACCATGATGACAATCTAAAAACATGAATATGGATGGATTCAAGTGTAAGTACGGGCAATGAATCACCCAATGAATGCACATAGATTGAATCAAGGCAACAGTGTTGAAATAAAATAAATATGTAAGTAAATAAACAAACAAATAAAAATAAATAAACAAATAGAAAGCTTGAAAACAAAATAAAAAGAAAGCATCCTAACAATGACCATGCCCTAATAAGGTAGATCGAGGATAATTGACTAGGCTTAGGCAAGACAAATATTTTTGAATTTTTGAAATGTTATGAATGTTTTTGGATTTTTTAGGTATCTTAACTTGTTAGAGAATGACAAGATACCTACTTGTAAAATGGTGAGAGTGTTGGCTTAGGTTACTCACAAAATAATAAGAGCACATGGAAAGGGGGCCTGAGGTGACCTCAACATGAATTGAGCATGACCTACATAGTCCTGAAATGACCTCTAGTCACAATAATTATATCCACATAAAAGGTATGGAAAAAATAACTCAGTCCTAAGAAGCTCTCAAATTTGGAAAATGGCTAGTGAAATGAAAACAATAATGGCAAGGTGATGCAATAATGCATGGTAAACAAGTATCGCCCCTAGTTTTCTAATAGGTAATTATAACTAGGATAAAATGCAATAGGTCAATGATACTAATTTGCCCATGGGTGGTTATAATTAGTAGCAAGATTGGTGAGACATTGATTTTCCCATAGACAGTTATAATTAGGATCACATAAACAAACTTGATATAAGATGGAAAATGAAATATATCTTGTCAAATCAACTATTACACTACTTTCATAGACTATCATTACAAACATAGATTTGATAAGATTTGAAACTTGATCAAAATCCCCTTACAAAAAGTACAAGAAGAACCAAAGGAACCAAGAAAAAAAAAAGATTGGGTAGGATGATTAAAAATAGGCTTTGGTCTAGATAGGAATGACATGGTAAAATAAAATGGTCTTGCTAAGGATAATGATAGACAAGTAGGATGGATAAAATGGTAAGAGGGTTGCCCCCAAGTGGTAAGGTTATTGGCTAGGATATGTGATAATGGTAAAAGGATATGTAATAATGGCAATGGCATGACAATGAAATGGTATAGTACATGTTTTTGGCTTGGGTGATTGTTGTTGGTATATGATTTTTTTGTTCCTACTAAAGTGGAGATGCACATCCTAATCAACAAATGATAAAATCAAAATAATCAATCATGTTAATTGCTATCCCACACCTCATCTAAATAACTAATTTATCAAGAATGGCCTATAAATTTGGTTATCAAGAATGCTTTTGTGATTTTTGTTGGTCGTTGATTCTGATTCCTTCAAGCATTGAGACAAGGTATCTTTGTAGCCTCTATAAAGGAAAGAGTGATCATGGATGGTAAATAGGGAAGAATAATGGTTGATAGGTTAATGAAATGGAATTGCAAATGATAATGAAATGTGAAATGGTGGTGAAATAAATAAAGATCAAGACTTTCAGTCACACGTAATGTTGTTGATGCTAGATTTGAGATAACTTTGGTTGTGGTGGGGCTGAAGACTTCTAAATATTCTCTTAATAAGACCACTAGAGTCTTTTGTTGTTTGGGCCTAAGAGTAGATATTATCTAATTAGGTTGTAAAGTGGAACATATTTTGATTTTATCTTCATCAAGTAGTGAAGAACTTTTGTGCTCAACTATTGGTGCCTCGAAGAGGTTTTCACCAATGAATTTGTCTTGATTTTCCCATAACACCTCCAAAAAGGTGTCACTAATGAACATTATCTTTTGACTTTGATTTTTTTCTAGTGCTTTTGAAAAAGTTTCACTAAAAGATGCTGAGTTTGAACTTTGCATGTCCCCTAACACCTTTGAAAAGGTTTCACTAAGAGAGTGTTCTTCTGCTACATGAATTTGGTCTTGGCCTCCTTGCTCTTTTTCAACTGTTATGTCACCATGGATGTAGTTTAACAAATTATTATTTTATCAGTCCCAATCAACACTTGTGAGAGATGGAATATCAATAATATAGCTATTTTAGTTTATGGTAATGGCATGTGGAATGGTAATAGAATGGGGAGAGGCTACATAATCCTCATAGAAGATACTAAGAGAACTTATGTTGAAGCGGAAGTACTCATCCTCAAAAACTATAGAAGGATCACAAATGTATTCAAATTGATCTATGAGGCATGCATAACAAATGTTGTAACATCCACAAACATATTCTTCTTTTGAATCTAATTCTGACTCAAGGGACTCTAAATCCAATGTCAAGATTGATGTTGATTTTGATTCTAATGCTAAATTTGATGTCATTCCAAGAATAGAACCTGACTCTAACTCTAATTATTCATCTGATGGTTATTATATTACAATGATGATTTTTTTAATGTTTGGTATTGGACAAGTAATGACCTATGATGGCATAATGGAATCGATAAAGACTGGCTTGTCAAAGTAAGACTCCTCTAGGATGGAAAAAAAGGTCAAGAGATAATTCCTTAGAGATTGAATTGTCAAAGGGAGGCTCTTGAAAATAGGTATATGGTCAAGGTAATGATTTTCCCAAAGATGGTTATAATTATTAAGATGTGACTCATCAAATGTTGGCTCATCAGAGTGAGACTTATTAACAACTAGTAAAGTATCAATAGACAATTCATCATAGGTTGACTTATCACAAATGGTTGTTTCAATAAAAGCATGTTGGATTGGTTGGTTCTCTTTGTCTTAGTTTCCAATGAGTTGGACAATACCATTTTTGAACACAATTTGGTCTTTGAATGATTGGATTAGTTGAGTTTTTGATGAGATTGGTATGGGATGAGAAATGGCCTATGGTTTTTTAAAGTGGGGAACTATTGGCAATAGATGAAGAATGATCAGGGGTTGGATAATGGTAGGGCATTGGGGATCATGATTTCTTGCATGAGCCAAAGGATGAAGTCTTGAAATGGTAACAACAAGGTGGTATGGGGCTTGGTTACTCACACAATTTAAAGGATGAGGTCTTAGAATGGTAATGGGGTATTGTGGACCTTGATTGATCACATAAGACAAAGGATGAGGTAGATGATGATCATATAACAAAAGGACATTGTGGAACTTGATTGCTTGCACAAGAAAAAGCATCTAAGTCCTCCTGATGAACCATATCATCCCAATCTTGAGTTGGATCATAAGTTGGTTCTTGAATATGTTCTATGTACTAATTATTGTAAAGAGGGTATAGATCTATATCCCAAACAACATTATCTATAGTTGTATCTTCAAAGTCTTCAAAAGCATCTTCATACCAATTAAAGTCTCAAGTTGGATTGTAAGATGGTTTATGACTTTATTCCCATGAATGATTATTATGAGGTGGATAGAAATCTATCTCACAAACCATATTATCATCATTGGGGTCTTGACTAAAGACATAAAAGTGATTTTGTGTGGCTATACTATCATAATTTAGATTATACATGACTCCACCATAGGTGTAGCTAGACATATCTACTTAAATGATGAAATCTTGGAAAATAAAAAGGCTTAGAGTTTTACAAACTCTAAAAAACTATGTCCAAAAGACAAATGGTTCAAACTTGGTCTAACTTGGTCAAAGGTAGAGTTGTATCTCTAATGGGGTCTGAAAGTGGAGTCATATCTCCAAAGTGATTTGTGCTAAGACTTGGCATAAAGTAGTCTAATGTCAAATGTCATACGCATAAAAGGTTAAACATCTGGATAAAAATTGGAATCTCAAAGGTCTAGGTCAAATTATTCTAAACAAGGTATAAACTAGGAAAGGGAAAAGAGTTTCTAGGTCTTTTGTTCAAATGTGGATTCAAAAGCTAGGCTTAAACAAGCATGTGCTAGGAATTTTGACCAAACGGTATCAAAATCTAAACTTGAAACAAAGGCATGATGTGATTTGATTTAATCTAACAAGTTTGGAAATAATTTTGACATAGACCCAACACATGAAATCAAACATAAACATGATGAGTTGGCATAAGGCATGAGGCAAAAAGCTTTTGGAGAAAGACTATGTTCTCCCAAATAATGACACACACAATGATGAGGATAGGTATTGAACAAAAAAACCATCAATCTTTTTCAAATATGGGTAATTGATTAATAAAATTTATGTAACCCAAAATAGAAATATCTGTGTATCAGCCCCACGAATTGAGCCCTAAATAGAAATCAATCAATGTTTGAATCTAAACTTGACAAGGTTAATTTAGAACTCAACATTAAAAACTAGGATTTGACCAAACAAGTTAGACAAGATTGGATAACATGCTGACATAAGACAAAGGTCCACATGGTATATATGACATGGTTTGAAACAAACAATTTTTGATACAATGGTAAACAAGTATTTAAAACAAATTGATCAGCCTAACAGTGTAAGCATGCTCAAATGATGTGATCAATTTTATGTTTCAAAAGACTCAAAGGAAAAATGGGTTGACATGTTTTGGGTAGCATAACATTAGCTTCCTTAACTAAAATACATGGTTTTTACATGTAATAAACAAGTTTTAGTCTCAAAACATACCAAGAAAAAATGACCAAAATACATTAAGTATAATCATCCAAATCCTAGTAAGGGTCTGACAATGTGGGTTTGACTAAACTAATTGGTTTTCAAATGTTTCTAGGGGGATAAATTACACAATGACTTTTACATCATGATGCAAAATAAAAACACACAATTGGGTATTTGTGGCACTTGGCTTGTTGCAAAAATTTCTAGTCCTTTTTGCAACCACTACATGCATCACTTTCTTAGTATAACACAATGTCCAAAATGCTGATACGTCCCATGTGCAACTCCAAAACTAGAATTTGGTTTAACCTCTCAAACCTCTGATCTTAGTGGGAGTGGTTGAAGTCAATGCTAGAAGATGAAACCCCAGGTCAAAGATTTTCTATAGAACTTGTAGGGGGTGGTGAAGTCCCCCTTGTAAGCCAAAATAAAATGAAATAAAAGATATAAGAGAAAATATTTGGAGTCATTTTCAAGATCACCTAAATTATTGTGAGTTTTTAAAGAGTGTTTTAGATGACATTCTTTCTATGCCTTGGACTAGGCATGTGTGTAATAAAGACGACACTTTTGATTCTAAAAGTTCCCTAAATGGGATGGATGGAAAAGCATACATGCAACATCCTCCTCTTTTTCCAACCAAATTCTTATTAAATAATTACTGAATGTAAAATTTGACAAGTGAATTCAGTTTTAAACACCAAAAGAAAGATTAGGTGGTGTTCTTTTGATCCCTTGGAATTAAATTGTAATTGGAAAGCATAATTTGTCAAAACATTTACCTAAGCATCTAAATATTTGTTAAGAACCAAAAACAAGGTCCCTAATCCATTTTAAACTTTCAAAAAAGGTCTAAAAGGCATGTTTTAACAAATTCCAAGCTGGCCCTACAATGAAAAAGTTAGAGTGTCCTTTAGATTTGAAGCTAATTTACAAGTGAGTGAATCAACTTCTCAAAATAAGCTCTCTATTTTTCAATCAAAATTACACAATCAATCCCATTGTCCCCATGCAAAATCAAAATTTTAGAAAATAATATCACTGTTATGGGTTAGACAAGTAGAGAAAACAATATCACTATTTTTGGATGAAATCACTGGCTAAATCAATAAAATCATTACCCAGAGTGATGATATCATCATTTTTCAATGAAATCATTGTTATAAACAAAATCACTAACTAAAATGAAGATATCACTGCCCAGGATGATGATATCGTAGTTACCAAATAAAAATCATAAAAAACACAAAGTCATTGCATAGATAGACAATATCACTATTTTGCAAAATCACTACCCAAAATGATGAAAACACTACTCAAAATGAGGAAATCACTTCCTAAAAGAATGATATCACTGTGAAAAATGATAATATCATTGCCATAAATGAGAATATCACTACTCAGGCCCATGAAATCATTGTTTATGCAAAATCACTAATGTGTAAAAATGATATCATTCCAAAAAGCAAAATTGAGGTTTTTAAAAACAAAAACACTGTTAGAAAAATGGAAAATTAAGTTGAACTTTCACTCTTTTGGCCCTCCAACTCCAAGATCCTGCATGGAAAGGATTAGTAGGTTTTTTGAAAGAGATTTGTGACCAAATCTATGGGGTAAGGTCCCACCGAGCATGTCATTATGTGAAATAAGAATTTTCCTCAAGAGAGGTGATTAGTATTATGTTAGTTCCAAAATGAAAATAAATTGACAAAAACACACTAACTAGCATACATATTTAGGCCTAGCTACTAGGGGGAGCTTGGTTAACAAAACAAAATAGAAACACAACTAAAACATGAAAGAAAGACCTTCTTTCACCTTCCTTGGATGCTCCCAAATTTTTGTTTTAGTGGCTTTCTTGGTTTTTGCTCATGAAGTCTACATCAATGGAAGCTTGATTGCCTCCATCTCTCCTTGGTACCATGTGTTGCTTTCGCTTGGCTTGGCTTGGATTTAGCTCAATATTTTTACATTATAAAATTAAGATGTAATGATTTTGAATATATTTAGAAATTTTAACTTTGGCATATTAGATCTTAAAATTTAATAGGTGAGGCCTCCTATTTATAGATTTTTGTAAATGGCTAAAATCAACTCGAACCATCCATATAAAGATGGAAATGTGTGGCTAAGGATTAATTAAATTATGAAATTAAAATTCATAAATAGGATAATCAATATTTGGCATAGAGGGGCATTGAAAAGGCATGGAGGGTCTTAATGAAGCATGGGAGGTATGAATCCTGATAGTTGTGGCATTTATGGCCTTGGGATGTCTTCCCAAGAAATGATGTCACTTGATGATGTAGATATTCAATATTAATTTCTAATAACAAGTATTTAAAAAGTTTCATGGAATTATTAATTGGGATCTTTATTTGGTTTAATTAACCTTAAACATTATTATGCAATTTGGTGCAAACCTTGGCTCTTTGGTGCACAAACTAATCAATTTGGTCAAAGTGTCCCATTATTGGCTCAAAATTTGACTCAATTAGAATTAGGATGCTTTGGATCTGCCATCCCATTTAGGATATTGTCAATGCCAAATAACAAAGGCACATGTCTTATGCAAGAAATTTGATAAAAAAGAGCAATCCAAAGTATCGAGGTGCAAAATTGGCATTTTGACTCGAGATGATCTGATCAAAGTTAGCTGGCCCATAAATTGCATTGCCCTATTTAATGATATCCTAGAAAAAATTGGCACTTGAGTATATCAATTTCAAAGCTTTTAATGTGTTTTAGTATTTTTAGGCCAAATTGTGCATTTTGGTAAGAATTGGTCAAAATCTTGGTTGGAGGTTATCAATGGTCAAATTTAGGTGTGTACATAGTTAAAAAATGTGTGAAATTCATTCATGATAATCAGGTTATTACAATTGGTGGAGTTCTATATGAGTTACCACTCCCCACTTTAGAGCCATCTTCTACTTTGTAGTCACCAGTTTTAGTTTAGTCACCAATTTTCATTTAACCACCATTTTTAGTTGCTCCACCAGTTTTAGTTCTTCCTTCAGTTTAGATTCAACATAGTTGAGGAATCCACCACCATCACAGTGAGTTCATACACCTCCATAGAGGTCTCTTTCATAATATAAATGGTTTTAGGATTCTAGATAGCTCCCAGCTATAGTATTCACACCTAGGGTAGTATCATTGGGATCTCATGCATCTACACATAGAGCACATTTTCAAAGATCTTTTCCTACTTTCAGATGGGTCCATAAGAACCCTATAGTTTTATCCACTTCTTAGAGTTATAGGGGGACCCCATATTCAATTTCCACTTTAGATATTTTAGAGTGTTTACAACATATATAGCTTTCAGAGTGAAAACCTCAGCCTCTCCATCATGCTTCACGATCATGCAAGATTCCTCTCATTGATACAAGACACCATGATAGGGAGTCTCCCTTGAGACTCATCGATTAGTATCATTTTACCCATTAATACTTGTACATAGTTTCTTATGCTTGATTGTACATAGTTCTTTTTCAATTTCTTGCACATAATCTTGTTATGATTTATTGTACATAACTCAAAAACTTTCAAAAATCCAAAAACAATACAAAGTTTCAAAATATAAAGAAATTTAAATAAATCAAAATCACCAACAATATTTTTATTGTATGCATTATCCATGCTTTACATTTCACTATCATGCTAGACTTACATTTGTTATTCTATATTATTATTTTTCAATTTACCAACATTACCATACTTGACTTGATCTTATTTGAGTGTGTGAAATGACATCCAGCTCTTTGATTGCTTCATTCTATCCATTGAGGGGAAATCCTAGTTCTACATCAAGACATACATCGATATACATACCCACGGGGGGCATCTCCTACATGACTACATCATCCATGTTATTGCATTCCTACACCACACAATTTAGTTATCATGTTAATGTACATTACTTACTAAATTACACATATTACTCTATCAACACTCACTAGTATATAACACTTGTGTATTTCTTATCATATACCTAGTCTTGTACTAAACATGTTTTGCATACATTCACTTCTTTCTTTATTTAATTAGATATGATTGTATTTCTATTTATTGCATGCTTTCTTTTCTTCCTAAGTATATCTTGATGTGATTATCTTTCTTAGTTCCTATTTATCACTTGTAATGCCTTAGGACATTTGCTAATGTCCTTATCTTATATTCATGTATGTGCCTTTGGACATTTGCCAATGTACCTTGTCTATAATCTTATATATGATTGTGGCCCTCATGCCAACCCTTGCTTGTTTCAATTATATGCAGATGTGGCATTTGAACATGCCTTGTATGTTTGCTTTCCATTTTGAGTGACATGTGCCAATTTCCCTTATTTGTGTGGCCCTTTGGCCACCCTTGTATGCTTCTTGCTTCTTGTCTCATGTGCTTGTTTCTAATTATTTGCAATGTCATGATCTACATCATGCATTTATCTTGGTTTCTTTAATGTCGTGATGGACATTATGCTCCATCCCTCCAACTAAAAACTAACAACTAACTATAATTCTGATTTTCCTTTCAGTTTATTACACTAAATTATATTTTTATATCTATCTAGGCATACCCCTATTGATCTAACAATATTTCAATATAAACCATGCTATATCTTGAGATATCTTGTCGATTATCATTCCTATATCATGTATCTTTACATCATAACACACTTGAAGGGATATTTCTTCTAAGGGTAGTCATTGTAGGGTATTTTTTCCTACCCTCAAAAGAGGGGGTAATAAATAGGGATTTTGTCACAGAGATCAAAACTCCTTATAGTCAAAATCTAGCTTCCAAAACAACTCAGAACAACAATCAAAGGTCAAACTAGGCAGAATAGATCAGAAAAATAGCGATGATTCCATCACATTTTTTAGTTTCATTAAAGTACAAAAATGATAGACATGGACAATAGCACCAAACACTAGGGTGTCCTATTTTTGTCTCTCCTATCCAAGCAATAGAAAAACTAGATTTTCCAAAAGTAGGCAAAAAGTAGGTTCAACTATAGTTTTTCACATTCAAACTAGTTTAGAATTTCTAGTTTTAAATACACTTTTACTCAAAGAATCTAGATATAGGGGGCATCATGTGTGACATGATAGATCTCACTTCTATTTTTAGATATAGTAGTTGGTATAACTTGTAAATTAGAATGCATGTTTTAGACACCATTGATTGGGGGCAATGTGCACAAACATTTTTTTTCTTTTCTTTATGATTTTAACATTACCCAAGCATTCTTAATAGTTGCATTCCTTATTCCATATGTAGGTGGATGGCATAATTTTAGAGTGGATTTCATACAAGCCTAATATCATTATTCTCAAGTTTTTGAGTGGCTTCCATATAAGCTTCATTTACATTTTTAGAGTGGCTTTCATACAAGCCTAATCTCCATCTTTCAGAGTGGCCTAGTTTCCAGCATACATTCAGTTATCCATACCAACATTATCATATTACAGAGCATTCATGGGATTCAGGAGCCATCTCATTTGACACACATTTCATATAGGTATAATTTCATAGTTTCTCTTCATGGGGTAATAATGAAGCCAAAGGACTAGCTAGCCTTTGTAATATTGAGCCACCTATTCAGAAGAATTGGACACATAGTCCAGACATTGATTAACATATGCATGGTCATATAGCTTTACTTAGTAGGAAATGATGGAACCAAAGGATTGGCTAGCCTTTATATTCTTGAGCCACATATTTAGAGGGATTGGACACATATTCCAAACATTGATCAACACATACAAGATCACTTAGCTTTACTTAGTGGGTAATGATGGAGCCCAAGGGCCAACCTTTGCATTCTTGAGCCACTCTTAGGGTATTGAGTACTCAGATCCATTCATGATATTAATATTGGTACAACACATACCCAACATTACTCAACATCATCCAACATTAATCAATAACATAATAGGTTTTGTATTAGTTCTCATACCTAGTGAGGTGTATTGATTCCTTTGTCTTTTTCTCTCTCTTACCCAAGTTTTGTACATTCTTATTTTAGATATAGCGTATCTAGTAAGAACTGATCTAATATTCATTTTTTTACAAATTTTCACTTCACATCATGCTCTCTCTTTGTATACCCAACATCACATAGATTCATGAGCATCACCCTTACAGTTAAGTTTAGGTATGCTTTCTATTTTTCCTTTATCCTAGTATTTCACTTTACTACATCACTAGAATAAAGTGGGGGGAAAATGTAGTCTTATAAAATATAAAAATTGATAATTTGAGTATGGCTAATGATACCCAACCCATAGGTATTTCTTGCTTTCTCTCCTAATCCTCTTAAGCTTATTTTCACTGATTCTTAGTCATCCATAACCTTCCAAACTTGGTCCTAGCTCACCCAGATCACTCTTTCAAAGACAAATCAATCCCCTTAGATCCCATCTACTCAAGATAGTAACACCACACTTGGAATATAGCATCAATGACACTCCTTTTTGGTTTTGATTATCTTGTCTAAGTGCAATATTGGCCCCAATGGTTAGTTTTTTTTAATTCCCCATCCTTATCCTTACCAGCATAATGTGAGTACATTCAACCCATGACTAATAGATCCTTATAAAATCCCATTCAAAGATCATTTGGAAAGGGTTGGAAAATATGACTCAGCAAGCAAGAATATTCAAGCAATCTTCCCTTTTCTCTATATACATCCAGGCAATACACTTACAAGCTAATTCAAGTCCTTAGAGAAACCCCTAACCACCTCCAACATATCTAATTTAAGAATTTATTTCATTCTCATATCATAATTATACTAAGCATTTTCAAAGGAAGAACTACATATGGATCGATCCCTCTTTAGAGTATTGGTATGTAGGCAACCACACATGGGGTGTAAATCACATTTGGTGCATCTTACACACACTAACCCCCTTATTTTCTCAAAATCATATTCAAGCTTATTAAAGACCTAGGATCAAAGATAAATCAACTTTATAAGGATCTAAATTGAGAGTTAAGCTTCAAAATTTCATAGGTATGGTCATATAGGAGTGGTAGATAGAACCTAGAAAGCTTAGACCTCTGTGACCAATTTAGATAATAGTGATAGGAACATGAATACAACGTCAGACCTTAAAGTGTCTTATTATTAGTGCTCCTATCCTTTCACTAAACAAAAATTATATCCAGGTTCTTAATACTATCCCAATCCTGTATAGTCAATATCATCCTTCATATCAATTAGATAATCAAAATTCTAAGCTAAGTTATATTTCTCTTTATTCACTTGCTATTTTTAGAAAGTTTAAACAATAATCAAAATTAACAAATCAATACTTATAGCATAATTATTGATTGATTTACTTCACTCATACTTTTAACTAAATAGGAATAAAAACCCCAATTATTCCCAAAAAGGTTAAATCATGAATATCTCCATAAAACTTATGACATAAGACATGCATAGTCATAAGTTTGATAAGGAATTGTTAGATATCCATAATCTCAGAGACATATACCTAAAAAATCCATATGATGATCTTGTTTTCACCATATTGTACAGACATAGCAATCTATCAAGATAGCCCTCTTTACTCATCCAAAGTCTAAGGTGTGTCACATACCATAGGAGAGCCTATAATAGACAACCCCATAATGGCATGTGTTCCCTTTAGTGTGATGGATATCTCAATAGTGTCCCCCTCCACCTCCCATATAATGGTGTATGTAGTCCTCTCCCATTGCCCTAAAAACTTAGTGATCAACTCAAAATGAAGAGTCACATGACACATCTCCATGATCCCTCTAAATACCATCATCATAAGTTAGGATCTACCCACCACTAAAAAACTTTGCAATAGGTCAGTCAGGTAGTTAAAATTTATGCTCTACCATAATCTCTGTCATCTTTGAAAAATATCAAAAAGAAAACACAATCATATTTTTATCCATAAATATGAAAGCAAAGACTAAAATCAAAGAAACACAATACATAAAAATTTAAAAATGTCCTTACACTCTACTATAGCATCCATTTTTCTCATTTTTCTTTTTTACCAACCAAGCATCCAACTAAACTAACCATACTTAACTTTATAACTACACTGGCCATACCCTATGATATCATCCATGATAAACTTCTAACTTCACCATCTACACCATACAATATAGGCCAATATATCATTCAATTATTTTGGCCGTACCTCATGGTATTGTCCATCTAATCATCCTAAAACATCAGCCATATCCTATGATATCAACCATGTTAATATTTTTTACTACATTAGCGAGGTCCTAAAATGCATTAGTGATGCTTATTTCTCTAACACTTATGGTATCAACTGGTTGACTAGTTTTTTATTGTATTGACCATGTCATATAGTATTTTCAATGACATCCTATGAAAAATTAGTGGAAAAAAATGTAGCAATAAAAACATAGTATGAAAAAACATCATGAGGACAAAATATAGTGAAGAAAAAATGTAGCAGTATTGGTAATGTCATGAAAATGACACAACTTTCAACTAAAAGTCCAAACTCATGAAATCACATTTTCCTCTGTGATTTTGCTTGTAAATTTGGTGCATTACTTTTCCACCATGAAATGTTAACTACTATCACCAAAATGAACTAGACAACAAATAAAAAATTTGATAATCACTAAAATGTCCCAATTATGCTCTTCATAAATTTTTTGCAACATCACTAATATCACTACATTTTTTCTCACTATGTTTTGTCCTCATGACATTTTTGTCATACTACTTTTTTATTGTTACGTTTTTTCCTGCTACTTTTTTGTTCACTACATTATCACATAGAGCCATTATCAACACTTCACCTAACTATGTCAGCCATACCCTATGGTATCATCTAGGTGTTAATTACTCTACTTGCAAATTGTATTAACTTGGTGATACATTTGTTTAAGGGTAGAAATTTGTTTTATTTTCCCAAATAAATGTTTTTGGCTTAGTTTCATTATTTTTTCAACTACCCATTACCCATCCTAGAAATTTAGATTCATTTTGACACTTGTTAGGGCAAATAATGCTACAAAATTTACCCTAGTACTTATATTTACTAATCTAGTTCATTTTACCAAAAAATGAAAAAAATGAATAGTAAATGCACCACCTACATGTAGGGCTATGTGTGTAGTTGTAATAATTCCACCTCCTCGTCCACAAGCCTTAGTATCTCAAATTATTAAATTTGATCACACAAAACTCTAACTTTTCCAAAATTATAAAATGCACAAATGAAGAGTTTTTACCTATTTATAATAAAAATTTAAAATTTTGAAAATTTCAATTATTTATCACAAGGTTATGCATTTTACCAATATATTTGACTCCATAGTTCATTTTCAAAAATCTAATAAACCTTAGAATCCTAGTGAGATAGATATTTTTTAGGCACTAACATATTTGTTTTTACAAAAAATTAGATTTTTGACTTATTATTTTATATCTAACCCTTATTCTCCTCATTGGGTGTCTTTTATCACTTGTGATACACACAATATCATCTACAATTAACAAGGTAAGTAAAGGTATCTATTTTCATTTTATTTACTTTTAGTTCATTCAATATTTCTTTTCAACTATGTTCGTTTGTGTTGCTACATTTCTATTCCAAAGGACCATATTGTATTACACTTTTTTGATGCATGATGAGCTTCAGATGGGGCACATGTATACACTTAATTTTTTTAATTTTATCACTTTATTGATACTTTCTCTTGTAACATCATGCCGATGCATCAGTCTCCCTAAGTTCATGCCTTAAAGGGTGTACTAGGAATGTGGTAGGATCAACTCGTGGTACATTGATATAGATTTTGGAATTCCATCTTGGTATACCATCACTACTATAAGTTTGACCTCCTCTAAATATCTATATATATATCTCCTCTGTCTACCTTTTGCCCATATTTTATAGCTTCCATATATCCTACATTGTTGGCTTGGTTAATACCATATGTTTTGTGCCTTTGTCCTTCATGTACTATATTTTCCAACATGATATAGTTTTAAGTGTGTTTTTTGACATTTATATTGTATCGATTTCATCAATACCATACTATGTCAATCAACTTCACGAATACCATACTATGTCAACTAACATCTTCCAACTATATCAGCTTGGTCAATACTGTCAGCTTTGATTTTAGGGTTGGTTTTGGGTATTAGAATTATATATATATATATATATATATATATATATATATATATATATATATATATATATATATATATATATATATATATATATATATAAAGGGTGATATTTCATTGAAGCTCAATACGAGAGGTCATTGGGAATTCCTAACTAAGGATATCTAGATCTTCATCCAACCATTTGAGGTCTTCAATATTAAACAATCTCTTGTAAAGTTCCACTTGAGCCAAAGGAGGAGATTAAAGCATCGACGAGTCCACCCTAAGGTAAGTATGTTTATCCCTATATTATTTCATTTACTTTTTTAGTTGATTATATGTTAGTTGAATGGATTTTTAGATGTATATGTGTATCCTTGTTTAGACTTCTACTTATACTGAATAAGCTAGCATATATATATAGGGTTGGTTAGGCTTGTCATTTATCACCTTAGATTGTATAGACCCCTATTTGGTTAACCATTACACCTTATTATATTTACAATAAGTTACCCATTATTTACTTTATTTTACATATTTACAACCACTTACTTTACTTGCATCATTACAATCATAGTTACAATCATTTAACTTTGTTGAGGTCTAGTGAGAGTTATATCTTTATGTCACTAGCTTAAGATTTAGAACCTTTTTCTCTTGAAAGTTGAGTTATCGGTTATCTTCTATTATATATATGGAGAGCAATAGCCATTTCTCACTTGTCTAAGTATATTTAGGCTCCATTCGATTTACCTTAATCAAGTACTAGGATATTGAGAGAAAGAAGATAATTTTAGGTCATCCTCATTCATACATATAGTTCTGTTCAGAATTAAAAGACCCATAATTTCTCATCTTAATCACAAAAATTATATAATTATAATATATTCCCATTTATGAACAACAGATATATTTTATATTATGTTTTTGTTTCTAAATGTTCATGGAGTGTAATAGCTCAATGTTCAACACTTTATATTTCTTACTCGATAACATACACAACTCTAAAATATCTCAATTTTGGACTTGAAATCTATTTGTATATCAACCTCCACCTTCTTACATGTATTCCCTCACTTTCATTAGACAACAATCCCTTACACAAGTCACACTTCCATCATTTTAGATTGGAATGGTTTTGCAAGAATTTAAATTTACTTTAAAAAATGAGGAAAATATTTTTTTGAGTATTTATTATTAATTTATTACATCTAACACATTGTTGGCTATGCCTTAATTACCTTTAAAAATATTACACATTCAAATAGTAGTTTCATAAGATTCCCTCCAATACTATAACACTAACTATAAATAAAATCATCCTATCAAAATTAATGTTTATTCAAAAATTTGTAATATTTTTCCAAATAAATTTGAAATTAGTAAAGAGATATATGTGTCTATTTTTACAAAATTATATTATTAATATCTACGTTGAAGAGGACAAAAAGATGTGTCAACCCAAGTTGAACATGAATATTTATTACAGAATAATTGCCTTGCTAAAATCATTAGATATCATGCTATTTTGGACCAAAAATAAGTAGATGAAGATGCAAGGTTCAAGAGCTAAAATTTAAACATACAAAATATTTAAAATATTCCAAGCATAATCCATAAATTTATTGACCAAACTATGCATTGAATTATCTTTTTTGATATGTAGTGAAAATTTGTGATTGTAAATTAATGTGGAGAAAGCAATCTCAATAAAATGTCTCAATAGATCAAATCCATGGATAAAATATGCATTCCAAACTATTATTTTATAAGCATATACTATGGTGGCATTAAACTTTTAACTTTTGACATTTCAAACCTTTTCTACAAATGGCTAATATTTTGGAACCAAGACCGAGCCATGTAAACGTTGGCTCAAATAAAACTAAATGTAAACCATTGCTTTCATTTATTTATTATCAAGTTTATAATAATGGTGAGTTCTCTTTTGTCTACTTTTTGACAACATTTTACCTTACAACCATAATTTTGTTATAAAATGTCTACCAATTTATATTAATATTGCATTTTTTTTAAATGGAAAATTCCCATTGTGAGTTTTCCTTATGTAGATGTCAAGACCTAGGAGTATCTCTTTCTTTAAATTCACCAAGGGCTTTCATTTATCCTTGTCCATTGAGGTATGCCACATTAAAAATTTGAGTGGTAGTTTACCCAATTTCAACATTCAACATTGGTATACTTTAGCATGTGACATGTTTCATAGGGGTTTGAACATGGGTCTCCATTATGATACTCGAACAAAGCATAACCATATATGAGCTTGATAAAATTTTATGAAAATGGACAATATATGCTAGGACTCAAACCTAACACCTCAAAGGTGCACTTTAACACTTTGTCATTTTAGCTACCACCCCTATATAATTCAGATATTTTTCAAAGTGTTTATGGAATGTGGGTTGACCCCCCTCAAGCCACACATTGCTTGAGTTTACCTAAAATGGGTTTAAGAAGACCACCATATATGTGACCCCATATTTACTCTTGCAGCCATCATAGAAGAGCAAAATCTTATAGACAAAGGATTTATGTTTCTTTGTAGATTATCCTAAGGCATTTCATACTGCTCCAAGGTACCTTTTGTTTTATAGACTCAACATTTTGGACATTATGAATATGGTGGTCTCTTTACTGATGATCCTTTATGAGTCGATTATTGGTTATATCCACATGGAAATGGTGATTTTGATTATTGTCTATATCCACACAAAAATTGGGTGATGTTGATTATTGAATGTTTATTACCAACCATTCTATTGAGATTATAAATTTGAAAACTTGGAGGATATTATTCAAATAATTTTAAAAATAAAAGTGGTTGCATTTTGTACAAGGTCTTTGTTTTCTTACTATTTTTAGATACTGATGTTTTACTTTATCACAGAGTTGTAAGTCCTAAAATTACTTAAGTGTGGTTCATTTATGATTCAACTACAATTGTAAGTCATCTTTGTCAATTAAAAGAGTTTGTCATTCAATATTTTTAATGTAGATGTAACTAAGGCCTCAATCAATCTTGCATTGTTCAAATTATTTGGATATGTATCAATAAGTAAGGTTACATATTTTTTATGTTAGAAAGTTTTTCATAGTCTAGATCACTTTAATAGGTTTGTGGAAAGTCTTGGCTCCTTAGACCATTGTTATAAGTTACTACACACTATTTTTCATAAAGTATAGCTATGAATTTGTTAATACATCTTTATATTGATGCAACCAAACAACCATCTACATCCATATTTTTATATACACATCTAAAAATACAACCAAAATAATAGATGAGGTCTCGATAATGGAACCAAAATTTTAGCCTTTTTGATGTTGCACCATTAAGACCTTAAACTAACTTGATTTAGAAATAACATAAAATAATTCACCCAGAGGAATAATAGGATGCTTTCAAGAACATTGAGGCTTAAAATTTTATAAACACAACTCATGAAGAAAAGAAAACACAACCGTATTGGTGCATAAATGAACACAAGAGATATTCCATTAGTAGTGACTAAAAATATACTATAGAAAGAAAGGGGTGAACTATCACATTCTTATTGACCATACATATTCAACAAGTATTTATAGGTTGCAATCTTCATACATCATAAAAGTATTTAATATCTATCTACCCACTGACCTACTATATGACTAGTTAATGGTGTTATCTTAAATATAAATGTATTCAATACAAAATATGAAATCTTATATTTCTAACATTAATTACACTCACCAACTACAAAACATACCAAAAAATATTTTTAATCTAACCCCAACAAATGGCTGAATGTTGCTTATGGCTAAATTTTAATGAAATATGACATTTTTGATATACCCAAAGGTATGTGTAAGCTCAAGGTTATAATTAGATATTGTATAGAAGATATGTCAAATCCTACCTTTCTTCACACCAAATTCCTTCTACATGATTAGAAAACATCACAATGATTTGATAATATTTAGAAACACCCAACGCAAGGTTTCTACCCTAAAATAGAAATAAGTTACTCTAAAACAAAAAAAATGGACTAAATTTCTTAGTCAAAAAATGCTAAGTGGCCCTAATTTTTTTACTACTTTTTGATCACCAATATTCTCGTATGTTGAGGTGAGAGCATATGGTGAATAATTACAATAAGCTCTTGATAGATAGTTTTTTTTTGGTCTATACTTTCTACTTATACTAAAACACTAAAGACAACTACTAACCACCACCACCACATCCTCCGCCTCTGCCAACACAGTATCAAATTTGAACATGAGGGTCAAGTCATTACCATAAAAGTTGACCTTAGTCCTTTCGTATCCTATAACATGACATATCAACCCAACAACATTCTTCTTCCTCCCTCATCCACATCACCACCAATAAATAAAAATTCTACCCATACCATCAATGAAGCTTTAACTAACTCATATATCCCTTCTTATTAGATCCCCATAGAGGACCCCTTGAAACCCACATTATAATGTCTCTCACTAGGGGAGTATCATATTTTATCCTTGGATGCTTTCCCTACTTCTCAAAAATATGGGAACCTCAACCATGATCCCATTTATGACCCCAACATTGGAACCATCATTCCCTTTAAACCTCCCAACCATCAAACCAAGTTAATCTATGGGGAACTTGATCATCCACTTATTGTTTCCACCACTACCTCTACCACCTAACTATTTACCTCTAACTTCTCCTATCTTGACAAATCAACATTTGCCAAATTATACCTCATAACTATGCCTAGAAGGGATTTAGCCTCAACCATTATGAACATGGACCCCATAGGTACCTTCCATCAAAACTAAGAAACCTCATGAGCTATTTGGCCTTGGGTTCATACCACCAGAAGAACCCATCAATTCACCCAAACCCATTGCCATCATTGAGGAAAACATCCCATCCTCACCAACCCAATCTCCTTCAAAGTTTGAGGATTTTGAAACATTCCTCCTAATGTTTTTTAGTCAATAATATTAGTTTAGGCCCCCTACCCTATCAAAAGGATGGACAAACTAAAACCCTTCCTCTCATTCATCCCAAGATGGTAGAAAATAATTCTCCTACCATTAACACCATCCAACATCAGGATGATGATTCCATTCTCACCTACCTCAGTTTGGGGGATTATTCTATCCACAAATATCTTCCTCATAATAACTAAACCATGTTGAATAAGTCCACTATCAATGTTAACTTGGGTACTCAGGATAACCCTCACATTATAAAGATTGGTCAATCCTTAGATTCTATGGAGCAATAAGATTACCCTTATTTCCTTCATGAACAAAGCATAGCATTTGCTTGGTCTTATCAGGATATGCCTATAATTAACCCTTTCATATCCCTCTAAAACATCGTCACCCATCTTGATGCTAAGATTGTTCAAAAAAAGCTTTGTAGGATGCACCCTCATATCACCCTTCTAGTCAAAGAAGAGCTTCAACATCTCTTGTCTATCAATTTCATCTAACCCATTGACTATCCCCAATAGGTTTCTAATATCTTTCCCTTTACCAATACCATAAGGGTACTTTGCCTCTTTATTGACTTTCATGACCTCAACCTTGATTGTCTAAAGGATGACTTCCCTTTGCCTAACATCAACCAATTTGTTGATCTTACAACTAGCCATGAGATGTTATATCTCATGGATAGTTTCTTGAGATATAATCAAATCTTGATTTCCCTCAAATATCAGCATAAAACTTCCTTCATCACCCCATGGGGAACCTTATACTACAAGGTCATGCCATTTAATTTGAATAACACTGGAGTAACTTAGTAATGTGTGATGATCTACATCTTCCATGATCTTATCCATAAAATTGTAGAGGACTATGTAGATGATCTCCTTTAGGAAATCAAAATATCACAAGGATCATCTAGTCATTCTCACAATAATCTTCAAGCACCTAATCCATTTCCATGTCTGACTCAACCCAAAAGAATATCTTTTTGAGGTCCTATATGGAAAGCTTCTTGGATTTATTATCTCTCTTCAAGGAATCGAGGTAGACCCTACCAAAGTAAAATAAATTTTGGAGATGCCACCTCTAACCCACCTTAAATAAATCTATATCCTATATGGGAAGCTTCAATCCATCCATTGTTTCATCTCTCAGTTATCAGATAAATGTCAACCCTTTCATCTTCTCAAGAGAGATACATATTTTAAGTGGACTAAGGACTACCAAGAAGCCTTTGATTCACTCAAAGAATACCTTATTTATCCACCCATTCTTACTCCACTTAAAGAGGACCAACCCTTTTACCTTTGTATTTCTACCACTAACCATTCCTTAGGGGAAATGCTTGCTCATCGTGATGAATAAAAGAAAGAGCAAGTTGTCTCCTACATATGTCAAACACTTATAGAGTATGAGACTCAGTATACCCATTCTGAAAAAACTTTGCCTAACCTTGGTATTTGTGTCTTACAAACTTCATCATTACCTTCTCAATCACAAAACTTTTGTTATCACTAACACTAACCCACTCAAGTACATGCACTCTAAACCATACCAAAACTATTGTATAGCTAAGTGGTTCATACTCTTAACTAAGTTTGACCTTGAGTTCCTCTTTTAAAATTTAATTAAAAGGCAAGTCATTGCTGATCAATTTGCCTAAGCTCCTCTATCAGAAAACCAACTACTTCTTATTGCATTTTTGGATGGGTCCATCATTACTCTTTCTTAGGAGGACCCCACCTACCAAATGACCATCTACTTTGATGGATCCAAATGCTAGTGTGGTTGGGGTGCCAAGGTTATTCTCATTCCCCTTGATGTCTAACCTCTTTCCCTTTCCTTCAAAGTTGATTTTTCAACAATGTGGTTGAGTATGAAGCCTTATTAATAGGTCTCTAAATCACTCTAGCCTTGGGAGTTAAGATGATCAATATCTTTGTTGCTTCCCAACTTGTAGTTAATCAGGGCAACGGATCCTACCAATGTAATAATGATGTCTTGTAAGAGTAAAAACAACTAGTAGATGTACTCTTAGAATTATTTGATCATTACCTTATCCAGTCTATTCCATGATCCACCAAAAATTTCACAGATATAATGGCTTCCCTTACTTCCCAAATCCCATTCGTACCTACCAATTGTAAAATCTTTGTCACCATTCACTACTTTATCACACCCTCTTATTTCCAGTTTGACCTTCCTACCATTTTTAGTATGGAAACATATCCATTATACATATGGTACGATCAACCCTTCAACTAACTTAACCTCAATATTGTTCCTCCCAATCTCTCTAGGAATGTCCAAAGGGCCTTTGTTCAGAGTACCTCTCATTATACCATACTAAGGGGAATCCTTTATAAATGTGGTTTTGATGACTTCCTTCCCCATTGTATACATAGTCATGAAGCTTCCCATGATATCAAGGAAATGCATGATGGAATCTATGGGGGACACTTTAGTGGTTTAGTTGTCATTAAATGTATCCTTGACCTTAGCTACTATTGTCCCACCCTCAACTAGGACTATGATGATTATGTAAAGAAGTGTGTTAAATTTCAAAAACATAGAAATCTACATCATGCACATACCCATGGCCTTCAAGTATCCAAAGACTATTGGCCCTTCTCATAATGGGAACTTGATCTCATTAGAGAAATCAATCCTCATTATTCATAGTAACACCAATCCATCATCACTTCCACTAATTATTTCACCAAATGGGTGGAAACTTTTCCTCTCATCTTGACCAAAGATGAAAAGATAGTCAACTTCATCAATAATCATATAATCTATCATTTTAGTGTTCCCCATAAGATCATCATTTATAATGGAAAATATTCCAAAAATAATCAAGTATAAGGCCTTTGTAACACATTTGGAATCAAGTTAATCTTTTTCTCTCCTCACCATCCACAACTAAATGGATAGGTGAAAACCTTTAACGAAACTCTAATAAGATATTAATCAAAGTAGTCAGTACTTCAAGTTAGGATTGGCACTTGCACATCCCTTTCACTTTATGGGACTATCACATTAGAATTTAAACCTTTATGGGTGATACCTCTTTCTCTCTAGTCTTTGGAGAAAAGGTAGTCTTGCCTCTCGAAGTCCAGATTCCCTCTCTTTAGATATCCTTCCAAGATATCATTTTTGAGAGTGACTATCATCAAGAATGTCAAGCATGACTTGAGATACTTAATGAGCATTTCCTATCCATGATTAACTATCTTCATGTCTACCAAGAACAAATCAAACATGCCTATAATAAGCACCTAAAATAATGATAATTCAATATCAAATACCTCATCCTAAAGGAAAATTAACATGTAACCAATATGGAGAAAAGTAAAAGAGGCAAGTTTGCTTTCAATTGGCTTGAACCCTACATCATAACCCAAAAGTATAGATCATGAGCTTATCATTTGTCTTCCCTCAAAAGAAAACCAAAACCTGAGCCTCTCAATTCTTTACATCTACATAATTTCTTTTTTTGAACAAGGATCAAATTTGTAGACACCTAAAACTGGCCACCGATAACCTCCAACCAAGCTTTTGGCCAATTTCCAACCACAATGCACAATTTGGCCTAAAAAAACTAAAACATGATAAATGATGTGAAACTAACATATTCAAGTGTTGATTTTGGCCAAGGTATCACTAAATGGGGAAATGCAATTTATGGGCCAGCTAACTTTGATCAGATCATTCTGAGTCAAAGTGCTAATTTTGCACCTAGGTGCTTTGGATTGATCTTTCCTATCAAATATCTTACACAAGACACGTGCTTTTGTTATTTGTTGTTGGTAACATCCTAAATGGGAATGTGGTTCCAATGAATCTGATAGTGACTTCCAATTCCAATCCATTCAAATTTTGAACCAATAATAGGGCATTCTAATCAATTTGAGTAATTTTTGCACAAAGTGTTGAATCATGCTTAAGAGCTAATTAACCCAAATCAAGGACTAAAAAAAAATTCCATGGAAACTTGTTGAATACTTATTTTTGGAAATGAATATGGAATATTTGCATCATTAGGTGACCTCATTTCTTAGGAAGACATTCCTAGGCCATAAATGCCACAAATATTAGGATTCATGCCCTCCATGACTCACCAATGCCTTTAATGATGCCCTCCATGCCTCTTAATTGCCCCTTATTCTAGTGTCATGATGAGGATAATTATAAACTTAATTCTAAAAATTGAATTAATCCTCAACCATACATCTCAGTCTTGAGATGGACAGTTTAGGTTGATTCTAGATTTGCAAAAATTTATAAATACGAGGCCTTACCACATCATTTCTAAGCTATTTTGGTGCAAAGTTATAATGCACAAATATCTTCAAGAAGCCATTTAAAATAGTGTTACCATGCCAAATTGATTTCAACCCAAGCTAAGCCACAAGCCAAAGGTGCCAAGGAGAGATGGAGGTCATCAAGCTTCCATTGCCAAGGACTTTATAAGCACAAGCCGAGCAAACCACTACTAAAAAGCATTTGGTGCATCCAAGGAAGGTGAAATAATTCTTGTGTTTTATTCCTTACTTTTTAGTTGTGTTTGTCATTTTTTTTTGTTAACTAAGATCTCCCTAGTGTCTAAGTTTAGAGATGTTATGTTATTAGTGTGTTTATTTCATTTTGTTTTCATTTTGGAACTAACACCATACTAGCCATCCTCTCTTGAGTCAAATTCTTAGATCACATAATGGCATGCCCGATGGGACAAGACACATCCTACACATGAAGAAGATCATTTTAAATCTCTAAAATATTTATTTTGACGTTTAAAACTCTTAAAAATTAATTTTCTAACTTTATTTTGCCATGTTTTACACAGTAATTGATGTCGGCCAATAATATCGACATCAATTACTTGCTTAATGAATGTCGGTTAGCAAAAATGACATCAAATAGATCTCTATTAGCCAAAGTAACCAATGTTAGTGGTAATAATTGATGTTGATAACTGTGTTTTTTCTAAAAACATAGACTCAAGAGCTATTTTTCCAAACTTTATTATTTAAAGCTAAAAAGAGCTTCAAAGCTAAAGGACATGCTAGCCATTTTGCTACACAACCAAGCTTGATATTTGTTCAAAACATGTTTAAATCACCTTTGCATGCTTAAAAATAAATTACGAACCTTGTTTTGGGTGTTTAACAAAGAATTTATATGTTTTTGGTGAATGTTTTCAAAGTTTACAACTAAGACTAAGGGGTCAAATGAATACCCTCAAATCTTTCATGTTGGGCTTAAAATTGAACACACTTGTAAATTTTTGTTTTCAATAGTTATTTAAGTTAGATTTTGTTTAGAAAAGAGAGGGGTGTTGCATGTATGCTATTCCAATTGTCCCCTTTAGGGAACCCTTAGAATAAAAAGTGCCATTCCTATTGCTAATAGACTAGTCGAAGGCTTAGAAAGAAAGTCATCTAAAGCATCCCTAAAAACTCATCAAAGTTTGGGTGATCTTGAAAATGACCCTAAAGTATTTATATTTTATGTTTTATTTTTTTTATGCAAAGTTGGCTTATGAGGGGGATGTCATTAGCTCCCATGATTTATTTAGGGAAGCTTTGACCTAGGGTTTCACCTCTTGGCATTGACTTCACTTACTCCTTTAGAGTTGCACATGAGACATATCTACATTTGGACATCACAATATATTGAGCGAACAGTAGGATGTAGTGGTTGTAAAAAGGACTAGACCTTTTAACAACTAGATATTGCTGTGATCACTTGATTTTTGTGCTTGTCTTTTACATTGTTTGACATGAAAGTCATTGTTTAATTGATTCCCCTAGAATGATTGAAACCTTGCTAGTTTTAGTCAACCCCATTTTTACATACCCTTGCTAGAATTTGGATAGTTATACTTAGAGTATTTTGGTTATTTTTTCTTGGTATGTTTTGAGACTAAAACTTTTTTAGTTGTTCATAAGCCATGTCAAAACAAATTTGTCTATACATCACTCTTTTGTCTAAAGAGGCATTATGATGGCTATTTTATACCACACTTGTACTTTAATTTTTTTTCTAAACTTGTTTGTGTGTGTCATTTGAGTTGAGGAGGGTAGTGTTATGCTACCCAAAACATGTTAAAACCATTTTTCCTTTGAGTCTTTTGAAGCATCACATAAATCACATCATTCAAGCATGTTTATGTCATTAGGCTTCTCAATTTATTTCAAGACTTATTTCACATTGTATCAAAATTATTTGTTTCAAACCATGTCACACCAGTAGTTTAGACCTCATTTATGTGCCATCATGATGTTTGATCTTTTCTAGCTTGTTTGGTCAAATCATATTTTTCAACATTGAGTTTTCAATTAACCTTATCAAGTTTGGATTCAAACATTGATTGATTTCTGTTTAGGCCTCAATTTATGGGGTTGATACATAGATCTTTCTCTTTTGGGTTGCATAAATTTGGTTAATCGATTACCCAAAATAGAAAAATATTGATTGTTTGTTTGTTCAATGTCTATCCTCATCATTATTTGTACCTTTATTTGGAAAAACATAGTCTTTCTTCAAAGAGCCTTTTATTTTATGCCTTATACCAATTGATCATGTTTATGTTTAATTTCATGTGTCGAGTTTATGCCAAATTTATTTCCAAACTTGTTAGATTAAATCAAATCAAATCACATCATGCATGTTTGTTTGAGCCTAGATTTTGACTCCACATTTGGATAAAAGACCTAGTAACTCAACTTTTCCCTTTCCTAGTTTAGACCTTGTTTGGAACACTTTGACCTAGACCTTTGACATGTTGGTTTTTATTCAAACACTTGACCTTATGTGTATATGACATTTGACATTAGACATTTGATGTTAGACTATTTTATGCCAAGTCTTAGCACAAATCATTTTGGAGATACAACTCCACTTTTAGACCATATTGGAGATACAACTCCACCCTTTTGATGAAGTTATACCAAGATTGAACCATTTGTCCTTTGAACATAGTTTTTAGAGTTTGTGGAACTCTAAGCCTTTTTATTTTAGAGCTTTTGTCATTTACATAGATATGTCTAGATACACTTATGGTGGAGTCACTTACAATTTGACTTATGATATAATGGCTACACAAAATGAATTTTATGGCTTTAGTCATGACCTTAATGATACTAATATGGTTTGTGAGACATATTTATATCTACCTCATATTAATCATTCATGGGAACAAAGTCAGGAAACAACTTATGATCCAAATTAAGACCTTGATTGGTATGAAAAGGCTAGTGAAGAGGACTTTGAAGACCCAACTATAGATAATGTTTTTTGGGATATGAATTCATACCCTCTTTTCAATAATCAGTACATGGTACATAGTCAAGAAATAACTTATGTGCCAACTCATAATTGGGATGATATGGTTTATGAGGAAGACTTAGATGCTTTGGCTTATGCGAGTAATTAGGCTCCACCACATCATACTATTTATATTAGAGGACCACAATGTCACACCATTCCCATACCAAGACCTCATCCTTTGGTTTATGTAAGCAATCAAGCCCCACAATGCCCCTTCATCATTCTAGGACCTAGTCCTTTGACTTGTGCAAGTAATCAAGCCCCACAACACCCTATCGTTACCATTTTAGGACTTTATCCTTTGGCTCATTCAAGTAATCATGCTCCCCAATGCCCTACCATTATCCAAACTCAATCCATTCCTCATCCAGAACCAATCCTATCCAAACCTCAACCAATCCAATCTTTTGAAGACCAAACTGTGTTTAAAATTGGTATTTTCCAACTCATTAGAAACCAAGGCCAACAAAACTAACCAATCCATGATGTTTCTATTGAATCAACCATTTTTGATAAGTAAACCTATGATAAATTGCTTATTGATCCTATACCAGTTGTCAAGGAGTCTCACTCTAATGATCTAGTCTTTGCTGAGTCACGTCTTAATGATTATAACTACCGTTGGGCAAATCATTACCTTGACCATATGCTTATTTTTAAAGAGCCTCCTATTGATAATCCAATCTTTGAAGATTTTTATCTTGACCTTTTTACCATTGTAGAGGAGACTCACTTTGACAAACTAGTCTTTATGGAACCCATTATGCCCTTACAGGCCATTACTTGTCTAAAACCAAATATTCAATAACACATCATTGTAATAGAGTGCCCATCAGATGAAGAATTATAGTTAGATTTAGGTTTGACTCTTGGATTGACATTGGATTTATCATCAAAATCAAAATCTAAATCAACATTAGTCTCAACATCAGATTTAGAATCCCTTCAGTTAGAATTAGTTTCAGATATAGAATATGTTCATGACTATTACAACATTGGTTATGCATGCCTTACAGATTAGTTTGAATAAATTTGTGATCCTTATATAGTTTTTGAAGATGAATACTTCAACTTCAATACAAGTTATCCTAGTATCTTCTATGAGGATTGTGAAACCTCTCCCCATTCCATTATCATTCTATAGGCCATTACCATCAACCAAAATAATCATATCATTGACATTCCATCTCTCACAAGTGTTGATTGGGATCGATAGAATCACACTTTTTTGAACTACCTCCATGAAAACATAGTAGTTGAAGAAGAGCAAGGAGGACAAGACAAAATTTATGTAGTAGAAGAACACTTCCCTAGTGAAACTTTTTTGAAGGTGCTAGGGGACAATCAAAGTCATAACTGAACATCTTCTAGTGAAACTTTTTTGAAAGTGATAGAATACAATAAAAGTCAAAATTACACATTCCTTAGTGAAACCCTCTCAGAGGCTCTATGAGACAATCAAGATAAATTTATTGGTAAAAACCTCTTTGAGGCACCAATAGCTGAGCACAAAATTTCTTCACTACTTGATGAAGACAAAATCAAAGATCAAATAAAAATAACTTCCTATCTATAGCCTAATTAGATTGTAGTTACTCTCAAGCCCAAACAAAAAAAAAATTGATGGTACTATCAAGATAACGAGTCTTCAACCCTGCCACAACCAAAATTATGTCAAATCCAACATCAACAACATTACGTGTGATTGATAGTCTTGATCTTCATTTGTTTCCCTACCATTATAAATTCCATTATCATCTACCATTCCATTTCACATACAAACCCACCATCTATTATGTGTCCCTATTTACCATCCATAGTTTCACTTTACTTTGTAGAGGCTAAAAAGATACCTTATCTTGATACATGAAGGAATTAGAATCAATGACCATTGAAGATCACAAAAGCATTCTTAGTAACCAAATTTGTAGGCCATTCTTGATAGAGAAATTATTCAGATGAGGTGTGGGCTAAAAATTAACATGATAAAGTATTATATTTATATCATTTATTTATTAAGACACACATCTCCCCATCAAAAGGAATAATAGAATAAAAAATCACACCTAGGACAACTACATATACCATACCATTTCACATTATTGTGCCATTACCATTGTTACTTATCTTTTTCCATTGTCACGTATCCTAACATTCACCCCATCACTTGGGGGTAACCATCTTACCATTTTATTCAATCTATCAAAAACCATCTCTATCCTTAGCAAGACCATACCATCCTATCATTCCATTCCTATCTAGACTAAAGCCTATTTTTAGTCATTCTACCCAATCCTATTTTTATCTTAGTTCATTTGGTTTTTCCTACACTTTTTTCAAGGGATTTCGATCATGTTTCAGTAATCAATCCAATCCATGTTTACAATGATAGTCTATGAAAGTAGTGTGACAGTTGATCTAGCAAGGTATCTTTCATTTTACATCTTGTATCAGGTTTGTTTATGTGATCCCGATTATAACCACCTATGGGAAAATCAATATTTCACTAGTATTGCTACTAATTATAACCACCTATGGAAAAATTAGTATAATTGACCTATGCCATTTTATCTTATTTATAACCACCTATGGTCAAACTAGGGACAACACTTGTTTATCATGCATTATTGTATCACTTTGCCATCATTATTTTCATTTGACTAGCCATTTTCTAGATTTGAAAACTTGTTGGGACCTAGTTGGTTTTTCCTCACCTTTTGTGTGGATGGAATTACTATGACTTGAGGTCATTTAAGGACTATGTGAGTAATGCTCAATTCATGTTGAGGTCACCTCAGTCCCCCTTTCTATATGCTCTCATCATTTTATGAGCAACCTAAGCCAAACGCTCTCACCATTTTATGAGCAGGTATCTTATCATTATCTAATGAGTTAAGATATCTAAAAATGACAAAAACATTCATAATATTTCAAAATATAAAAATATTTGTCCTGTTTAAGCTTATCAGTTATCCTCAATCCACCTTATTGGGCCATTGCCATTGTTAGGATGCTTTCTTTTATTTTTGTTTTCAGGCATTTTGTTTGTTTATTTATTTCAAGTTGTTTGTTTATTTCTTTATTTGTTTACTTGCTTGTTTATTTACTTTTAGCACTATTGCCTTGACTCATTCTATATGTGTTCATTGGGTGATTCCTTGTACACATTATTCATGAGTTTATCCATATTCATATGTTAACATTGTCATCATGGTTTTTATTATTGGTGTATTTTTTTTTGAGTGATTATTGGATTGGGAGTCAGTCCTTATACATATTTTGAGATAGTCTTCATGGTGTTCTATCATGAAGCCTACCATCACATGTTATAGCAAAAATCAGCTTCACGAAGGTCTAAAATCGATGGAGCTGATGAAGTTTATCCTTGGCACCTTGGCAAATCCTTTCATCCCACCTTTGATCAAATCAACCCATTAACCATTCTAGTTGTATCATTTCTAATCAAGATGAGCATCTCCTCATTGGTAGGTACAACTGAATCATTTCTAATGATCAATCTTATTCCTTATCCATTTATTTCATCACTTTGTACCTAATCACTTTTAATCTATATTCTAGGTTATATCCTTGAGTTATGATTGCTAATCAGCCCTAACTAGGGCATAATCATCTTTAGCCAATCTAGGTCCTCTTAATGATTATAACCGCCTATGGGCAAATCATTATTTTAACTTTTATTCCTAATTATAATGACCTTTGGGAAAATTAACATCCTTTTTACATCAATGCATGAAAGCATTTTCCTATTTAGATTAATCTCAACCATGGGTTAATTCCACCTTTCTTCTTATTTATTTTTGAGGGACCATCCATCAATAAATGTAACAACCACTCCCTCGAGGAGGCATCATCATTGGCTTCCCAAAACCATTTGGAGCTTTATTCTTCAATCATCATCTTCTTCTTGGCATATAAACCATCTCTCATTATTTGAGAAGACATTGCTTTTCCTAAAGTTTTCAACATCTTCTCAAATAGGGGCAAACTATAAGCACCTAAACCTGGCCATCGATAACCTCCAACTAGGCTTTTGGCCAATTTCCATCCAAAATGCACAATTTAGCCTAAAAACACTAAAACATGCTAAATGATGTGAAAATGACATATTCAAGTGTTGATTTTGGCTAGGGTATCACTAAATAGGGCAATGTAATTTATTGGCCAGCTAACCTTGATCAGATCATTCTGAATCAAAGTGCTAATTTTGTACCTAGGTGCTCTAGATTGATCTTTCCTATCAAATATCTTGCACAAGACATGTGCCTTTGTTATTTATTATTAGTAACATCTTAAATGGGATTATAGTTCCAATGAATCTAATGGTGACTTCTAATTCCAATCCAGTCAAAATTTGAACCAATAATAAGGCATTCTAATCAATTTGAGTAATTTGTGCACAAAGTGCTTAATCATGCTTAAGAGATAATTAACCCAAATCAAGGCCTAATAAAAAATTCCATGGAAACTTGTTGAATACTTATTTTTGGAAATGAATATGGAATATCTGCATCATTAGGAGACCTCATTTCTTGGGAAGACATCCCTAGGCCATAAATTCCATAAATATCAGGATTCATGCCTTCCATGCCTCATAAATGCCTTCCATGATGCCCTCCATGCCTCTTAATTTCCCCTTCTTCCAATTTCATGATGAGGATAATTAAAAACTTAATTACAAAAATTGAATTAATCCTCAACCACACATCTCAATCTTGAGATGGATGGTTCAAGTTGATTCTAGATATTTGCAAAAATATATAAATAGGAGGCCTTACCACATCATTTCTAAGCTATTTTGGTTAAAATTTATAATGCACAAATATCTTCAAGAAGCCATTTCAACTAGTGTTACTATGCCAAATTTATTTCAATCCAAACCAAGCCACAAGCCAAAGGTGCCAAGGAGAGATGGAGGTAACCAATCTTCCATTGCCAAGGACTTCATGAGTACAAGCTGAGCAAGCCACTACTAAAAAGGCATTTGGAGAATCCAAGGAAGGTGAAGGAATTTTTGTGTTTTATTCCTTACCTTTTAGTTGTGTTTGTCATTTGTTTTTGTTAACTAAGCTCTCCCTAGTGCCTAGGCTTAGAGATGTTATGTTATTAGTGTGTTTATTTTATTTTGGTTTCATTTTGGAACTAACACCATACTAACCAACCTCTCTTGAGTCAAATTCCTCGATCACAAATTTTACCTTCTTGTCTAACTTAAGCTTGTCCCTTGATTTATGATATTTTCACCTTCCTCATACCCTCATCCTATCACTTTGAGTGTAATTGATTACAACATAGAACCATGTGATTAAATGGAAAAGTCATAGCCTAATCCTAAATATGGATACCATAGCTCTACCTATAGCATGACTCTCATGGATACTTTTTATCTCTAATAAGATAAAATCCCATGGTCATTATCTCTCAAAACCAGCCTTTTCACCTGTTATTAACCTTTTTATGCTAAGTTTTTCCCCTTATAAAGGTAAACCTCTAAACCTATATAGACTTGTCCATGTGTAAACCTAGCATCATAACAGTTTGGGATACCAAAATATCACTTGGGTCACATGTCTCTAGAAGACTACTCTCTTGAAAGACAACTACCCAAAAATTAAATTACTTAAAACGATATGTTGTTTCATTGAAGGATAACTACCAAAAATAAACAAACCCAAACTTAGACCACTCCCTTGAATGATGGCTAAGTCAAATCTATAAAAAACAATCATTTTAAGCTTTCCACATTGTTCATATTCACAAACCTATCAAAATAATAGAAATAACAAAAGACCCTATATCAAAATCAGAACAAGCTATCCCAAAAAAGTTGTAATCAGCTTTCATATCTAGCATTAGTAAACTTCCCACATTGATTAGTCTACACCTTGTATGAAGACATGGAATTGTATAATAAGGTTCTTAGGTCACCTATAAAGGGGAAAACTAACCCACATAAGGTTACCTTACCTATCACCCATTTACCCTTCACCTACCACCTACCTCCCCTTTATACCATTTATTAATCAAGGGATTATGAGCTTACTTGACACAATGTGATCAATACACCTTTTTATGAACCAAATCATGCTAATGTGAAGCATTTGAAAGGCTTATGTTCCTTAAGCCAAACTAACTTTGGTTTTTTTTTTATCCTTACCAATTAAAAAGCATCACACTTTTTTCCTTATCCTTATCATTGGTTCATGTAGATATATATCTCATGATTATTATCTCTTTTCCCACATCTAATTTGTTATCTAAATTTATGTGTTTTCATAAACTTGAACATATTTAACATATCACATATCCTTGATCATAAACCATAAAGAAAATAACCATAAAAAAAATCACTATAAATCATAACATCATAACCATATTTAAAACTTCACATCTATAATCATCAACATCATATCAAAACATCATTCATCGTATGCCTAAGCTACTAAGTCCACATCTCATGAAGCATAAGCATAAAACATCAAAACATTTAACCATGAAACATAAATCACATCTATATATAATAATAAACATAATAAAGATCATGTCATCCAAATAAATAATACATATAATAATGTATAATCTCTCTTTCAAAATATGTATATCTTGATGCATCGGTACATAGGCCAATATCAAAATCATGTACATCTATATCTATACATCTGATCATATCATATCATACCCCTAGGGTATCACTATCTCTAGCCCCACATACTATACCATGACCATCTAGTGCTGGTCCTCTTGTGATGCCTACTTGTCCACCCACTAAAGTGGCCCATTGACCTAGAGTCATCATAATTACACTACATGCCAAACTAGCCTTATACTCACACCATTGTGGCTAATCAGGGCATTATGATAGAATTATGGCCTCATAATACCTCAAATCCTCTATTGTGGCTAATTATCATGCCATAGGTATGGTACATGGTGGTTCTAATGGTGCTATCACTACTCCTCTCTATCTCAAGGTGTCCCTCTCCTAGGTCACCAAGCCTAGTGAGGTCCCAATCTGATCCCTCTCACCTATCATGATGGAAACCTAACCTTGTAATGTTGTAATGTGGCCTTGTAATGTGTCTATGTACACTTATAATGTTATAATTTATTCTTATGAAATAGACAATGCTACTCTTGCTTGTCCATCAGGGCCACCACCCTATCTTTATACTTGTGGACCCCCACCAGCTAGATCCACATCTATAACCTATCATCCCCCATCATCCCACCCAAAATTGGCCACTAAATAAAGGTCCTACTACCATATTTCATAACCATTGATAAAACTACATCATCAACCCCTACTCTAATAGGTATTTCCTCATGATCTAGGATGACCTCCTCTAGCTATGGTTTGGGAAGCAAAAACATAGCATCCTCCCTCTTATACCTCAAGAATACACCTAAAATCCCTTATATTAGGCCGAATTGCCTCCAAACTCTATCAAATGGGATGAGCTCAGTCTCACCCTCTCTCCTCCCATAAATCCATCTCTAGCTCTATAATGGCAGTGTATGATAGCTATAGAGGGCCTACCTCAGAAAGCCAACATATGGCCTCCAAACCACATCATCCATAACTAAGCCATATAATGCATTCCTGAACCAGTCAATATCTGTTGCACATACCCCAACTCTTGTAAGTGCATAGTCACCCTTTTACTACATGAAGCCCATTCTAAAGTCCATTTGGGTGTATCCCTCCTATGGTATCCCCATCAGCCTCAAAACCCTAATATGCTTGTAAGCATAAGAATGAAGCAAAAAACCCCATGTTGATCCCATATTGGAGGTGAGCTCAAAATCCACACAACTCCCTGTATATCTAGACTAACAATAGTGTTTCCCACCCAAACACATTCCTACCAAGTAATATCTGCACCAACACTCCCAATGGTAGATAATAAAACCACCCACTGCTCAAAATAGGAAATATAAAATAAGAGACTACCATCATCATCATCATCATCATCATTATCATCATCATCATCATCATCATCATCATCATCATCATCATCATCATCATCATCATCATCATCATCATCACCATCATCATCATTGAAGGCCTCTCATCTTGATCCCTCTAGTATAATGACCTATAATTAAAGCCACCATCATGCTAATTGGTAAGGGCCTAATCCTCACTATATAGAAGCTCTATCTACTCATCCCTATCCTCACTCTTAATATGGTATATTTCCTTCCCTTAAATGGGAAACCATGTAATCTAATGAACATCTTATAGTAGGAGTGTCATATCTCTTGTTGGTAAGAGGAAGGTATTCATGGGTAGATCCCATCTCTCCTTGAGGGCCATGATCATCACCACATCTTGAAACATGTGCTGATAGTGTCTCATAGATTTGAGGCTAACCTCATTCATATGTGTCTAGTCATCCCCAGTCATCCATTAATGGATCTCTTAAAAGATTCAAGGAACCTGATCTCTCATATGGATCTAATCTCGTGCCTACAAAATTCAAAGTTATTATGCACACTTAGTTTTCCATTGTCATTACTCATGTTCATTCACTTCATTTATTTTGTATGCCCCTATAATTACTCATTTCATTACAATTTACTAATATTTGTATTACTTGACACTAATTCTACTTATCCTATTTTATCTTGCTAATTTATCATAATTGTATCCATTTATTTAATAACCCCCTTCAATAATTATTCATTCACCATCCTTAGTCTAATCCCACTATTTCATTAATTCTATCCTAATCCCTATTACTCTAATCTAATTCTAATTATCCCTTATATGAGAATTTTAAATTCCCATAACCCCACCTACCCACCTACTAACCTACACCCTAGCCTTTCATACATCCCTATGTCTCTAATCCTCACCTAATCCCCCATCTAACCCCCAACTAATCCTCCATTATCTTTAATATAATGGAGAAGTCTTTAGAATATGAGACTTCCCTCCAAGTCTCTAGAAACCTCTAATTCTAGAGATTTCCCAAGGAATTTAATATTCTTTAGATAATCTAGATCCATTGATCTCATCTCCATAAATTCAAATAATAATTCTTGATTTTTCTTCCTAATATATATATAAGCAACCTCTCCCTCCACCCTCAAACAATCTTGAGAAATCATACCAAAATCATGTCAAAATGAAACTAGCAAGGCCATACCAAAACCATGTCAAAATGAATCTATAAATCTCATGAGCAAGTCCATAATCAACCATCAAGCATCCATTATCACAATCTGACATCAAGATATCATGGTGTCAATCTAAGTCTAATCATCCACTTGTAAATCCTAGAAGGAGGTAACATAAAACAAGGGATTAAATAAGCTATTTTATCATTCTAATTTTCTTTATAAATCTTTCATATTATGTAGTTTGGATTTTGAGTTGGATTTAACTTTTTTAAATTCATATAGAGCTCAAAATGTCTCTACATTTTGGTGACCATCGTGGGAGAAAACTCCCTTATTTACTCTAACACTCTTGTTGGAATAATTTAAGGTGATTTTAGGATCGACTATACATCGAATCAAGGTTGGATTGTCAATTTTTGACATGTTCCAGGTAAGTAGTGGGATTACACTAGTAGTAGTGATATTGCAATTCATGCATTATCAATCAAAATAGTATCATTTTTAGTTAAGCCATTAGTGGTTAGGGGTCTAGTAGGGTTTTAGGTTTTGTTAATAACATGACTCTATTAGTCATGGTATTTCCCTATTAATCATGGTATCAACATTCCTAGAAGTGATGTTGTCATATTCCATAATACACCTTAGATTTTGAGACCATATTACTGACTCTTTACTCTTCTCTCAAAGTGTTTATTTTCTATGTGTAGGATAGGTAGCAATCCCTCATAAGTCAGGGTGTCCACACATATTTGATAATCCCACAACTCCTTGAATAGTGAGGATATCCTAGTAATAGTGATATTGCAGTACTAATATTGTTTAAATTACTAGCTGGGTCTACAATATATTTTGTTTTATGATAATATTCTACCTCTGTGAATAATTTATCTCTAGTTATTAAGTCTGTGTGCAGGGTAGAAGGAGGAAACATCTCAAGTTAAGGTAAACATATCCTTTTCACAATCTCATCACTTAATAGCATTATTTTTATGATATTAGTGATATTATGGATTCCAATAGTGGGATTGTTAAGAGTCATAACCAAGGGGATATTCTATCATATCTATCCTCTTAAATTCTGAGAAAATGATAGTTTTAGTATTTGTGGTCTTTTCTTGTCCTATTTTTTAAAGTTGTGGTAATAAAAGGAAGAGTTTCACACCCACTTGACAAACTTGAATCTATTAGGGATGAGATTGAACTAGTAATAGAAGGATTGTCATTCTCAGTTATGGTATTACATAATCATTAAGAACTAATAAAATACTACCCTTATCTCCTTTAATTTATCATTTATAAAGTTCCCAAGTTCTAATTAATAGGGACAAAAAGGATCTATAAGTTTTAAGTCTAAAATCATTCCCTTTTGGCTAAAAGGTGTTCTTAAACATTCTTCCATATATTCAACTTGACCTCCACTTATCTCTAAAGACAATCTACTTATAAGGAGTGCTTTCTGTTTGGTAGGGTCTTGGTAAAACACATGAGTAAGAAGATTGTTTGAAGATTCATCCTACAAGCTAGTTTAGCCCCATTTTGCAATATTGCTACTCCATAATTCATGAGGTTTCCCTATAAATAGTGATATTATCAGCCCAATTTATAGATTTGTAGTTTAACATAATTAGTGCTAGGGTTAGATTGTAATAGTATTTTCATTATAAATAATTATATTTAAACCAAAGCCCTTTAATTTTTTTTTAATTTTATGTAATTATCTTTACTTAGGACATTTATATATTATTTTGGTCTAGGAATATAATATCACTACTTCAATTTTTCTATCAGTTGTAGTTTTGTTGATTAGAGTAGTGGGTTTGTCATTCTGAGTCACAGTTTTGTAGTTTATCACAAAATATAGTTTTTGTTATATAGTAAATCATAATATTTCCAATCCTAATAGAAATTTTATCTAAAAATTCATGGTTTTATGGTTAACTATCATGATTATCTAACATCTAAAATCCCACAACTCTCCCAATCATGGTTTTGTCCTGTAAGTCATGGTTTTGCACTATGTAGTTACTATTTTGTAGCCATTTTTGCATTAAATTTTGTCCCTTTTATATCATTTTTAGTCAATTTTCATGAATTTTGAGTCACTTCGAGCCTCTCACAAATTCCAAAGCATAAGGGTCACTAACCCTTGACCATATTGGGGGCTACTTCCCCCAAACCCCTACGTCGTGTCCCGTTCACCCCAAAGAAGTTATAGAGCCAAACCAAATTTTTTCTAGGGTGTTTTATTAAGGCATATTTGAATAAAATTTTGTTTATTTAAATGGTTATTGTTCTAACATCATCTTACAAGTCATATTTTGGGTCTAATGTTTGCTTTTAAAGGACCCCCCCTCTTGAGTGCCATATAAAACTACTAGTCTATGTGCTTGTAGGATGCTAGTCAAAAACCTATTTTGGGCACTTTTTCACATCATTTTTATCTTATATATGATTTTAATCATCATATTGTGTTATATATATTTTTTGGATTTATCCTCATAAATACTTGTGTGTGTATGTTAACTTGAAAATAATTTATCATATCATGCTAATCACACATAGGAAATTAGATCAATTAATTAATCATATCGTGCAATTATTTGTTTTTCACCCCACCTCTAGAATAACACATGACATGTAATTGACACCCACACATGAGATTAGTCCATAGGGGTTAGTGTTATGGATTTCATCATTGTACACTAACTAAACTCTATGTTCTAATAAAGTATAACAATTAGAGATAATTGTTGTTAGGCTAAGCAGTTGACCCCATACAATTCATCAATGAAGGGGATGAGTTAACTCTCTAAACTAGGCATTAGACAACACCCTATATGGACTTAGGCCCTAATGTAACTTTTTATATATTTGGGATGCCCCTAGAGATCTCATTTAACTTAGCATATGACCTTTCAAACATAACAATTGTTCCACTATAAGTGTTAGTATCAGTGCCAAAGTAGCCATCATGTACAAGAAGGGTTGAGAGGGTTTGGCCAATTTTGTAATGGGTCACCAGCCTAAAACCTCACCTATGTAGCTATTAGACAGTGTGGGCATTGATTTACACACCAATTAGTTTACTAATCATAGGTTGTGACTTGCTTACTTAGGTGTGTGTTGTGCTAAACCCATGTTATTTGTGATACAAGTCAACATTTTACCCATCCATATACTATCTAGGTTCTTTGTACACATCTTATTATATATTTTATCCTCATCATTTTATCAATTTTTATATATCTCTCTAAATATTCTTTTGTATGAATCCTAGTCATCATCCTTGTCATCATCCTCATCTTGATCCACATCCCCATCAACTACATCTCATCTTGTATATCCTAGTCATCATTGTATATAATCTCTTTGTATATCCATCTCTTTGTCATACCCACTCATCCTTAGTCATACCCTTACCCCTAATCACATCATATATCCTTACCCAAGTCCACATCATCACCCACTTATCATAGTAACCTCATCCCTTCCTAGTCTCACCATATCCCATTATCCTTGGCCATCACCCCATTATCTTGTATATCCTTGCCTAATCACCATCTTGCCTTCATCCCCTCTTAATATAACCATATCTACCCATCACCTCACCCACTCAAATATCTTAATCACCATATTGTATCCATTTTCTAATCCCATATACCATATCATCTCTATCACATCTTAGTCTAACCATATGTCCTTTTCATTGATCATCCTAATCATTATATTGTATATCCTAGTCTCATCACCTAGTACATATATTTGTTCTCTTGTATATCTTTTTAGTCACATATTAATTACATTACAATCATACCTCATTACCTACACCTTGTCCTAAATACACCTCATTATCTCATCTCTTTATTCTATCACCTATTATTTATATCCCATCTATCATCTCATCCTAGTCAAGCCATATAGACCTATTATTAATCAATCACCCTAATTCCTAATCACATCTTGTATATCCTAATCTCATCATCTTGTACATCATTTATTATCTTGTAGATTTTACTTGTATTTATCCCATCCTATCTTAACCATATCCACTTATCATTTGTCATACCCTCTATCACCTCCATATTATTTTGACCATCTTTTTTATCATTCCTAGTCATATTTACCCAATCCTAATTACATCTTGCATATCCTAGCCTCATTATCTCATACACCATTTACTCTATTATACATTCTACTAGACTCCCATATTATTCAATCCCATATTATCTTCATCACATCCTAGTCATAAGTCATCACATCACATCCTAATCATCATCTTGAATCATTTCATGTATATAATGTCCTTCCTAGTCTAGTCATTTTTTATCATCTACATAACCTATTGCCTTACATATCCCTATTATATTATCTTTTGTACATATTATATACAACATCATTTATTTATACATATTTTCCATTATATCCTTTTACATACTTATCATCATCCCATTGTATATATTATCCTTTTGTATATCTTTAATCCCCTCCTAAGTCTACCATATCACCCATCATCAGTCATCTTCCCCATCCACTTAGCTATCCTAATTATCATCATCTTATCATCATCCCATTATAATTTATTGTATATATCCCATTTATCATCTCATACTACTCTAACCATAATCATATCCCATTTGTCATCTTGTATATCCTTACCTCATCTTTATCTCATCATCCTTTGTATATAGCCTAATCAAAATACTAAGTCATTATCCCATCATACATATTGTCTTCTTCTATCCTTATCTTAGTATTATTCCATCTCCCATCTTGCCTAACCATATCCACTTATATTTTTTCATAACCCCTATCATCCCCAATCCTATCATCATCACCATCTTCCTTTTACATATCCCATACTAGTCTTAGTCATAAGACCACCTCATCCATAATCAATCATACCTCACTTTGACCTTGCCTTATCATATTTCTAATCATTCCCATATCATATTTGATCATAAACCATCACCTATCCAAATCCCATATTGTCTCACCATCCACAATTAATCCTAAGTCCACATCATCCACAATCATAATCATCCACATACCATCTTGTCTCATTATCCCATCACCTTGTATATCCTTGTGTATATAATTTATTCTCTTGTACATATTTTTAATAACATATTATGAATATACCCATACATCATTAGTCATCCCATACTCACATCCTAATCATACCTCATCATCTACATCTTATCTTAAATCCATACCTAATCACTTGTCTTGACCTTGCCTTCATCACCCATGTAGTCATCACCTTATCTTATCCTAGTTGGCTTCTAGGTCACATACGGGTCTAAACCATACACATTTCATTACCCCTTTATAATTTCATCATCACACTTATCCTTATTTTATTATCCTAATCACCTTCATCACCTAATCCTACACCATCCCAATCTAGAACAAAATTAGTCAAAGGTCTTGAGATAATCCTATCATCTTATCATCTTATCTACCTATCATCATATCATCATATCACCATCCTATCATCTTAATGCACTTGGTCAAATCTCATATCATAATCAATATCTTGTTATCATCTTGTCACTTTATTAGTCTCAATTTAGAAAACCCATCAACTATCAATCATCCCTAGTCTAATCATATTTCCTTATTCATAACTATAACCCATCATATCATCCTCTTGCTAGTTTGAATCTAGGCACCCATCATATCCCCAATCCTTTTGCTAGTTTGATAACTAGACATTATTGATAAGTTTTAATCACCTATTGCACTATCAGTTTGACATTTGATCATAGTCTTTAATACATTAGTCTCTCTCATCCACATCATCACTTGCCATCCTAGCTTAGTCTTTTTGATCTAGTTTTGTTCAATAACCTTACTGAATCCTTATCCTACCTACATCATCCATCACTCATCCACCATCACCATAGAGCTATACCCTACCTTTATCGACCAATATATAGCTACCAATAAGGATGAGATCCTCTTAAAGTTAATTATGATGGGTCTACCACTTCCTAAAGTGTTGATCCCCTTAATCTCATTGCACCTCCCATCTAAGCCAAGTCATGTGAATCATGTACCAATCCTCCATCCACTAGTCATAAATCACTATCTACCCATTCTAATACTATCAAAGGGAATCTAATCTTGGCCACCTCAAATCCATCCACCCAATCATAGCCATAACCATTTAATCATAAGTTCAATGCTTCCATGTATAAGTCATAATGTGAAGTGAGTCCTTATACTCCCATTTTGGTATCATTGGAATCCCTTTTTAAATAACTTGGTGCTACTAACATGATGGTCTATCCACCTATCTGACATCTTGATCCCACTAAACCCAAGCCCTCTTGGTATAAAGATAATTAATATTGAGCATATCATCAATCTTGGGGACATACCATTAATCGATGTTGACCTTTCCAATATTTTGTCTAAGACCTCATTGACCATGGTGATATAGTCATTAACAAAAAACCAAATGCATCCACATACCTTGGTGAAAAAAAAGAGAAATGCAATGATTCCTTTCATAGTCATGATCAAGATCTTCCCTTTCCAAGCCAAGGTCAAGACACCACACCCATCCTACATGATCCTTCCATCCTCCAAAAATCCTCCATCATAACCAAGTCTATTCCCTATGAGCCTAGTCCCCCCATCTCTCATAAGACCCTCTATGAGCCTATCATTGTCAATTCATCCAACATCTCCCTCTCACCTCTCACCTCAAATACCCCTTATCAAGAGGCCAATAATAGATAATATGTCTACAAATATTAACATTATATCTTATACATTAGAGTCAACTTCAAAGTCAACATTCATGGTCTTAGCTTCTGTAGGATCATGTTCAACACCCATATCCAAATCAAATTCCTCATCAAAAACATCATCCCTTATTGATGATGATAATGCCTATCTTTTAGAGGACACCTATAATCTAGATACCTTTGATCCATTACTAGGCATATCTTTTAACCTCATCCAATATGATGATGCCATAAATGAGTTCTTACAAGATTTATCTATCAAATATTTTCAGAGTTAGTTTGATCCTCTTTTAGATGCATCTACTATAGCTATTCCTAGTGATCCTTTTCTTGATCTTGAAGAGATTTTCTCTAATGTCAAAACTAGGTCTCCTAAGAACCCCTATAAAGACTATGTTGCCCTATCACCACTCATTGATCTCATCATGCCCTCACCACCATTTTCATCTATCATAAAACCTTTTATCCCCATTGATTATCATTTAATCACTTCCCTCTATAAAGATGAATAAGAGCATGCATCATTGGAACCTTCCTCAAGAAATATAATATGTGACACAAATCCAAAGGTCTAAGGCAATATTCCAAAATTTATAAATCATAATCAATTAATCTTTGATTCCATCATTTAAAATCAAGAAGAGTTAAATCATCAGCCTTATCCAAAAATGTCTTCTCCTGGTGAAACTTGATATCTAACACTAGGAGACTATTAAAGTCAAAATAATCATTGTATACCAAGCTAAAGATCAATATCCCCTATGAAGCCCAAATCAAGGACCAAGGGGTAGTCAAACTCAAATATAGTCAAATGCTTAAATAATGATACCAAGAAGCATTATCTATACTAGGGGCAATGATGATACTTGGTCTAGATATTTGGATGGGTATCTATCAAGCATCACACTAGGTCACATGGACCCTAATCCATCTAGCAGTAATGATAGCATGATCCTACCATCACACATCCCTAGAACAAGTGTGGGCTAAATAATCCATTTAGTGATCACACCTTACATCTCGCCCATAAACTAATAACTCAAGATTCCCAATAAAGTTAAAATGTCAATAAAAATATCATTTTTACAATGGTGAAAACTAGTATTCTAGTGCCTTCGGCAAGTGTGATCTAAAAATTTGACTCAAGAGAGGATGGTTAGTATGGTGTTAGTTTCAAAATAAAAATAAAATGAAAGAAACACACTAACTAGCATAACATTTATAGGCCTAAACACGAGGGAGAGCTTAGTTAAAAAACATTAATAAAACACACAACTAAAATGAAAAAGAAACTCTCTTTTGCCTTCCTTGGATGCTCCAAAATTCTTTTTGTATTGGCTTACTCATCTTGTGCTCATGAAGTCCTTGACAATGGAAGCTTGGCTACCTCCATCTCTCCTTGGCACCTTTGGCTTGTGGCTTGGTTTGGCTTGAAATCAATTTGGCATGGTAAAAATAATTGAAATGGCTTCTTGAAGATATTTGTGCATTATGACTTTGCAACAAAGTAGCTTAGAAATGATGTTCATGGCCTCTCTATTTATAGATTTTTGAAAATGTTAAGAATCAACTTGAATCATCCATCTCAAGATTGAGATGTGTGGTTGAAGATTATTTTAATTAAGTTTATAATTATCCTCATCATGACATTATAATAAGGGTCAATTAAGAGGCATGGAGGGCATCATGGAAGGCATTGATGAGGCATGAAGGGCATGAATCCTGATATTTGTGACATTTATGGTCTAGGGATGTCTTCCCAAGAAATGAAGTCACCTAATGATGCATATATTCAATATTCATTTTCAAAAATAAGTTTTCAACAAGTTTACATGGAATTATTAATTAGGCCTTGATTTGGGTTAATTATCTCTTAAGCATGTTTAAGCACTTTGTGCACAAATTACTCAAATTGATCAAAATACCTTATTATTGGTCCAAAATTTGACTGGATTAGAATTGGAAAGTGATGCCAGATGCATTGGAACTATATTCCCATTTAGTATGTTACCAACAATAAATAATTAAGGAACGTGTCTCATGTAAGAGATTTGATAGGAAAGATCAATCTAGAGCACTTAGGTACAAAATTGGCATTTTGACTTGAAATGATATGATCAAAGATAATTTTCCCATAAATTACATTACCCCATTTAGGGATACCCTGGATAAAATCAACACTTGAATATGCCAGTTTAAAATCATTTAGCATGTTTTAGTATTTTTAGGCCAAATTGTGCATTTTAGGTGGAAATTTGTCAAAAGCCCAGTTGGAGGTTATTACTGGCCAGATTTAGGTGTCTATAGTTTTCCCCTATTTAGGAAGGTGTTGCAAGCTATAAGCATAGTAAATTCTTCTCAAAGAATGAAAAGGTCATATGTGCCTACAACTACAAGGATGATAAACTAACTATCTTAAGGGAATGATTGGCATAAGTAGGTCGACAAATGGTTCCTCAAAAAGAAAGAATAAAAATGAAAGGACCAAATAAATGAAAGATGATGGGGTGAAAACATAATGATACTGAAAAAGTAGTCCAAATCATTAAGAATGTAAGTGGGGTAGTGTACAATGGTTTGCCCAAAGGATAAATGAAGGGACCAAAGAAAGGAAAGATGATGGGGTGAAAACATAATGATACTAAAAATGTAGTCCAAATCATTAAGAATATAAGTGGGATAGTGTACAATGGTTTGCCCAAAGGTGGTTATAAGCATTGGACCCTGATAGTGGCAAGATGGTATGATAACACAATGATTTGCCCAAAGGTAGTTATAATCATTGAAAATATGGATCTACCGTAATTAGGATAGAAAAACAAGAGAATAACATGCCCCTGTATAGGGAAAAAAGTAAAGTGGTGAGAACACAATGATTTACCCAAAGGCAGTTATAATCATTGAGAAATACAAGTGGGATAGTGTACAATAATTTGACCATAGGCAATTATAATCATTGGACCCCAATTATGACAAACATGATAAACTTGGTAAAGGATGATGATAACTTAACATAGAGGGTAATAATGAATTGGAACAACCTACTAATAGGGAGATACTCATCCAAACTAATAAAGGTTTAAATTCTTTCATGGTTAATTACTCTATTTGGGATATGATTGGGATTGAATCGAGATGTCAGTGTTGAAGAGACACCACCATTATTGAATAGACTTCTTGAATCTAAGGTTTATTTTAGCATGTGTCAATAGGCATCATGGTATAACATCATGAGGACTTGGCCGAAATATGCATAAGGACTGACTCTGTAATCTAATACTCAATAGAAAATAATGCACTAATGATAGAAACTATGATGACAATGTAAACATATGAATATTAATAGATTAAAGTATAATTGTGGGCAAGGAATAATCCAATGAACAAACATAAACTAAATCAAGGCAACATTGTTGAAAGTAAACAAATAGACACACAAACAAAACAATAAAGAAATAAATAAAAAAACACTCAAAGGAAACCATATGAATAGTGCCCTTAGAAAATAGGTGACAACCTTAAAAAAACACAAAAAATGGGGAAAATAAAAGAAAAAGAAGGGGTGGCTGAGCTATCTCCATATGCACTAGGTAAGTGGATGATGCCTACATACTTCTATGGATGTAATATCCAATAAAAAAATTTAGGCTAAATGTAGTTCTACTAAGGAATATGAAGACTGTGATAATTGATGAAAATAAATAGAATGGATGTGAGAGAAGAATAGGAATGGTCTTACAAAATGGCAAGTGTGTGAGAGAAAAGGGACAAAAATGATGGGGAAATAGAATGACAAATGATTTACTTGTAACTTAGAAAGGGTTCTTAGAATCCTTAAGACAAAGAAGTGGTCAATCTTTTTATTTTTTTCTAATGATTTTTCAAATATTTTTAGAGTTGTTTTGGAGTATCTCAACTCAATCAAAAATGATGAGACGTTAAATGGTTCAATCACAAAAAATGACAAGAGCATTTACACTAAGGTTTCTCTCAAAATAATGAGAGCATGGCTTAGGTTGCTCACAAAATGGTGAGAGTGTTCAAACTTAGGTTGGTCACAAAATGGTGAGAGCATGGTTTAGGTTGCTTACAAAATGGTGAGAGAATTCAAACTTAGGTTGGTCACAAAATGATCAGAGTGTGGCTTAGGTTGATCATAAAATAGTGAGTGTTCAAACTTAGGTTGGTCATAAAATAATGAGAGCATGGCTTAAGGTTGTTCGCAAAATGGTGAGAGAATTCAAACTTAGGTTAATGATAAAATGGTGAAAGCATGGATTAGGGTGACTGAGCTAACTTCAATAAGTATCAAGCACTACCTATATAGTCCTATAATAGGACTTCAAGTCACTATAGTTCTACCCTTATAATGGAGAAATTTGACTAGAGTAGCAGTCAATTCAAACAAAATAGGCACAATTGGTAAAAAGGCATAGTAAAACATAAGAAGTGGTAACTTGGTATATCAAATCTTAATGTTTCCCCTATTTTGCCCATAGGTAGTTATAACTAAGACACAATGGCATAGATCAATGGTACTAATTTTGCTAAAGGTGATTATAATAAGTAGCAAGACTAGTGGTAAGAAAGAAATAAAAATGAAGGATGTAACTACCAAAACTTCTATCACACTGTTTCAAAATATGATCTCTATTTGAAGTACTTGAATGAATTGATGAAAATGATCAGATACCTTGATGTTAAAAATGTGTAATTAATGGCAAAAACCAAGGTCAAATGGGCTAGTTTTTAGAACACACTGGGTTGATAGGTCAAAATGAAAAAGTGGATATGGCTAAGAGGATGGATAAGGATGATATTTGTATAAAGAAGAATGGTGATAAAATGGCATAACTGAAATGGTCCTTACAGATAATACACCTTAGCACTCAAGCATAGTACTACTTGAGACAAATAATATTCATCATCTTAAGAAGTTCATCTCCATCTTGTTTGGCAAGTCTATATGCTCTTGATCCATAATCTATAGTAATGATGAAATGCCCTATCTAGTTTGGTTTGAATTTCCATTTATGCTTCTTCTCAACTATGGTATTCTTTTGGTTTTCTTTAAGAACAAGGTCACCAAGTTCAAATGTTCTATACTTAACATGTCAATTATAGTGGCCTTTGAGTTATTTATAATATGCTTGAAGATTGTTGAGCGCAGCTATGCATATCTCATCAAATAAGTCTAGCTCTTGCAAGTGAGATACTCGATAGTCATGATCATCTAGGACATGCTTGAAAGAGATGCACAGTGAAGTCAATTCAACCTCAATGGGAAGGATGGCTTTAGTATGATAAATAAGTGAGTATGGAGTGGCTCTTATGGGGGTATGATGATTGGTATGATATGTCCAAAGGGTATGGAAAATCAACAAGTGCCAATAATGATCAACATCATTCATAATATTTTGAGAATATTGATAATGGTTTTGCTTGATGCTTCAACTTGGCCATTACCTTAAGGGTAATATGTTGTAGAAAAATGTTGTGTGATGTTATATTCAGTACATAGCTAATCTACATCCTTATTCTTGAATGATCATCCATTATTAGATATAATGTCAAAGGGGATATCATAACGACAAATTAGATGGTTGAAGATAAATTTTGGAATTTTATTTCTAGTCACATAAGTGAGGCGTATAGCTTCAACCAACTTAGTGAAATATTTAGTGGTGGTAAGGATATGTTTATGGCCACCATATGAAGTGGGGTTGATCTTGCCAATGAGGTCAAGTCCCCATGTAGAAAATGGCCATGGTGTCAACATCAATTTCAAGGTTTTTTCTAGGACATGAATTAGATTAACATGTCATTGAAATTTGTCACACTTTTTTACATATACAATAGCATCTACGTCCATCATGGGTCAATAATAACTAGTATGCAAGAGATTTTTAAATAAGACTACCCTACTAGAATGAGCTCCACATAATCCTTTGTGAACTTCTCTTAATGCTAGTGTAGACTCTACCAAAGTTAAAAAATGAAGTAGAGTTCCATCAAAACTGTGATGGTAAAGGGTGGATCCAAGTAGAGTATAACAAGTAAAATGATGAAGGCTTTGGTCTATTTTTGAGATAGGTTAGGTGGAAAAACTTGGTCATGAAGGTATTTTTAAAGGTCTGAGTACCAGATAGAATTAGGACCAATAATATCACAAATTATTGCAACGTTTGAAGGTTCATGAGTTGGTTTTGACAAATTATTGATGAGGAAATAACACTCTTTAGCTTTATTTATTTGTGAAATGAGAGAGCCAATAGTAGCCATGGCATCTATATTTTTGTTACTAGCTCTTGGTATATACTCAAACTAAATATTGACAATTTATTACTTTAAGAGTGTTGACCATGGTTTTATATGGAACTAGCTTATCATCTTTGGTTTAAAAATGATCTATGACCTGATTGTTGATTGACTAAGAATCACCATAAAATTAGAGATGAGATATATTCCAATGCACTACTTGTCAAAGTCTTCCAATAAGTGCTTCATACTTAGCCATGTTATTTGTACAAGGAAAGTTGATTCTAAATGATTTATGGATTATCTCCCCATGTGGTGTAATAAACAATAGGCCTACCTTTGATCCATGTGCAATAAATGGACCATCAAAAAAAAGCTTCCAGGGATGCTCCTCAAGGGGTGTGTAAATGATGATCATTATGGATTCATCAAGAAATTAAAATGGGAGTGTTTGTGTGTCTATGAGAGGTGCTTCAACAAGTTGATTTGTAAGAATTTATCCCTTTATTACCTTCTAATTGACATACTCTAGGTTAACCTCACTGAGAAACATGATCCATTTAGCCATTCTACCTTGCAAAGCTATTTTAGATAGCTGATATTTGAGTGGATCTACTTTTGAAATGACCATGGTCTTATTATTCAACATGTAATGGTGAAATTTTTGGGTTGTGAAGACCATGGCCAAACAAGCTTTTTCAATAGGTGCATAGTTATGTTCATATATAACCAAGGTATCACTTAGGTAGTATATGTCATGCTCTTTTCCATTGTCATCATGTTGAGCCAAGTGTGCCCCTAGAGCATGGTTAGTAGTTGATAGGTATAACAAGAATGGCTTTCCCAACATAGGAGGCAATAAAATAGGTGGATTAACAAGATAATCTTTGAGTTGTTGAAAAGCTATTTGACAGTGATCATCCTAGTGAAATGTAACTCCTTTCTTTAAAAGGTGTGTAAATGGATGACACTTTTTTGCTAACTAAAAGATGAAGCATTGGATTGACTGAATCTTACCCTACAAACTACAAAGTTGATTTAAATTGGTTAGTGGTGACATCTCAGTTATAACATGGAATTTAGCCAAATTGACTTCAATACCTCTATGAGACACGATGAAGCCAAGTAATTTTCTTGAAGTTACATTGAAAACACATTTCCTTGGATTGAGTCTGACTTTATACTCCCATAATCTTTCAAATATCTTATGTAGCACTATTGGATGGTTGGCCCTAATTTTGGATTTTCCTGATATATCATGGACATAGTCTTCAACAATATCATGCGTCATATCATGGAATATGATAGTTATGGCTCTTTGATATGTAGATCTAACATTATTAAGGCCAAATGCCATTAATTGATAAAAAAATGTTCCCCATGGAGTAGTGAACATTGTTTTATATTGGTCTTTTGGTGCTATTCTAATTTAGTTGTATCCTAAAAAGCCATCCATGAGTGAAAGCATTTCATAACCTACCATGGAATCAATGATCATGTCGATATTAGGCAAGGGAAAATCATATTTAGGACAAGAATTGTTGATGTCTCAAAAATTAGTACAAATTCTGATCCCTTCATGCTTTTTACTAATAGGTACCACATTAGAGATCCATTTTGAGTAGTCAATGGATCAGATACATCTTGCTTCTAAGAGTTTTCCAATTCTTTCTTTACCAATACAAAAATGCAAGGATGCATCTTACGTATCTTTTGTTTTATTGGTTTAGTGTCAAGATTAACCACAAGGTGGTGTAGAACCAAGGTAGGGTCTAAACCTGGCATGTCAGAATATGCCCATGCAAAGATGTCTACAAATTCTCTCAATAGAGCTATAAAGATGTCATGTTCCTCCTCAATGAGAGACATGCCTAATTTTATCCATTTTAGGTCTAATGGAGTCCCAATATTTACCTATATTATATCTTCAAATAGAAGGGTCAAACCATCTTCTAGGATAATAGATAATGACTTAAATGGTTAGATTCTATCAGGGTCCTCTGTTAGGACTTGCTCTTCAACTTCTCCTAGGCATGATGAATCTGAGTCCCCTAATGGGAGATCTGGCCATGTGACAAAAATAGTAAAAAATTCTTGAAGAATTTGATCAAATACTTGTTGTTACTCAAATTTGAACTTAGATCCACAAGCAAGTTCATCATTGGTGGTCTCTTGGTCTAAATTAAAAAAAGAATGAACACCCTCATCTAATAACACCTAAAATAAGTTTGCACCACTACACTAGCCTTTATATTTACTTTTTTCTTGGTCAAAAAGTGCCTCAAAAGGGTTTTCACTTTAGGACCTCGATGTTTTACTTGTTTATTTTTGGCTAACGGTGTTCACTTGATCTCCAAAATAGGCTACATGATCTAATGTAATTGAGAATCTTGACTTGTCATCTCTCAACAGAACATTGTCTCTAAGGCCTAAGAAGTCATAAAATGCCTCATCATTCTATAACTCATCAATTGATAGACTGGATTCTTGTTGGTCCCAATCTATTAGTTGGGGATAATATAATGGTAATGGATTATGATGAATGGCCAAGGTAAGGGTACAAATGACATTATTATCAAATAGGTTGGTTTTACCTAGGTCATCAAAGGTGGGGTTATGATCAGACCCTACTTCACTATTGACGTCATCCTCCCTAGTCACTGATGAGGGAGTTTGAATAAGATATGTGGGGTAATCCCAGGTGGTTTAAATCTAAGTCTATAAGGTCTTTCATAATTAGTCATGGAAATTAGCTTGATGGTTCCTTGATGATTTGGTTCAATGCTTCTTCCTTCATAATCGATAAGAATTGCCTGCTAATCAAATTCACTCAACTAGCTCTGATACCATGATAAATTTCATACAAACATATGAGCATAGTGGATCTAGAGTAAATTGATAAATCAAATCATATAGGTCAATTATACACAACACATAAATTATCATGGGAAAACTTCTATGAGGTAAGAACAACCCACCAAAAGTGATTTTTATATATGGAGAAACAAAGTACCCCAATACAACTTCTCTTCTCACTTCTCTCCAAAATAACCTTCACAAAACACTTAAGTAAATTCTTGTGAATAATCCCATGAATTCAAATGAATATAACCTATAGGGGTGAATCCTATTTATAATATAAATTGAAGAGAGGTGACCATTGTGAGTAACATGTCTTATATATATATATATATATATATATATATATATATATATATATATATATATATATATATATATATATATATATATATATATATATATATATATATATATATATATATATATATATATATATATATATATATATATATATAGTCTTATATATATATATATCATTTTTTTCAACTTATATATCTTTTTCCTTGGCCTGGGATGCCATATTGGGAGAGGTATGACCCTTAGATGAAATAAAAATCAGAAAAATTCGATTGCGAGTCTTTTTATGATTTGTCAAGGTTCTATTCATTTGGTTTTAAGAATTTAAGGAAATTAACAATTTTTCAGACCTTAAGATGGTCATTCCATGATCCTTTAATTTTTTTCTCTCTCATTCATGGTTCCATGTAAATCTTAGTAAAATGAAGCAGCAATATTTTGAGCCTAAAATCAAATTTTGAAGGTGATTTGTGTATTAAAAGGAAAAAATAAGAAGATTCTCAAAATTTAAAGCTCTCTAGAGGATTGTGGCCTGAGATCTATGCACCTAAGCTTTTTCAATAACACCATTATTACTATTGCACCACAAAGTATCATTTGAAAATTAGAAAAAATATTTTCTTGAATTTTGTTTGATCTTCCTCTAGTTTGAGGACTAAAAGGGGCAAATTTAAGCATCAAAAGGACATTTGCAAAGCCTGGGAGACATTTGCTGACATTTTTTTATTTTTTTCAACCTCATGTGGCATTATTGTATGGATTTAGAGGCTGAAATAAATTATTTTTTTGATAAAAGTCACATTTTGAAGGTTCGTTCGGCATTGAAGTGTAATTTTTTGAAGATTCCTTCAGTTTTAGAGCTTTTGGTGGCCTCTAGGTTCTTATACCTGCACCTCTTTCATCCTCCCTAGTGCCATACCTATACAAGAACCATGAAAAATTAATTATATAGTTCCATTTAATTATTTATTAAATAATTATTTTAATAAATCAATGATTCTTCATGCAACATAGTAGAGGGCCAACTTTATTGGGTATTTATTTTTCATCCACTAGTTTAAAAAAATAACTTTATTTTATTTTTTACTATGGAATTTTCATGATAAATATATTCATTTTTTAATTAAAAATAAAATAAAATAATCAGTTTATATATAAATGTATACATGTATTAATTTACACTTTAGTATATAGGAGTTGGTAACTACTTTTTTGCAAGACTCTTGTGAAAATGAGGTCTTGAATTCAAACCCCTCTAGCTCAAGATTTTTTGGGGGGTCAAATATATTAAAAAATAATTTATTTGTAAAAATAATTAATTTGGATATCATTCTTGGTTTATGTGCCAAAATATATGTGTTCAAAACCCTAGTTAGCTTGTCAAACTTGTTTCAACTTTTGACCTAGTAAATGTTTTAACCAACATAGTCAAGTAATAAGTATATATCTAGGTTTTCAAACATTTTAGATGCATTGGAGTGGTCCATTTTTTGTTTTTAATCCTCCTATTTTTTTATACTTTTTTTAATAATAATATTTAAGTGTTCATTTTAAATGTGTGACTCTTTCGACACTTAGATTAATGTAACTTTAATTCAATTTTTTTCATTGTTTGAAATCTATATTATGTAATTAAGTATATTTTCATGTGAAATTCATTTTATTTTAAAAATAGTTCAAAAATTATTTAAAAAAGGTTAATTTATTAAATTATTCTTCTTTTAGTGTATTTTTACGATACTTACGACACTCTTTTTTGTCACAATCTTTCACAAATTTCTTACTTTGTCTAACATTAAATAAAAAAGAAATATGTGTTTACAATTTCAAATTTGTTTTAATATCAAATTAAGTTAAAATTCACATTAAATTTTTTCTTTTTAAACATTTATTCTATTTTAAGGGAAGCTATGGCTTCACCTCATTTTTCCTTAGATAAATCTTAAATGCTTAATGGAAATTACTATAATATATGAAAAATTCATGTTAAAGACAAATTTATGATCTGAAAGTTGTGTAATATTGTCATTAGAACTGAAAAATACCCTTCTAGATGATATGTGACATCTAAGCTTACCAATACATTTCAATAAAAATCACAGGGAACTATCTATTATCTTACGAAGTGTTAAGGAAGAATTCCTTCTCAATATTGGTAATTAGGATTCTCATATTAATTATTGGAAACTCCTTAAATCCACACATGAGGTCACTCATCTCTAAAATATTATTAAGTTAATACTTGAATTACTAACTACACCTATGAAAGGTGATGAGAAAGTTGTGAATTTTCTTGCTAAAATTAAAAATATTAAAGCTCATTTAGATGGATATAATTGTAATTTGATTAAGATTAATTGATTTATTTTATCATTCAATTAAACATTCATAAAATACTTATAAATTTTATTTTAATTTTGAATTCTAAGTATCAAACTGAGCAAGATATCCCTGATCTTGTCACCTTGTTTGTTATCTTAATTCAAAAAGAGAAAGTTATGAAAAATTTTGATTCTAAAGAGAATACCACTCAGGGAATTCTCACTTTAGTTAATGTTTTTGATAAAAATCAAAACCAAAAATCTAATCCTAATTATGTTAAAGGCAAATACAAAAATAATTGGAGTGATGGCAGCGAGCAAAGCAGGGGTAGGCGGCCCGTCGACAGGCCCCAGGAAGGATGTGCCTTTGCCTGGGGCGGATCACTCAGGATAGGAAAATTTTATTAACAGTGACCGCTCAAAGCTGAGCAAAGTCAATGGATGTCTTTTAAGAAGCCAAGACTACCTTATTTTGATCATTCCCCCTAATACAGTGCAGGAGGACATGGAGTATCTTTCCTCACACACTCTGATATGTAAATTTCTAGGTATTCGAATCTCCTTGACTGCCCTGAAAGCTTAGATCAGGCGCTCCTGGCACATAGAAGGGGATTTCAATATTATGTTGGCAGGTAATAGTTACTTTCTTGTGAATTTCTCTTTGGTCTCAAATCAGAATAGAATTTTTGAAGGAGGTCCCTACTTCTATGAACGGGTGGGTCTTTTTCTCAAACACTGGCATGCAGGGTTTAATTCAGCAGATGAGCTCCCAGCTCATGTACCGGTTTGGGTCCACCTTCCTAGACCACCCCTAGAATTCTGGCAGGAAGACATCCTCAGGTAGATTTTTGCCATGCTGGGAACCCCAACAGGTATAGCCCATCAATCGCTGGAAAAAAAGGTAATTTCATATGCTCGTGTTTGTGTAGACATTGATTTGAATAATCCTTTACCAGACTCTATAGAAATCTGTATGGGCTCCTCATCCTGGATACAACAGATAGATTATGAATCTATTCTGTTTCACTGCCGTATCTATCATATATATGAGCACTTACACTACCAATGCCCTTGGGCTGCCAACTACAATGAAACTGGTCCTAAATCCTCAGCGCCATTAGTTGTGGGTGCTGGCAAAGGAATTGGACGCTTGGCTTTCACTGATAATGCAAAATCCCAACTAGATAGGGGGATAAAGGGAAAAATCCTATTATCAATGCTGGTATGGTGCAGGGAACAGCTGAACACAAGGATGTGGAGATGGATGGCTTCATACCAGTTAGGCAGCAGGGGAAAGGAAGAAGTCAGAAATGTAATAATGCTGATCGTCAGGCTAAATTGGGCTTCAACAGATTTGAAGCTCTTGATTGTATGGCCATTGAGGATGGCATTCCAACAGAGCCCCAGGTGGATGTGCTTGAGGAAGACAAACAACCCTCAGGACCTAATGAGGTTTAGGACATGGTGTTTCAACCGAGTTTGGTGACCTACTTGAGGACAGAGGAGGAGGCACAGGAGGTGCCTCATGACCTTCCAGATAAGGAAGCTAGATGGGCTGATTTGATCAAGGAAAATGAAGTTGGTAGGAAAGAAAAAGGATATGCTTCAGCACTTGGATTAATGCAGCGACCTTTCAAGAAGGGCACCTCTTCCAATCCTTCCAAAGCAGGGAGAAGAAAGGAGCAAGAAAGGCTCAAACTTGCAAGTGATTTATTGGTGGAATTAGGGGTTGTCAAAACCTTAGATGAACACTTCCCCCAACCCACTCAATGGTTGTCTTATCATGGAATGTGAGGGGTTTAAATAGCTTCCCCAAAAAAAAGCTATGCGTAGATTAGTTATGGAACACTCTCTAGATATTCTCTGTATTCAGGAGACCAAATTGTCAGTTGATTCTTTGTTCACCTGTGTGCCAAATTTTTGGATTTCTGGCCATTGTCAATGGATAGGTGCTTTGGGCAGCTCTGGAGGGATTGTTATATGCTGGGATCTGAGGAAAATAGTACCAATCCACTAAATGTCCTGCCTATCGGCTATTTCTATGATTGCCTCTTCCCTTGAAAATGGGGAATTAATTCTGGTAACAAATGTTTACACACCTGTGGATACTGAGGGACAATTTCAGCTATGGGCGCATATTTGTTTTGTCTGAAGCTATCATCCGTACCTTTTGTGGATTGTAGTGGGAGACTTTAATGTGGTTCTGAGTTTGGAGGAGAAAAGAGGTGGGCTGCCTCAGTTAGGCCCCTCTTCAGATTGTCTTCGCCATAATGTGGAGTGGCTGCGTCTTTCAGATGTTAAACCTTCAAATGGGCTATTCATGTGGAGTAACAAAAGGGTAGGTAACGCTGCCATCTCTGAACGCTTGGATAGATTTTTTGTTTCTTGCTTCTGGCAGTCCAATGCCTTCTCTCTTAATTCTGAAATACTGGATTGGATGGGGTCTGATCATTGGCCTATCAAGCTGTCCACCAGCTATATTAATGCCCCCAAAAAGCCTCCTTTTAAATTTCAGCTGATGTGGCTGCATGACCCATCTCTTCTTGACCTCATTGGGCAGTGGTGTAGACAAGGGAGTTCTACTTATGGCACTGCGGTGTATTCAGTCCTTAAAAAGTTGTAATATGTTAAAAGAAAGTTGCAAATCTAGAATAGAAACTGTTTTGGCAACTTGCATAGCATGAAGAAGAAGGCACAAGATTGGCTTGATGGGATAACTAGATAAACAAGAGATGATGGATTCACGGATGAGCTCTGGGAGGAGGAAGTTAAAGCTGTTAAAACTTTAGAGGAATGGGAAGTTTGTGAAGAGATCTATTGGAAGCAGAAGGCTAGGATTGATTGGCTCTAGGAAGGGGATAAAAAAATGGCTTTTTTACACAAGTCTGTCTAGGGGAGGCGTAATGGGAACTTTATCTCTTCTCTTGTGACTCAGGATGGGCTGCATCTTACTTCCACTCAAGATATTAATAGGGAGGTTGTTCGGTTCTTTTCAGCCCTTTTTTTTGGAGATCCTCCACCCGAGGAGCTGGTTGAAAACATAGTTTTATCATGCATACCTCTGTTGGTGATGACAGAAATGAATGAGGTCCTCATGAGACTGATTAGCTTGGCTGAAGTTGAAGAGGCAGTGTTCAGCATGAAGAGAGGAAAAGCCCCTGGGTCGGATGGATTCCCTGTTGAGTTCTTTCAGGACTTCTGGGACATCATTAAATAGGGTATGATGAATGTGATTCAAGAATCATATGCTAACAAAGAAATGCTTAAAGCTCTAAATGCCACTTTCTTGGTTCTGATTCCTAAGTAAGAATAAGCTCAAAGACTTGATTTGTTCAGGCCCATTGCACTTTGCAACGTTGTCTATAAAATCATTTCAAAGCTAATTGCTCAGTGGCTTAAAAGGTACCTTCCCAGACTCATTTCTAAAGAACAAGGGGCTTTTATGGCTAGCAAACAGATCCTGGATGGAGTGGTTATTGCTTCAAAAGCTATCCACTCTATGAGTACATCTCAGGAGCGTGCCATGTTTATCAAGCTTGATCTTGCCAAAGCTTATGACAGGGTTAGCTAGAGATTTCTACACAAAGTTCTTCTGGCGTTCGGCTTCAGTCAGGATTGGATTGGGTGGGTCATGAGCTGCATTACTACGCCTTCCTTTTTGTTCCTTATTAATGGGAATCTATCAGAGCTCATTGCTACTTTTAGAGGCCTTCGGCAAGGAGATCCTCTATCTCCATACTTGTTTATTATTTTGGCTGAGGGGCTCGGATGGCTTTTCAAAGTATGGGTTTCCAAAAATATCCTGCATGGTTGGAGGTGGGGGCATGAGATTACTACCCTGACTCACCTCTAATTTGTTGATGACACCATCCTTGCTGGTAAAGCGTGCATTCGGGAAGCGGAGTCCTTTCGGCACACATTGGACAACTATCTGGAGGCTTCAGGGTAGAAAATAAATGATCATAAATCCTCTATTTACTTTTTTAACACTCCTGTGCCTATTCAGAGGAGGATTGCTGCCATATTAAGGTTCCATATTCAAGCCCTCCCGGTGATTTACCTTGGAATTCCCATTGTGGTGGAAAGGCAGCCTAGGCTGTTCTGGCAAAATATTTTGGACAAACTTAGGCAAAAAGTGAGTCACTGGACTCATAGGTGGTTGTCTACGGCAGGAAGAGTGACTCTTCTTTAGTATATTATTCAAGCGTTGCCCATTTACCATTGCATGGTATAGGCTGCCCCTGTGTACTTCCTAAAGGAATTTGATGGCCTTGCTAGACAATTCCTTTGGAGCGGCAACCTACAAAATACTAAATGGAGCCTTATCAATTGGACTACTGTGTGCCATCCTAAGCATGATGGTGGGCTTGGATTGTGATCTACTATTTTGGCCAGTCAAGCCCTTGCTGCTAAGCTCTATTGGAGATGGTGTGCCAACCATTCTTCTCTGTGGGCCCATATTCTGACTGGTAAGTACATTCCTGACATTGATTCCCAGTAGCTACCCAGGCTCCCTCTTGAGGGAAGAGGTTCGATGGTCTGGAAGACTCTTAAGCTTGGCGCCCAGCTTGTTAAATATAACTTATTCTAGATTTACAATAGTGGTGCAGAAGCATTCTTCTGGAGAGACTCTTGGGATGGTGCACCACCCCTTTTATCCTCTCATCTACACTTGCAGGCTCTTAGTGATTCTTTTCATACTGCTGGCTAGCATAATGTGGCACACTACAAGGAAGCTTATAGCATGGGCACGACTATTGGTTATAGGTGGAAAAACTCCTCTGACTGGCCATCGAGAGGTTTTGATGTAGAGAGGAGGGAACTTAATCTAATTCTTGACTCTAGAGGTTGTAGCTCCATATAAGGGCATGATGGTCTTGCCTAGGGGGAGATGCTACAGGACATTATACTGTGTCTTCTGGTTATAAAGCCTTGACCAAACAATTCCCAGTCGGTGGACAATTCTTATGGGGAAAGAAAATTTGGAACAGGGCTGCCTGGCCCAAGTGTAACTTCTTCCTTTGGCTGCTTACTTACAATAGATGTCTTACCTGAGATAATCTGTGTAAGAGGGGATTTCAGGGGCCTTTAATGTGTGTCTTGTGTCACAGTAATGGGGAAACTATTTCTCATCTATTCTTTCACTGTGAGTATGCTATGCAGATTTGGCATCTGTGGTGGAGCGCCTGGGGCTCTCCTTGCTGGCATGTTCACTCTCTAACTGAGTTTTGGGATCAACTTGGTCATGATCCATCTAAGTCTTCTCTCCTCCAAATTGCTTAGTTGGTTGGTCCATCCTTTATATGTTGGAATTTATGGATTGAACGCAATAACAGGGTCTTCAGGGGAGCACAGCTGGATATGAATGATCTGTGGGCAAAAATTGTTAGATCGTAGCAAGAGACCTTGCAAGCAAAGGGAGTGGAATGCAGCCACTTAGACCATAAAGAGGCCACTATCTGCTCTTGCCTGGGCTTGGACCTGACTTCTAACCACGTGGATGAGGTGTCTGGTCATCGAGGGGCTGGCAATTGGAAGTGCTCAAGGCCTATTAATAGAATTGGACGTTGGACCCCCCTGAAGAGGGGACTATTAAAATCAACCTGGATGGCTCCTCTCGTGGGAATCTAGGGGAGGCCAATATAGGTGGCATTGGCAGGGACTGGAATGGAAAAATCCATTTTATTTTCTCCAGTTACAAAGGCCATCAGACAAACAACCTTATGGAAGCCTTAGCCATCCTAGAAGTGGTAACACAGTGCTGTCAAAATGGATGGGATAAAGTTATTTGTGAATCAGATTCACAAATCATTATTAACTTGCTGAACAGAAGTGATCTGGGTATGGTGAACTGGCAATTACAGAGAGTTATTCAACATATTTTGCAATTAAGTTCATCTTTGTATTCGATTTCCTTCACCCACATCCCCCGTGAGTGGAATTGCATTGCGGATTGTTTGGCCAAGTGGGCCTCAGAATATGGGCCCTCCTGGAATATTACTGAGCTAAAGATGCTTCCTATGAGTTTATACTAGCAGTTGGTCCAACTTGTGGACCAGGATAATGGTTTGTAACTTCTGTTTCCATTTATGTTCTTAATAAATTTTTACCCCTCTTCTTAGTTTAAAATATACGAAGATAATTTTTTTTGTAATAAGAATCATAAACCTAAATTTAATAGAAATTATAATTTAGGTGTTAAATTTGATCATAAGATAGAAACCTATTATAAAAATAAGGATATAAGTAAAACTAGTTTTTTTAGAAATAACAAAGAGAAGAAATATAATCAAAACAAGTAGAAAAATCAAAACCCTAATAATGATAACAATCAGGATTTGAATGTTATTACTTTATATGTTATTTTATTTGCTTCAATTAAAAATAAGTGGATCTTAGATAGTAGTGAATTACACCATATGACATGATTATATAATATTTTATGTGATTATAGAGATATATCTAAAATAATTTACTTAGGAGATAATTCTTTTTTATAAGTAACTAAATAGAAAACAACAAAGTTTTTAAATGTTAACATAAATGATATTTTCTATGTACCTAAGCTTAAAAAGAATTTGCTATCTTTTTCTCAACTTACAAATGATAATTTCATTTTAACTTTTCTTAAATATAGTTGATCCGTTAGAAATCAATCTTGTTTTTTAATAAATGAAGGTGTTCAAAAGAATGGTTTATATATCTTTTCTACTTCTTTTACATGTTTACTTTCATTGCATTATAAGAATGAATCTCAGTTATGGAATAAAAGATAAGGACATTAATTTCTGAAGTTTACATGATATGTCATTTTAAAATCTTTTTTTTTGGACTTACTTCTTTACCTTCTCATCATGAAATTTGTGAGGGGTGTTTACATAATAAGTAACATACTAATCCATTTTATAAGAATCATGATGAAAATTCCTCACATCCTTTAGAATTACTTCACAGTGATGTTGTAGGACCTCTTGAATTTGTATCTCTTAATTATTCTTTGTATATTGTTACTTTGATTAATGATTATAATACAATGATTTGGTCTTATTTCATTAAAAATGAATCTAATATTTTTTCTATGTTTAAGGAATTTAAAGCTTATGTTCAAAATGCATCTAATTTTTCTATTGAGAGATTAATAACTAATAATGGTGGTGAACAATTAGTAAAAAGTTTGATTCTTTTTGCATTAGTTTCAATATTCAAAGTAAATTAACAAATCTCTATTCCCCTCAACCAAATTATATTGTTGAAAAGAAAAACTACATCATAAAAATGGTTAGAATAATGTTACAATCTGCAAATATTCTTAAGTTCTTATGGACCGAAGCCATGGACACTATTTTTCATATTCTGAATAGAGTCCCTACCAAAACCTTGCATCTTTCCACCCCTTTAGAAATGTGGACTAAAAATAAAACCAATGTGGCTCAATTTATGATTTTCAACAGTCATGCTTCTATATTTATCCCTAAAGTTAAAAGGAAGAATCTTGACCCCACTTCCTATTCTTACATTTTTGTAGGATATAGAGGTAAGACAAAAGGTTTAAGAGTTTATGATACCTCTAAACATCAGAATATTAAAGATAGAAATGTTTTTGTTCTTTAAAAATCCTTTTATGAACCCTTTGTGGATCCTCTTCAGTATTCTTCTATTGATGAATTTGACTCTCGTGTTTTTCTTTATGATGAAATGGATGCCCTTGAAGAAGTTGATTTAATTATGGATAACTTAGATTCTGAAGAAACCCCTAAGTATCAAATTGAAGATAAAAGAGATAAATATAGAATCTTTAATTTAATCTTCTAATGTTGATAATATTAATAAATTAATTAAAATCTAACATCTCATCATGCATTAATGACAATGTATGAATGTGAACCTCAATATTTTGAGAAAGCCACTTAGGATGATAGATGAGATGTTACTATGTAAGCTGAATATAATGCCTTAATTAAAAATTAGATGTAGGACCTTGTCCATCCTCCACCTAAAAGATATATTGTTAGTTATAGGTGGATTTATAAGATCAAATATAATTTAATTGGTAATAGACAAGTTTAAAGCTAGATTAGTTGCTCATGGGTTTACTCAAAAACTCGAGATTAACTATGTTGAAACCTTTGATTCTATAGCAAAAATGAGTACTATTAGACTTCTTATTGCTCTTACAGCCCAAAATGGCTAGGTTATCCACCAAATGGATGTCAAGAATGAATTTCTAAATGATGATTTAGAAGAAAAAGACTACATGACTCAGCCTAAAGTGTTTCACTGACCTTAACAAAGAACATTATATATGCAAGTTAAATAAATATTTATATGGTCTAAAACAAGCTCCTCAAGCTTGGTATTCTAAGATTACTTTTTTTTTCAAAGAATTAGGTTTTTCTAATTTCTATTTAGATAATGATCTTTGTTAAAATTAAAAATAGTCATTTGATTCTAATTATATTATATATTAATGATTTGTTGATTACTAATAATCTAACTAGTTTAATTCATAAATATAAAGATAAATTAAGTCAAATGTTTGAAATAATTAATTTAGGCATTTTACATCATTTACTAGGAATGACTATATTTCAAGATAAAAATTCAATTATTGTATCATAATCTCATCATACACATAATCTTATTGTTAAGTTTAACATGTTTTATTATAAATCTACCATTACTCTTATTGAATTTGGTATTAAACTCTATCTTAAACCTGCATGTGAAAAAGTTAACCGTACTTTGTATAGATAGCTTATTAGAATTTTGATTTACTTAATCATTAATAGGCTAAATATTTCATATGTAATTAGTGTTACTTCTATATTTATGCAGGATCTTTATTTGGATAATTGGAAATTAGCTAAACATATTCTTGATTATATCAAAGGAATAATTAATCATGATTTATTTTATTCTTCCATTGATGATGTTGAATTATATGGTTATTGTGATGTTGACCATGTTGGTGATACTTTAGATCATAAATCTACTTTTAGATATGTGTTTAAGTTTGGTGCAGGGGCTATCACTTAGAGTAGGAAGAATTCACCTACTCTCTCTCTCTCTCTCTCTCTCTCTCTCTCCTATAAAAATAGATCATAGTAGTGTTATAGAAGCTACTAAAGAATCCATGTGGCTATAAAGGCTATTGAGGGAAATTCATTTGGATGTTTCTTAGATTACTATACTTCATTATGATAACCAAAGTTGTATAAATCTAACAAAAAATTCAGTACATCATCAAAGAACTAAATATATTAAATTTTATGTGCATTTCATTCAAGATAAAGTCCTCAATAGTGATATTAATCTACAGTTCTATCCTAAAAATAAAAAGGTGGTAGATATATTCATAAAACTATTTGGTGCTTCCAAGTTTTGTCAGTTTTATGTAATGTTGGGCCTCTTAGAGTTACCATTGAGGTGGAGTGTACATGATAATGCCAATTTCTAATGACCATATGTTACTTATTCTTATCTATAATTCTTATCATTATAAAGCATTGTAAAACCTTTGTATGGAAGTTATGTGATTCAAGTAAAATTCATGTGGAAGTTTTAATTTTGTACCCCAATACATTAAAAAGAATAATTTTTAATGGAGGTATTTATGTTATAAAAGGATCCAAATATGCTTAGTGATTTTTCATGAGAAATAATGAGATGTAATCTGACAATCATGCTAGCCTAAACTTACTTTTGAGTAGTTTACGGTTTATAATTCCTTTCATTTCAAAAGGTGACTTTTAACATGATGAAGGTTTTAAAATCCTTCAATTTTGCACATAGTATAATTCTTTTATGGTGACTATGGCTTTTACCCCCACTTAGCATTAAGGGGGGTGTTATATCATTTAATAACTATGTGGTAAATATTTTACCCTTAGTCTATATATTAAGTGATTAATTAAATAATAATAATATATTATTTATTAATATGAGGTGGAAATTTTTTGAAAATAAAAAGCATTATTATAATTATTTAATAGTTACTGATAGTTTATTAAAATAACTCATCAGGATGGTTGGACTCATTATTTACAATGACCACCTCTCTTAAAAATATATTATAAATAGGGTTTAACCCTATTGGTTATATTCATTCAAATTCATACGATTATTCATGTGAATTTACTCAAGAGTTTTATAAAGGTTATTTTGAAGAGAAGTGAGAAGAGAAGTTTTATTGGGGTACTTTATTTTTTGATATATGAAAATAGCTTTTGGTGGGTTTTTTTAACCTCAAAGAGGTTTTTCCATGGTAATTTATGTGTTGTCTATAATTGACATATGTGTTTTGATTTATCAATTTACTTTATATCTACTATGCTCATATGTTTAAATGAAATTTATCAAACTTTTGGGCTGCGAAGACGATTGTTAAATATGTTTTTGCATATAGTTGTGCTCATATGTAACCAATGTTTAGATTAGATAATACACATCATTATATTTTCCCTATTCATCATGTTGTGCTAAAAGTGACCCAAGGCATTCTCAGTTGTTGATAGATAAATAAGTAATGGCTTGTTTAACATTGATGGCAACAAAATATGTGTGTTAGAAAGATATTATCTAAATTGATCGGATGCTTTTTGACACTCTTTATTCTAGGAAAATACAACACTTTTCTTTAATAAGTGTGTAAATGGATGGCATTTATTAGCTAATTTTGAAATGAAGCATATAATAGATTGAATTTTGCCCTAAACATTATGGAGCTAATTCAAGGTAGATGGTGGTGGCATTTTGTAATTACATGAACTTTAGTTGGTTCAACTTTAATGCCGATATGAGAGACAATGAAACCTAATAGTTTTCCAGAAGTGATGCCAAATACACATTTATTCATATTAAACCTAATGTTATACTCATAAAATATCTCAAAGATTATTCATAGCATGGCTAGATGATTGGCATAGGTCTTCGATTTACCTAGGATATCATCAACATAATCCTCAACAATGTCATGCATCATGTCATGGAAAATCATTGTCATAATTATTTGGTAAGTGACTTTAGAATTCTTAAGTCTAAAAAATATCTCCTGATAAGAAATGTTCCCCATAGAGTGGTGAACATATTCTTGTGTTAGTATTTTGGCATTATTCTAATCTGATTATAACATAAAAATTCATCCATTAAAGAAATCATTTCATATCCAGTCATTAAGTTGACTACCACATTAATATTAAGTAAAAGGAAGTCATCTTTCAAGAAGGCTTTGTTGATATTTCTAAAATTAGTATAGATTTTGATACCTTATGGTTTCTTACTTACTATAATAATGTTTGAAATCCACTTTGAATAGTCGATTGGCCTAATGCATTCTACATCTAGGAGTATTTCCAACTCTTTCTTGACTAGCACAGTAATACAGGGATGCATCTTATGTAATATATATTTAATGGTCTTGGCATTAAGATGTACAAAAAAATGGTGTAAAACCAAGGTGGGGTCTAAACCTAGCATGTTTGAATAGGTCCATGTAAATATGTTAATAAATTTTGTTGAAAGGGTTGTAAAAGCTTTGTGTTCCTCCTCAGTGAGGGATACACCTAGTTTAATCCACTTTGGGTCTTCTAGAGTCCTAATATTCATTTTTGAAGTGACCATAAGAAGTGTCGAACTATCATCTAAAATAGTCAATGAGGAGTTGAATTGGTTGGCAATGGTATAGTCCTCCAAATGGACTAGCTCATCTAATTCTCCTAAGTAAGAGAAATCAAAATATCCTAATCTTAGCATCAACCATGATACAAATACCTTAGGGCACTCTTAAAATATTGGTATAAAAGCTTACCACTCCTTAGTACTAATATTTGATCCATAAATATACTATGGTTTATATGTCTCCTATGTTTCGTAGGAAGAGGGGTGAGCATCCTTGTCTAATGGCATCGAAAACCAATTTTTACCAAGAAACTTGCCTTTCTCTTTACTTTTTCCCTAGTCAAAAATCACCTCAAAGAGGTTTTCACTTTTAGACCTCAATGTTTGATTTTATTTTTCCTTTTGGCTAGGGAAGTTCACCCACTCTCTAAAGTAGGCAATATGATCCAATATAAATAGAAAATCCCTACTTGTGGTATCTAATGGGAATGTGGCTCCTCAATCCAAGAAAGTTATATATGGCCTCATCATTTTCAAACTCATCTAATGACATTGTTGATGCTTGTTGGTCCCAGCCTATCAATTATGGAGGTAAATGGTTAAATGTGAAGGTTGATAAATAGGACTAATGGTACAAATGGCATAGGGGTTAAGCAATTTTTTAGCTACAAGGTCATCATATATGCTATAATCAGACTATATCACTTTTGGCATCATTGTCTCCAGTCATTGGTGTTGAAATGTGAATGAGGTATGTGAGGTCACCAATACCATGGGTTTTCTTGTACTTGGTCATTGAGATTGGTTTGATCATGCCTTTTTGTTATAGCCCTATACCTCTACCTTCTTAAGCTAACTAATCTATAATTTGGTTGGGAATAGGATACTTTGTACTTTGGTAATAGTTAGTTAACTCATCAGTGTATAACAATGAATCATATTCTATTGAGTCTTATTATAGGCCAAAGGCCAGTTTGAAAATAATGGGCTTGTTCAACTAAGATTTTCCTTTGGTTTCCCATTACATACAAGTAGTTTTGGTCTTAGGTTACCCATAAGTTTTTGAGATTTTAGGAAATTTGGTGATATGGAATGCATTATGGGTGTTGTATTCTCTGAGACCTTTATCAATTATATAAAAGTGGTTCGAAATTTATAGTGGAGGCATGGCTAAGGTAGAGGCTAAAATTTTTGTGTCAATGTAATTAGCTTTTAGGCCTAATTCAATGGATTTTCCTTTTTCAACTCTTTCCCTAACTGATTTGGGCATAAGATTCATGCCAAATTAATAATTATAGATTTTATATTCAGCCTCAAGGCATTTAAAAATACTAATATGGTTGAAGATTAGCTAGTATAGTCACTTCCATTATTAAATGTGGAAATTTTATACACTGATGTAATGTAGAAGGTATAGACCTGGGTTGGCCCACTAATAGATTGCAAGATAGGTCTAGGTATAAAAAATGACACAAAGTATCATGGGTCAATGGCCCAATGACCAATGGCAAGCTAATAGTACCTTGAGATTCTTGATCTTCATTATCATATGAATTAATAATGATAGTATTTAGCTATGATTTGGCCACTATATATCCAAGATGTTTGACCAAATTTAGAGACACAATGTTGAGACCCAAACCATTGTCTATAAGGACATGTTTAACTCTATGGTTCATTATATCAACATCAATATACAATAAGTTATTATGCATAGGTCCATGAGATGATGTGTCACTTTGGTCACAACTGAGATGTTGGACAAGATACAAGTGCCCTATCATGGCCTGGAATTTATCTAGAGTGATATTATTTGACATGATGGATTGGTTTAAATAGTCATTAAGAATTTCTTTATGGATGGGAGATGTACGAAACAAATCCATGATGGATATGTGTGTTGGTGTTTTATTCAATTATTCCATAATATCATAGGTCTTCCCCTCAAATTTTTTAGTTAGTTTATTTTTGATAAGCATGGAAGGTTTATTAGGCTCACTTATAGTATTTTGTTGTAGTCCTTTGATAGTGACCCTGACTTGTCAAGTTATGATTACATAATATTGATTTGGTTTTTGGTTTTGGTAATTGGTTAGGTAGGTAATGAGGTTGGATAGTATGTATCCTAATCATCAACATGGCCCATATAAGAATCACCAGCATAAGGAGGTTGGTAAGCATTACTCTCTAAATAGGCATTAGTAGGTAAAGGTCTAGGTTTGTTGGTAGTTTGTCTAGGGTTGATAGTGATAATGTAAACATTTCCACCTAAAACATGTCTTATAACATTATTATAGGTATACACAATAGTAAAATGGCCTCCTTGGTTAGTTTGGTAAAATTTCCTTGGTTTTGACCATTCTTCTACTATTGTTGTGACTATCATTATTTCTATTGATTTTTAGGTGGAGTTCTCTACCATTGTTATTACTATTGATAGTATTTTTATTGGTTGTTATTATTTTTATATTGGGAAATGGATTCTAGTAGATAACCAAGCTATGATTGGTTGTAAGAGCATGGGTGCCTCTTTCTATCTCTCCATTTTATAGCATATTCTCAATCAAATGCCTAAGTTGAATACACCATCTTATGGAATTTCGTATGACATGATGGTACTCACAAAATTCATATTCCTTGTACCAATTGGGAAAAGGAATCCCTTTAAAAATTATATTTGGTATCGATTAACTGATCATATTGATTAAACCAATCTTTGGAGGATAAATTCAATAGGCTCACCAAAGTCAATAAATTATTTGATAATGGGTAGTTTTACACTAGGAGGAGGGGATTTCAATTGGTTTTGATTATATGGTGGTTGGTTTTATGGAGGTCTTGGTTTAATATATGGAGGAGGTGGTTTTTGAGTGGGTGTAGGTAAATAGATAGCTAGTGTTTTCACTATCTAAACATAACATGATTTAGTAACTATTGCAGGCTGAAATTGCATCCTTGTGGGAGTGTTTTTCAAGCTCTCTCACTTCTAGCTTTAATATTGGAACAACCTTTGGCTGTGGGTATCTTGTAATGAGGTTAAACCTCTAGGATGTTTAATGAGGCTATCTCCTTAGATGCTTCACTTTAGCTCATTTCTCACACTAAAATTTGCTACTAAGGAAAATGGAGAGAAAGATAACATGAAAGAGAAATCTAAGGTAAGGATGGTGATGCACTAAAATATGAAATGATCCACTTTCAACCTAGAAACCTTAACAACTACTAATGAACCTACCAAGACACAAACTAATCTGATCCTATCTCAAGGCCACAAGCATAAGTATTTTCTATGGAGGTGGAAGGGAAACCCTGCAATTTGAAGGACAAAAAGAAACAGGTCTATATGAGACACTATAAACTTGTGACACTTTAAGAAAGGCACCAATGTCTAACACTTCACATAACCTACAAGGAACCAATTAAGAATTAAATTAAGATATGTAGAGAATCTATAGATGATGAAAAGGGACATACATCTACAATTTAAACCCTAATAATGTATACTTGACTTCAAACCAGAATCAAAAAAGTTTATATTATTGATCCAAGAGAGTATTTACAAGGTAATTTTGATAGAGTAACTCTATCACTAGTTGAGGGATCTATTTTTAGTCTCAAGAGCCTGTATATATAGAAGAAAAGGATGAGAGAAAAAGGGGGAGGAAAAAAAGGAAGAGGGGAGCCTATTTGAGACATGACAACTAAACTATTACCTTTTTTTAATGAATGATCCACCATCCTTTTTGACCAGTTTGGGCACTATTTTGTTTTCTAAAAAAGGAACTTTGATTTTTCCCAATAACCTTGAGCTACCTTATTAGTCATCAAACATGCTAAAAGACAAGAAAATCTCCAAGAACATCTTTAATACTTGAGCTAGCTTTTCTAATCACCTGATATTTACCTATCATCCCCATGCCATATTTCACTTATTTTACATGCATAAGGACAAAATCCCCATAACTTTGAATCTAGACTTAGCCATGATGCTTCTACATTGAGTGACTATCTATTAAAGATGATGGCCATGTCGAAGGATGAGGACCTTTCCATTAATTGCACTTACCAACTCCTACTTTGAAACCTGGACTAGATCTTTCCTATAGATGGAAAACCAATCTAGGGACATTGGTTTTCTTGTACTCATTTATGTTGATGTCAGTCCATACAAATCCAAATAGCTACTTGTAGGGTTTTAGATTTTGACATTTGTGGGCTTGTTATGGGATATTTGAATCCTAATGACTATTTTATGAGCTTGAACTTTGATATTGGTGTGAATTTCATGTCACCTTTAGACACTTTCCTATGGGCCTTTATTTTAGGAAATTTGCTTGAACAATTTCTATAGACCTTTTTCTCAAAGAAATTAAACTTTAGACTTTTTGAGAATGACCCTTCGGATTTTGAAAATTCCTTTGGAGAAGTTCCCTTTTCATCGAAAAAAGTATCTTTTAGCCACTTCAAAGATGCCCCTTTCCAAAGGGAAAATACCCTTCAAATTTTTTGTTTTGGCACTTCTTCCCAAATGAATTCCTTTCGAAGGAATTTCTTTGAAATTTTTTCCTTTAGCTTTTTTGAAAAGGTCTTTTTCTTCGGAACAAAATTTTCAAAAGAAGTCTGGCTTTAGAAAAATTGTCTCAAACAATTTTCCCAAATGAAATGTGTATTTTAGAAAATTACTTTGGCATTTGTGTTGAACACTTTCTTCAAAGGAAATTGCTTGATTTTTCTCTATCTTTGAGTGATTTTCTTGAGATATTCATTTTGGACAAAAAGTCCAAAGGAATTTTGCCTTAGAGAAAAAATGTCCCAAATAATTTTCCTAAAGGAATTGTGTCCTTAGAATGGCACCTTACCTCTTTGAAATGATACTTTAAAAACATTGCTTAGGTCCACTTCTTGAAATAAAAGTACCCTTTAGATACCTTGAAGTGGGCCATTTTCTTGAGAAAACACCCTTCGAGAAAAGTGTATAAGACACTTTTTTGTAGAAGGAATATTTCAAGAATTCTGAAAAATACCATTTTATTGAAGAGTTATCCTTTGATAAAATTGTGTTAGATAATTTTCCCAAAAGAAAATGTCTTTGTCTTTTACTTCAGACATTTTGTTCAAAAGAATTATCCCTTTGAAAACTTTGTCTCAAACAACTTTTCTGAAAGAATTAAATGCTTCGCCAAAAAAGTGGTCCCAAAAGAGAAGAAACACTTAGTCCCCATAAAGTTCAAAAGAATGAACAAGTAAAGACTTAGTTAAATAAATAAAAAATTACTTAGCTTCTAGCTTATAGGCTTATCCTTAAACATTTCTACTGGATCCTTAGGAAATCTTACTTGGTTTCACTGTATTTGCAAATGTTGGATCCATTTCTAAGCCTTTGATCCACTACTTCATCAAAACATTCAATAGATTTATATGTGGGCCAAAAATGGCCAACATCTTTGATGGCTCATAGGGGTTGCATGCTTGTCAATGCAAGAGAACCTAGACCATGTTGCCTTGTCTAATCCATTGGGCATGGAGTCAAGTCACTTTTTCAGTAAACTAGAACCTCCCTTTGAAGTAATAAGGAAAACTAGAACAAAAAAAACATTGGGCCCAAGGCACTTAGGGAAGGGAAACACACAATTAAAAAGAATATGCACAAGGCACTTAGGGAACATAAACACATAGTCTCTACTATAATATATATAAGGATAAAACTTACAATTACCTTATTCTTAGGTCAAATGGGAAACTTTTAGCATCATTAATTTGTAATAGACAAGGATGAGAGGCACCCTACTTTCATGAGCTCATGCTAGGTGGACTAAGATGACTGATTATTAACTCAGTTGGATTGATCCCCAATGGATGAAGTAAGACAAAAATGTCTCCAAAGTAGATAAATTACCTTATTGGCTCAATACTTGATTGATGTTGCTCATCACTCTTGAGAAATCCTTGCATAAAGACTTCATCCAGGTTATTAGGAGCAACTTCATTTTGTTCACTTGGTGGCTCAAAAAGACCATATTATTTAACCTTTTTCTTGTGTAAATTAGGATTGATCATGCTTGGAGAAAAATTCTCGTAGTTTTCTAAAAGAATTACATGTCTCTTAGCTTCCTCAAACTCTTTGGTTATGCCATTAAACTAGTGCCACAACTCTTTAGGCTCTTCACTGGTATTTTTATCAAATTGTATCAATTGAGCACTTAATATGTCTCCTTCATCAAACTCACTCAAGATTTAATCTTATTTTTAAATTACAAATGAGGTTTTATTTAACCAAGGTCTAAAACATCACACTTGTCTTCCTCTACTTCTAACATATCAGGGCTATCTTCAAATGACACCTCATTTTGAAGTGGACTAACCTCTGGTACCTAGTTCTGATCCTCTTTTTCATATATGTGGAATAGATAATTAGTAGTCCATTTAAGGTCTTCCCTATATTTAGCTTGAGGATTTTACCTTTTAGTATTTGGTTCATTAGTGTCAAATCCACGCTAAGATGGTTGGTCCAAACCTAATTTTTCCTCCTCTAAATGAAGCAGGCTACCTATCAAGATTTATTCCTCATACACACTTACCTCATCTTCTTGATACTCACTTGAGACTATAAACTCTTCATTTATATTTTTAAAAATAGGCTTTTTGTCTAAGAGGGAGATGGTGGAAGGGTGAAAAAGTTCACCATGCTTGCAGCTTGAGAGAGTGTCTTCCCAACTAGGTACTTTGAGTGGTCTCTTTGGTGGCTCTTGAGGGAGGAGAAAGAGTCTTGGAACTCTTGTAGGGCAATCTCATTGATCTGAGCTGACACCTCTTTTTTATTTTCTTCAACCACTAACTCCTCCTCTTGAATTAGTTCTTTGACCACCACAACTGACAACTCTTCCTTCTTATTTATGCCTTTCTAAACCAATTTACATGATGGGAATATGTAGCAAATAGTCACATTTTCTTCCTTTTTAATAGGTATAAGAGAGGGTGCTTTCACAAGAGAGGGCAGGACATAATCAGGTTCAAAGGCATAGGAGAAGATCAATGGTGGGATGGTTTCAAAATCTTCAGTGGGAATGGGCATAGGGGTAGGAGAGGACAAACTAATTGGTTTGGTTTTGACATACTCATCCTCCCAATGAGTAAACATATCCTCTATTAAGAGTATCAATTACTTCATCTCTTGCTTCTTAATGTGTGGATAGTCACCTTCTTCAATGGATGCCCACACACTCCAAAACTTTTGCAAGAATCTCCTTATCCCCTCCATGGCATGAATGGGGAATTCTTGTCTAAGTCCAACCTAATTATTAATTTTCATGATTGTTCTCCCTTGGTCCAATATTGCTTCTCTGATTCTTGACAAGCATGGACCTTACTAAGGTTGATTACAAGGTTGAGTTGAAAGCCTTAGATGTTGAGATTTAAGCTTTTAGAGGGGAGAGGACACATAAGACTAATTTCACTGAGTCTAATGATCTTCATAATATATCAACACACTTTCCAAATTTTAGACTATGCTTCTCAACCACACCTTTTTCTCTCTCACACAAATTACTCATTGTTCATCCTCACAAATTGACCACCTATTCTTGACCAACTAAAGAGAAATCCTTACCTCTTATCAAACATTAATAGGGATGAATGAAGAAATTTATAAACCCTTACCAATATCCTTATCAACTCAATATAATTTGATAATGCTTTCTTAAATCTTAACAAGGATGTAACAAGATAAATATAATCTTAACAAGGGGAATTATAGGACTAATTTGAATGTAAAGGAGACTAATCTTGGTCATACACAGGAGTGGGAGGGGAGCAAAGGCCATGATAGGTCTGATAGGTTATTTTTGGGCCACTTGGGGGGAAAATATAAACATTATTATCTTGATACGTGTGATGTTGAGGTAGAGAATGAGCATACTGATCAAAAGATGATTGATTGTACATACTAAATAACAATGATTAGATGCTTAGGCTACTCATACAAGTTGATAAATACTTGGAGTCACCATTGGTGTTTGCACACATGCCTCCAAAGTCTAATTAGATGAAGATAACATAAAAAATCTCCACTTAGTGAACAACATGGTCCCATCAGGCATGCCAAAAACTATTGTAGGTTGAAATTTCACCCTTGTGGAAGAGTTTTTTAGGCTCTCTCACTTATAGCTACAATATTGGAACAACCTTAGGCTATTGGTATCCTATAATGATCTTGAACATCTAGGATTTTTAATGAGGTTAGCTTCTTAGATGCTTCACTTGAGCTCATTTCCCACACTAGAATATACTATTGACTAAGGAAAAGGGAGAGAAAGATAACATGAAAGGGAAATTTAAGCTAAGGATGATGATGCACTAAAATATGAAATGATCCACTTTCAACTTGAAAACCTTAACAAATACTAATGAACCTAACCAAGACATAGACTCATCTTATCCTATCTCAACACCACAAGAATAATTATTTTGTGTGGAGGTTGAAGGGAAACCCTACAATTTTAAGGATAGAATGAAATAGGTCTGTATGAGACACTATAAACTTGTGACACTTCAAGAAAGGCACTAATGTCTAACACTTCACACAACTTGTAAGGAACCAAAAATAAATTAAAGAAAGATACGTAGAGAATCTACATATGATGAAATGGGACATACATTTTCAAATTAAACCCCAATAATGTATACTTGAATTCAAACTATAATTACAAAAGTTTATCTTATTGCTTTAAGAAAGTGTTTACAAGGTGATTTTGATAGAGTAACTCTATCACCGATTGAGGGATCTCTTTTTAGACTCAAGAGCCTATATATGGCAAAAAAGGATGAGAAAAAAAGGGGGAGAAAAAAAATGAAGAGGGGAGCCTATTCGAGACATTACAATTAAGCTTCTACCTTTTTGTAATGAATGCTCCACCATCCTTTTTAACCAATTAGGGCACTATTTTATTTTATAGAAAAGGAAATTTACTTTTTCCCAATAACCTCAAGCTACCTTGTTGGTTGAAAAACATTCTAGAAGACAATAAAATATCCAATAACATCTCTAATGCTCGATCTACCTTTTCTAATCACCTAATTTTTACCTATCATCCCCATGCCATTTTTTACTTGTTTTGCACACATAAGGACAAAATCCCCATAACTTTGAATCTAGACTAAGCTATTATGCTTCTATGTTCATAGATGATGGCCATGCCAAAGGATGAGGACCTTTCCATTAATTACACCTACCATTGCTTGCTTTGAAACCTAGACCAGATCTTTCCTATAGATGGAAAACCAATCTAAAGACATTGGTTTCCCTGTACCCATATATGTCAATGTAAGTCCATAAAAATACAAATGGATACTTGCAAGGGTTTAGATTTTGACATTTGTGAGCCCATAATGGGATATTTGAATCCTAATGGCTATTTTATAAGCTTGAACTTTGACACTGACGTGAACTTCATGTCTCCTTCAGACACTTTCCTGTAGGCCTTTCTTTCAAACAATTTGTTTGAACAATTTCCATGGAATTTTTTCCTAAAGGAATTAAACTTTGAAATTTTTGAGAATGACCCTTCAGGTTTTGAAAATTCCTTTGGAGAAGTGCCCTTTTCACTGAGAAAAAGTATCTTTTGGCCACTTCAAAAATGATCCTTTCTAAAGGGAAAATACCCTTCAATTTTTCTATTTTGGCACTTCTTCCCAAAGGAATTCCTTCTGAAGGAATTAAATTTTTTCTTTCAAATTTTTTGAAAAGGTATTTGTCTTCAGGATAAAATTTCTGAAAGAAGACTACCTTTGGAAAAATTGTCTTAGAAAATTTTCCTAAAGGAAATGTGTCTTTTAGAAAATTCCTTTGGCCTTTGTGTGGAGAACTTTATCTGAAGGAAATTGCTTGCTTTATCTCTGCTTTTGAGTAATTTTATTAGGATCTTAATTTCAAACAAAAAGTCAAAAAGAATTTTGGCTTAGGAAAAAAATTTCCAAAATAATTTTCTCGAAGGAATTTCATCCTTAGAATGGCCCCTTGCCTCTTTGAAATGATCTTTCAGAAAATCTGCTTAGGTCCACTTATTGAAAGAAAAGTACCCTTTGGAAACCTTGAAGTGGGCCATTTTCTTGAGAAAATACCCTTCAGGAAAAGTGTATATGACACTTTTTTGTATAAGAATTCTTTCAAGAATTCTGAAAAAGACCATTTTATTAAAGAGTTACCCTTTAGGAAAATTGTCCCAGATAATTTTCCTAAAAGAAAAGGTCTGTCTTTTAATTCAAACATTTTGTCTAAAGAATTATCCATTGGAAAACTTTATCTCAAACAAATTTTTCAAAATAAATCAATACTTAGCCAAAAAAGGGCTCCCAAAAGAGAAGAAACACTTAGTCCCCACAAAGTCTGAAAGAATGAACAAGTGAAGACTTAGATGAACAAAGATTTTGCACTTAGTTTCTGGCTTTTAGGCTTATCCTTGAACAATGCTACTAGATCCTTAGGAAATCTTGCTTGGATCCTCCCTATTTGAAAATGTTGGATCCATTTCTAAGCCTTTGCTCCACTGCTTCATCAAACCATGCAAGAGAATTATATGTGGGCCAAAAATGGCCAATAGTAGCCCCATTGTAAATAACATTGTTATTGTAGTTGCAGGGTTTAAGTTTATCATTATTGTTGGCTTGAGGTGGCATTAATATTGGTATTTAAATTAGGTTCTAACTATGGTTCTATTTTTGGTTTTGATTAGAAGAGGATATCTTGATTATGCCTTTATTGACAGTGGATTTATCAATATATATTCCTTTCTCTATAACCTCTTCAAATGTATGAGCATATTGTAGTTCAAGATGGTATGATATCTAACTATGTAGAATCCTAATAAATATTATAACCAATTATTTATCTAGTAGTTTGCTAGTAAATTAGCTTGTTAGTGCTCTCCAATATTGTAAGCATACAACAAAGCTTTTACCAGTCTTCTATTTAGCTTGGTCTAAATACATAATAATAATCTCATGCTTGATATTATATGAAAAGTGTTATATGAACTTATCCAAAAGATCATTAAATTCAAGTTCATAATTCTTAGGTAATTTCAATATCCATTCTAAGGCTTATCTATCTAGACTCCTTGGAAAGAGTAGAAATAATTATATGTCATTATATGCCACTAGATGGTAGAAAACAAAAAATTCTTTCAGATGCTCTTTAGGATTACCTTTTACTTTGTATTTGTCAAATTTAGGAAGTTTGTAACCTGGTGGAAATGGTATTTGCATATACTCCATGTTGAATGGGGAAGATCATATCTCATCCAGTTTAAATTTATTTATTAATTTTTTGATTTATATAGCTTGAATGGCATCTTTCATCTATTGAAATGCTTGGGAAAGTAAGTCAAAAGGAGTGACTTGTTGTTGTTGAGGTTTCACAATCAAAGGTGGATTTCCTTGATTAGGATAGGCAATTTTGAAATGTTGGTTGAATTGGCCAAATGACTAGCTATGCATATTTGTGCATTAGGATTATATTATGGATACAAAATATGTTGTTTTTGAAATACATTTTGGTGTGGATTTGCTACATAACCTTGGCCAATGAATTTTGGATTAGTAAGGGAATTTAGCTTTATAGAATGTGTTAGTATTATTGGGTTTGGGAGAGAACTTGTTGCCTACTTGTTGAAACATATTATATGTAAGGAACATGTTGTTGACTAGATCCCTACCATTGGAGGTGTTGATAGTTGGATCCTTGTTGCATGTGAAATACCCATTGGGTGAAAGTAAATTATTTCCTAACACCTAGTACCTATTATACATAATAACCTTATTATTGGTTGAATATCTATTGTTGGATCAACACTTGCTATTAAATAAGTAGTTTTTGTTGGTTAGGAAATGATTGGGAGTTTGATATTTGCTTTTGAATAGGGACTTGTTAGTTATATAGCTATTATTATTGAATAACTAGTAATTTATAACCAATTAGAATGCATTATTGGTTAGGTAATAATTGTGATTGATAAGGTATATTGGTTTTTCTTATTGTAGCATACCATTTATTGTCACTTGTTGAGGTGGCATAGTGTTCTGCACTTTTTGTATTGGTAAGTTGGTGTGTTGTTAATTTGTTCCTCCTATTATATGCTCAAAGAATTAGCTAGTTGAGGAGTAGAGGTTACTTGTTGATTATGATAAATAGACATGCCTATCCCCTATTTTTATAATCCACTCATAGCATTGTTTAGAGGAATTTATTGTGTATTGCTTGGTGATAAACTAGACCTACTTTGGTTTAAATTGGAATGCACTTACATGTTATTTTCAAAATTCTGAGTGAGGTGTTTTTTTTGAGTCATAGTATATTCCATCAAAATATATACATTATACATGTCACCAACCAATGTAATTTGGATAAAAGGGTCTATGTTTTGGCTTATGTACTCTGAAGCATCCATTTGCCACCATGTTCATGGAGCTATCTCAATAAGTGGTGTGTTATAAACAACCCTTGTATTAAGATTGTGAGATAGGTTGAGATAGTTTTGTTGGAATAAAAATGATTGAGATGGGGTGAATCAATATTTAAAACCTTTCTTATCAATTTCACTTAAATAATCATGAACCATTTAATCAAGCATATATATCTAGCAAGTATAAGCACTTATCCACATAAACATGAAATACATGAACACATCACATATGTGGGAAACCCTCAAGGGGTAAGAAACCCACTAATATCTGAAAATATACTAAATTCCTATAATACAAACATAAAATTTAGTGACGCATCCACTTCACATGGAGCACCAACCCCAACTATCTAAGCACCAACTCAACTAGGCTTTACCAAACACTAACTCGAAAGGAGGAACCAACCCCATATATGTCTCAACACTAATTAAACCACATAAAATCCTTGATAAAGTTCATAATTTTTTTTTCTCATACAAGAGATGATGATCTCCTTCTTCATCTCTTCTCTCTCTTCTATCCCTCTCAAACTGTCCTCTAGCCTTATTTGCTCAACTAGCCCTCTTATTGACTTGATTAGGTCATATGACATTGATCCTCATATCTATAAACACCATAAAATATTCATAATATATCCCTTAAAATCCTTTTATGGTCTACAATACCTCCTTCTACTCACCAAAGTGTTATTTTATTTTCCTATACTCTTCACACCCCATTAGGTCTAAAATTGCCTTGTATTTATACAAGTTTCTTGTTCTTATTTTTATTGGTTGGAAAATACCCTCACCCTCTTAGGTCAGAAATGGAATAGATATTATTACATATCATAAAAATTAATAAAATGTTCCTTGAGTCCCTTTAGGCCTGAAATACCTTGATTAGGCCTTATCTCATCTTTAGGTCTCATGGAGACCTAATCCCATTGGATCTACTTAGGACTCGTTATACTTTGCCTTCCTTAGAAAACATTAAAACACATCACATGGTATGAAAACATCATGTGACACTCAAATATACCTCTTCCAATATCATCTAGGATCCATAACATATTTTAGCTCCAACCATAACTTGAAGCACACCATTTGTCCTGTTCACAATTAGGTTTTCTCATATATAGAAAGTTTGTCTTAAATATATGAAGAATAAACACAATTTTACAAAACAATTATGGAAAAAAATCACATATACATAATATAAATGACCTAAGGGTCATCACCATATTATTTACAGTCAACTATAGGGTGACAATATGCTAGCATGTGACTGTATAGTCTTCTCAAAAGTCTTTGTGAATGATGAGATAAGTTCAAATAAGTTTTAAGTGAAAAAATAATAATTAGATAATTATTTAATTCAATATAAAATACCTAACACTATATTATACACCTAAAGGTAGTCATGTTTTTTTGAATGCAACACAGTTGCAGTTGATTGCAGGCTAACCTAGTCAAGTGGAGGTGGGTGTATATTAAAGAGATAGCAAATAAATATGAGTGTTGACATGATTAATAGTTTATTTATAATTATTTAAGTCACATTAAACTATAAATACATGGAAAAAATATCATGGATTAAGTGCTACATAACAACCTACAACCATACCTACAAATCTTGCACATAATCAATGATCAAGAAGTTTGTCTTACATTTTGAGATGTTTGGAGGTAATAATGATATGAAAAAACCCTAAAATTAATTATATATGGTACCTAATACATATTTAATCCTCTCATAAATTTAATTTAAATGATTAAATATGAGAATTTCCCTCTATTATGTCTCAAACAGAGGGCACTCCTAGAGAGCTAAACCCTATAGGTTTAGTAAGTTGATGATGAAAGGAAGGTACATAGTGTGTTGGAACACTATGTAAATATAGAGTAATTTGTTGAAATTATGGAAAATAATGTAAACACCCTCACAATCATCACCAACTACTCAGTGGTGTTGATGAATAATTATGTGCAGTCAAGCCCTACTAGACCTAGACTAGGCCTATTACCTAAAAAGGGTTTAACACCACCTCTAAGGTCTAATGAACATCCCAAGGCATTGGATGACATTAATTTGGAGATATAAGGTTATTTAAAACCTTTTGTTTGTATAATAGGCCACATAAGCCATTTCTTGGCTCAATAACATGATAAGGTAGGCAGAATGCAGAGAGGAGATCGAGGAGGCAAATTTGGATGCTCATACCTATATAGATGCTTATAATTGTAAATTGAGGAGTTTGGATATGATTAATAGGGTCTCAAAAAAGGATTTAGTGATATTTTTTCATGAATTCAATGTCACAATTTTATGAACAATCCTTAGATGTCAAAACTACCTAAAACCCTCAAAAACCTTTGCTAAAGACCCAATAGGGAAGAAGTTGATAGAAATGCATCCAAGAGGGATAGTTTTAGTAATAAAATTATTTTAATTTGTATAATAATCCCAAAGGCTCCTTCCCATCAAGTTGGCTTCTACCCTACTTGTATAGATAGGTTATAAAACTATTTTTCTTGATAATTTTTGGTATTTTGAAAGTATAAAAAGGTGAGGATAACTTTGAGAGGAAGAATGAGACACAATCTAACTCTTCATATATATTTATTTCTTTATAATATCTCACAAGTACCTCTGTAAACACCTTCATCTCAGCCAATCCAAACTATCATAGTGAACAAAGAGTGATCACCAAGTGAGAAGGTGATAAATTCAATTAGGAGGCCTCTTAAGGTTTGTATGATGGATATAGAGATTTGAGGACCCTTGAAAAGTGTCATATCTTACCATGTATGGATTGGTCTAAGAAATTGATGGCATCTTGGTTAAGTGAAAGAAGGGTGATTATGACTACAAATAATGAAAACACTTATCCAAAAGAATATTGATGATTAGGGACATATCCAATACATGTTGGGCCATATTTATAAACCCTCCCTCATAGTCAAATGATGTCATCTATCCATATTCTATTATGGAATGTTCAAGGTAGTCTAAATGATGAAGGCAATTTTTAAAGAGCTAGATGAAGAGTCCTACAATAGAATTGAAGAGTTTCATGCCTTGGAGGGACATTGGTCCAAATATACATTGCATTTTCTATCTCATACTTCATTCCTATATAGACATAAATCCTTATCTTAGCTTTACAAGTGTTTTTTTGACTCTTGGACTTCTTTTATCTCTCTCCTCCCTCACATTCTATGAGTACTAACCATTTTGGCTCTTATTTCATAATTCCACACTATGCATGGTGAATCCCTACTAGTTTTATGTTGTAATTTACCTTTGAAAAATAAAATAAATCTTGTTTTGAGTTTATTAACATATTTTCTAAGTATTCAAAGTGATGAATGGTGAGGTCTAGTGATTTTATCCTTACTTCTCCTTGTCCTTTCATTTCTAGTGCAAGAAGTTCTCATTATAATAGGTCATATGGAGTGTAGCTAGTGTGTTTGGATCGTTTAAAGTGTACAAGTGTTCTTAGAGTTTCAAATCTACCCTTTGGTCCACTTTTCTTGAGTTGTCTCATGCATATCACGTCTATATTGAAATCCTAATGTTAGAACATCTTGGGACTTTGAAGCTAGTTTATAGGTCTTATTCTTAGTGAAATAAGTATGATGGTCTTATGGAAATACTTATTTTGTCTTAGTCCCACTTAGAGTATCTTTATGTCATGTATACTTCTATCTCTTTTCCCACAAACAATCAGTTAGTTTAGGTGAGAAGCACTTCAATGTAAACTCAAGGAGCTAGCGCTTAAACCTAGAGGTCTACCTCTACTATAGGCAACCCATAGGCCTAGAGGTATTCAAAATTTTCCTAAATCTTAGAACAGGCCTAAAAAAACTCCTCTAGGGTGAAATATTTGCTGACAATAGTTTTGTCATGCCCAGTGGAACCCATTATCCTAAACACAACTTGTCAAGGTGAATGCTGGTCTTGATAACATTAGTTGCATATTGGTGTGCTACTCAGCATTTGGCAGCTCCATTCAAGGTAAAATATGGTTGTAGACCATTTTTTTATCATATATTTTCTCTCATACTTCATGGACCTTACTAGGTCATATTCTATGAGAGTTTTCAATCCCATCAATCCATTTATTCAACCTGAACTTCCTCTTCAAGTTTAACACCCTTAGCCAATTCTATAGTTTAAAGGGTAAGAGGAATTTTCTAGACAAGAAGACTATGAGAGTGCGGAAGAAATTGAAGAAATCATGGATATGAAACATGCCTTCCCATACTTTAACACTAAAAATCCAATCCATCTTTATGCATATGATGACATTCCCCCTAATACTATAGAGAGTGTTCCCACATTCAATGGTGAAGGTCATGTCACATCTAGTGAACCCATTAGGGATATATCTAATTTCTATAGTTTCCACAATGTCACTAAGGTTAATATTTTCATTAGATTCCTTACCATGTCCCTTATAGGGAAAGCACTTGATTGGTATAGGACTTTTTCAAGTGGTTTCATCACAACATGGGATGACTTTGGAGAGATGTTCACTTCAAGGTTTGAAGATAAGAGTGATAAAATTCACTCACACACCAATTCAATTTAATTCAAATATTCCCTAAATAAATAATGTATGACTTTAATGAGAGGTTCAAAAAGACTTGGTATAAGTTGCCTCTTCCCATGAGACCACTTTCTAATTTTGTCTTTCCTACATATTTGAGAGCCATTGGTACTGATATTACCATCATGATATAATCCATGGGTGATTTAACTCTTCTTAAAGCATATGACCTTACCATTAGAGATGAAAATGGCCTCATTCAAGTAGAAAAATTACCTCCAAAATTTTTTATGCCTCTATTTCTTAACATATCTAATGTTTCTCCAAACATTTCCCAAGTTCTTAATGCTAATGTCAAATCAAATACTACTCCTAAGAAGGTAGGTGATGCCATGGATAACAATGAAAAAATACAAATGTTAAGATCTCAACTTAGGCAAGTCAATATTAAATAAGGTGATCATAAAAATCCCTATCCCTATCATCAAAAATATGGTTTACAATATGGGAGAGGGAGACATCAAGGGTAGCCTAACTACAATAGGCCTACCAATGTATATAATCTTAATTTCACCTCCAACACAAGAGAGATGGTACCAATGCATATTAATATAATCCAAGGAGAAGAATGGAAACAAGGCTAGTTCACGAATGCCAATGAATGTGGAGAACAAGATTTATTTTGTCGATGAGGATCCACTCCTTTACTATTAGCAGAAGATGAAGTCCTAATATAAGGAAGTGAAGGTTGGAAGTCTCAAGGAGAAAGCTTCACTAACTTCTTAGTTGAAGATAACTATGTGCTTAATCAAGGAAATTTTATTACAAATAATAAAAGAGAAAAGAAGAATGTTTTATAAGGTGATAATAATGTGCCTAAAAGCTCATCTTATCCTCCTACAAGGTAATAAAGCATGACTGCAAGCATGGCAATCCCTAACATTCCTACACCTCATCCAAATCAAAATGTTGGAAGACCTATTAAAGGTGCTTCAATACCTCATGTTCTAAAAATTTACTTGCCTCTAAGGGCTCAATAATAAGTAAGTACCTATACCCTAAAGATAGTGGATTCATTAAAGAGTGAAAAATCATCCATTTCCCTTTGGAATGTCCTGCATATGCCTGGCTAAAAAGAGCTCTTGCAGAAATAGTTATCTACCATTCATGTTAGTCCTCCATATTCAATAAATATCTTTGTTCATGTATCTCTTATCATTTCCCATAATAAAATTGTGGAACCATCTACCAAAGCTAATAATCCTCCATCTTTCTACCTCACTCTCATTATTCATGATAAACTAGTTCATAACTACATAATTGATAGTGAAGCCTCTACATTAGTGATGCCTAAGGTTGTAGCTAAAAAATTGGGCCTAAAGTATGAACCACATAGGAAAGGAGTGACTTATTTATATGATACATATACCAAGACAATAGGATTGATCAAAGGGTTGAAGGTTTTTTTGCATGATTATCCTAGTTTCCCTATTCTTTAAGACATTTTATTATGGACTTGCCTGCTCACTTTGTAATCTGCCTTTGAAGAGATTTCATAGCTAAGATAGGAGGCTACCTCTTAGCTAATTGGTCCTTATTATCCTTTAGGATAATATATGGAATAAAAGTGACCATAAGGACTTAACCACTTTTAAGGTTACACATTGAGCCCTATATATAAGAAAGTTCCAACTTGAATTGTGTGATCAATGAGAAAGAAGAGTCTATTGTGGATGATGGTGCTTATTCTAAGATTAAAGGCATAGTTGACTTGTTAAAATAAATTACATGATTAATGAGTATGATGATGATAACTTGAAGATCCTGATAGATCATAATGGTGAGAAGAATAATTCCTTTCTACCTAAAAATGATGAAGCTTCCCTTGATGATGAAATTCATGAGGAAGAGGAAGATGACTTATGGCAAAGGCTCAATGCCATATGTAAACAATTTGATCAATTGGGTAAGACTAATCCTCCTCAAAATAATTTCATATCTAATGTAAAGTTTTTTGGTAAGCCTAATGAGTGGATTGTTGAATGTCTCACCAATCATGGAAAAGAGTGTCAGGCTATGAATGAAGATGAACATCAAGGTGTTGTTGTCAAAGAGTTTGAAATCATGGAAAGAGATAATTAAATCAATGTATAATTCCTTATTCTTGAATAAAAATCAAGATTTCATCTTGAATATGAGTCATTTGTAGAAATAATGGAGCAAAAGGAAGGCAAGCTTGATGTTCCCAAATATCAATCACATCATGCCTAAGAGGATGGAAAGATTGAGGTAGTTGTCATACCTTATGATCTATAGATTAAATAAAAAATAATAGATATGATAGAGATCAAGTTATTTATATCTCCAATCAAGGTGAGTGGAAAGCAAGAGGGATCATTCATCAAGGCTCCAAATAGTCCACTTGTAGGCATGAGAAGATATGAGGATGGTAAGCCATTTCACCATCTACATATTCAAGTGGTTGATAATGAACATTATTCACATGAAAATTTTATTTCATGGAGTTATAAAGATGAAATTGAACCATATTTTATCCTGTTTTAAGTATGGTAATATGCGCTTCACCTCAAGAGTGAGGTGTTATAAATACTAGGTTAGGTGTGTGTGTTTCATAAGTGTTCTTAAGAGCACCTACTTGTTTCCTTTAGTGTGTCTTATTTTGTGTGTCTATATTTTATGTTTGGTGTGGTTTCAAAGGCAAATTCAATGTCATATCTATGTATATGTTTCTCCATGGCCCAATGAATAGGATTAGGCTACTGTTCCTAGCATAGTAAGCATACCACCCCTAGGAAATCATCAAGAATGTTGACTATTTTGACCATAAATAAAAATAGGTCAACCACCTATAGTATTACCTTCCTATTATTTAAAGGATATTAGAGGGTGCATCATGGTCCTTTTGATGTCATTTAATATTATTTTAACCTTGGTCATAGTTAAAATTCATCTTAAGTCATTTCATGTCACCTAAAGGTCATATTTAATCCAATAATGAAGGTTGTATGATTTACCTTGATATAAAAGTGTTAAAAAATACTCTTCAACTTCCAATATTTCAAACACTTGTTAGTATTATCATTACTAAATAAAAATGTGTAGGTTCCCAACTAAAATCAAGAAAATAGTTGAAGAGAAGGAGGTTTTGGTAGTTGTACGACGTATAGAGAAGTTTGGTATATGTGGTAAGATCATATAGTGACTTTTCAACTTACCTAACTTAATTTCCACATTTTATATACTTTTAAAGTCTCAAAAAGGATTGAAAACCATTTCACTTCTTCATCACTCTTCTTGGCATACAAAACCGGTTCACAAGTTTATTCATGGTACAAATAGTATGAGAGGTTTCAGGTCAAATGACCTTATGGGGTGTTAATAAACTTGGTATAATTCACATGTATGGTAGGATTTTAAATATCTTCTAACTATGCTTTATGAATCATCCTTTAGAAGTTGACTATCTCATTTTGCTTACTAATCCCCATAACTTGTAGTTTTTCTCTTTGTTTGAGTTGGTCCATACAAACCAATTATTGGAATTACCTCTAGATGATGTGAAATTCCTTATTTCATGGTTTTCTTATTTTTTTCATGTTGGGAGGTGATTTTATGAGATCAAACTTTTAAAGTTGTAGGTTGAGTATACTAATGGACTTACAGTCATGTTTCACTAATTATAGAGGGTTCTTATCCTTTTGGTGGTTTCAGATGAGGGTGATATGTTGTATTTCATGTCTCCCATGTCTTTTTTATCCCCTATCCTTCCAAGATTAGTCTTAAAGGTTTCATATCAATGAAGTTCCAATGAAAAAACAACACATCCATCTTTCTGTATGGCTGTCATTCACAGTTAGTTGAGTAAGGTGTATGAAGGTTATGAGAACATTCATGGAGGTATCATGAATAGTTTCAATAAATTGAATACATTATTGAAACATGATCAATCAAGTCAATATATTCAAATGTTATGTGACTAACTATGATAACTAGTTCAACTCTATACACAGTCATGCACCATTGATGGACACCTACACATGACCTACAATAGATAATCACATTGAGATGAAGTATTTGAATTGTTTTAAATTCATTCATGGTTTTAAAGGATCCATTTGAGAATTTTTATAAGGTCTAGGACTGATTATATGCCCATACACTATGTATTATGTCTCTATCTCTATTCATTGTCCCGTGTATTGAAAAGTACATCTACAAATGACACCAATAGAATCCTAAGACTATTTCATTAAGGTATTTGAGCATGTTGGATATACTCATAGAGATTGAGGAGTTGAATAATGTCATAAAAATAATTTTGAGGCCATAGAGTGGTAGGAAATTTTGAAGAGTCATGTTCAAGTTGGAGAAACTGAGTTTAGAGATCCATTACCTTATAAACTCCAAAACAAAGCCTTGTCCTATTTTGGTGCTACCATATAACAATGTAACATGGTGTTTAGATGAAGTTGAATGCCTCCATCATGAATAAATATCATAAGGAAGATACCTTGACCAAATAGAGTGAGTGTTTGGTCCAAATAAGTGATGTTGGAAGGTTTCAAAATCATGAATTTTTTCACTATAGAAGGTCAGTGTTCTCTACAATGTATTGAATCCCAAATGACCTTATTGTCCAAAGAAGAAAGAAGTAGCATATATCTATGGTAAGTGGTCTTGTTCAAGTGAAACTACACTAGTGTCTCAAATAAACTTTGAAATAGGTTGGAGAATAGGGTCTTGACCTACTTGATCACTTACATTTATACTATTACTCCTAAAAAGACCACCTAGGGCCTAATTATAGGTACTTCGAGTCTCATAAGATGAACCTTACTAATTAAAGGCCTAAAAACAAAAATAGTTGACATTTAGAGTTTGTTTCAATACTTCAAAAGGATATAATAAGGTGCGAAGTGCAAGGTTCAAATGTTGAAATGCATATTCAAGACTTCTTTTGCTCTTAAATAAGTCACCTACAGTCAACTATAGGGTGATAGTGTACTACCATGTGACTATCTAGTCTTATCAAAGTATTTGTGCATGATGACATCAATTTAAATGAGTTAAAAGTGAACCTAAAATACTTAAATAAATATTTAATTCAATACAAGATACCTTACACTATAGTAGACACCTACAGATAGGCATGTTTATCTGAATGCAATGTAGTCATAGTTGACTACAAGCTAACCTAATCAAGTAGAGCTGGGTGTATCTTGAAGAGATAAAAAAAGATGAGTGTTGACATGCTTAAGAATTTCCTAACATTGATGTACATCACATGAAACTCTCAATACATGGAAAATAAAGCAAGAATGAAGTCCTACATAACAACCTATAGCCATACTTACAAATCCTACACACAGGTAGTGCTCAAGAAGTCTGTCTTAGGTTTTAAGGTGTTTAGAGGTACTAGATATATGAAAAAACCCTTAAATTAAGTATAGATGGTCCTTAGGACATATTTAAGCCTCTTATACATTCAATTTTATTGAGGCAATAAGGGAAGTTCCCTCTATTCTATCTCAAATAGAGTGCACTCATAAAGAGATAAACCCTGCAAGTTTAGTAAGTTAATGATGAAAGTAAGGTGCATAAAGTGTTGGACCAATAAGGAAAGGAAGTTTTTAAAAACATGGAAAAACATGTAGAAGGCCTCACAGGCATGACCAAACACTCAAATGTATTGATGAGTAGTTATGTGCATCTAAGCCCTACTAGACCTAGACTAGGCCTACTAATTAAAAGGGGTATAACACCACTTCTGAGGTCTAATGAACATACCAAGGCATTGTATAACCTTAATGAGGAGATATAAGGTGTGTGAAAACCTTTGGTTTTTAGAGGACGTAATAGAAAAGCCATTTATTGGCTCAAGAACATGATAGGGTATGTAAAATGCAAAGAGGAACTCTAGAAGGTAGCTCTAGAGGCTCATACCTATACAAATGCTTAACATGGGAACATGAGGAGTTATTATGTGATTAAGAGGGTCTCAAAAAAGGATTTAGTGAGGTTTTTTCATGAGTTCAATGTCACAATTTTATGAACAATCCTTAGAAGTCAAAACTACCTAAAACCCTCAAAAATCATTACTAAGGACCAGATAGGGAAGAATTTGATATAAATGCATCTAAGAGGGATATTTTGAGTAGGAAAATGATTTTAAATTTCATAAGACTCCCTAGGGATCCTTATCATTAAGTTGGCTTCTACCCTACTTATACAAATAGGGTATAAAATTGGTTTTCTTGATAGTTTTTGGTGTTTTATAGGTACAAAAAGGTTTTAAAAGGTAAGGATCACTTTGAGAGGAATAATTAGAGCTAATATAACTCATATTATATATTTATTACTTTATAAGATCTCATAAGTACCTTTGTAAGCACTTTCATCTCAGATTGTCCAAACTGACATAGTGAACAAAGAGTGATCACCAAGTGAGAAGGTGATAAATCCAATTAGGAGGCCTTTTAAGGTCTACCTGAGGGATATATAGACTCAAGGACCCTTTAAAAGTGTCATAACCTCCCCTATATGTATTGGTTTGATAAATTTATGGGCATCTTGGTGCCAAGTGTGAAGGATGAGTGAAATAAGGGTGATTATGACTGTAGGTAGTGAGAACACTTGGCCAAAAGAATATTTATGATTAAGGACACATAAAATACATGTTATATCTATTTATAACCTCTCCCTCATAGTTAAATGGTGTCATTTATCTCTATTTTATTGTGGAACATTCAAGGAAGTCCAAATGATGAAGACAGTTTTCAAGGAGCTAGTTAAAGAGTCCTATGCTAGAATTGAAGAGTTTCATGCCTTAGAGGGACATTTTTCTAAAGATACCTTACATGATCTATCTCATAATTAATTCCTCTATATACATAACTCATTCTCTTAGGATGACAAGTGTTTTTGTGACTCTTGAAATTATTTCTTCTTTTTCCTCTCTCATATTCTATAAGTACTAGTCATTTTGGCTCTTATTTCATAATTCCACACTATGTATAGTGAATCCCTATTGGTGTGATGTTGTAATTTACCTTTGAATAATAAAATAAATCTAGTTTTGAGTTTAAAAACATCTTTTCTAAGTGTGAAAAGTGATGAATGGCGAGGTCTAGTGATTTTATCCTTACTTCTCCTTGTCCTTTCATGTCTAGTTCAAGAAGTTCTTATTCTAACATGTCATATGGAGTGTACCTAGTGTGTTTGGATCCTTTAAAGTGTAAAAGTGTTCTTATAGTTTTAAATATACCCTCTAGTCCACTTGCCTTGAGTTTTCTCATTCATATCACCTCTATATTAAAATACTAATGTTAGAACATCTTAGGTCTTTGAAACTAGTTTGTAGGTCTTGTTCTTAGTGAAACAAGTATGATGGTCTTGTGTAAATACTTATGGTGTATCACCCCCATTAGAGTATATTTATTTCATGTATACTTCTATCTCTTTTCCCATAAATAAGGTAAATTTAGGGAGCTAGCCTTTAAACCTAGAGGTCTACCTCTACTATAGGCAACCCACAAGCCTAGAGGTATTCCAATGTTGCCCAAATCTTAGAGTAGGCTTGAAAATCTTCCTCTAGGGTGAAATATTTGGTGGCAATAGTAACATTATCTCTTAGGCCTAGAAAATCACAAAAAACACTCATCATTCTCAAACTCATCTCAAGGTATTATGGATTATTATTAGTCCCAGTCTATGAGTTGAGGATGATAAAGGGTAAGTGGGGAATGATATATTACTAGTATGATGGTATAAATGGTGTAAGGGTAGAATAGGTTGGTAATTGATAGGTATTCATATATACTATGATTGAACCCTACTTCATTATCAACATCATCACCACTAGTTATCAATGTAGGAACATGAATAAGATAGGTGGGGTCACCCCCAAATGATTTAAATCCAATATCATGAGTTTATGTATACTTTGTTATATAAATAGGATCAATAATACCTTCTAAATTTTCCCCCAGGACTCTACCTTTATAAGCTTGGTTATCCATAATCCTGTTAGGGATGGGATACTTTTTATTTTGGTAGTAATTAAGTAAATCATCATTGTATAACCAAGAGTTATCTTTGGAAAGTGGATCTTGTTCCTAGCTAGTGGCCCATGTGAAAATAATAGGCATTGAGCCGTGAAGTTTTCCTTTTCTAGTTTTTCACTATTCCTTGAAAAAATGTCTTATATTTGGGCCTTCCATAAGTCCTAGGGTCTTGAAAAATCTTAGCTATATGGAAGGTATTCTAGGTGAACTATTCTTTTGGACCATTGTTAGAAATAATAAAATTATTATAAATTTTGATAGGAGGTGTATATGAAGTTGAGGTAAGGCTGTTAGGGTCTATGTAATTGGTATATATAAATTAAACAAGTATGTCTTTATCTTTGTCCTTATTTGGTATGGGGTTTAGGCCAAAATAGTAATTATAGGTCTCGTAATCAACCTCTAAACATTTGTAATATTCATATGGTTGTAAGTCTCCATGAATAGTTACCTCTATGAATGAATGAGGAAACTTGATACACAAGTATAAGGATTGAGGTATTGCATGAATTTTGTGCATCAATGGTCTACCCAAAAGCAAATTTTATGAGATATCTATATCAAGATGTGGAAAATTGTTTCATGGATCAAATGCCTGATGACAACTAGTAAATAGATGGTTGTTTGTGATTCCCATTATTCATTATCATAGGATTTAATGGTAATTGTATCTAGTTGAAGGTCAATTGTTGTGTATCCTAGATTCTTGATTAACTTTAAAGACATAATATTAAGTCCCAATCCATTATCTATGATGACATGTTTAACTTTATCCTATATTATAACAACCTCAATATATAGTGGGTTATTGTGGAGAGGGCCTGGGAATGACACATCACATTGGTCAAAGGTCAATTGTTGGCCTAGGGATAGGTCTCTAACAAAATATTTAAATTTTTCTAACATAATGTCATTGGGTACTTGGGATTGGATCAAGATTTCATTAATGATATTTCTATGTATGGTAAATGTGCACAACAAACCTAGAATAGAAATTTGTGTAGGTGTCTTTTATAGTTGTTCCAAAAGATCAAATGTCTTTTCCTTAACAATGGTAATTGACTTAGTCTTATCCTATATGGTGGATTTAATAAGTTCATTGGTAGAATATTGTGGGCTTGAGAAGGTGACTTTAGACTGTCGAGTTATGATTATTCAATCTAGATTGGGTAAAGGACCATTGTAACTAGAAGAAGATGGAAAGAGGCATGAGATGGTAATCCTTGGTTGTTTTTGTGCTTAGATGTAGTCACAAGTCAAGGAAGGATTTATTATATACGGGACTAAGATGGTAATTCTTGGTTTCTATTGTGCTTAGTTGCAGTCACATGTCAAAGAAGGATTACCAACATAGGGAGGCTGATAAACATTATAGAGTAATGGTCTTGGTCTATTGGCATTTGGTCTATGGTTGATGCTATTATGGATGCATGACCACATATAATGTAACCTAAAACTCTATTATATCCTTGGATAACTATGTGATAGGTATGTTGGTTATGAGGGTCACTTTAGCCGTGGTTCTATCCATTTTGTGGTTAACATTATTATTTTTGTTATTGCTACTATTTTTATTATTGTTGTGGTGGTGGCCTTCATTATTAATGGTTATTATTAGTATTGATATGTCATGGAAATGGGCCTTGGTAAATATCCATGTTCTAATTGGAAGTAGAAGCCCCATCATCTAATTGAATCTCTCCATTTTCTAACATGTTCTACATGAGATGCTCCAACTGCACATGCCAGTGTATAAAATGACCATGAAAATGATGGTATTAAAATAAATAATATTATTTATATGAGTTAGGGTAAGGTAAAACTTTAGTAAATTTATTTGGAATCAACCAACTAATCATATTGGTTGCATCTAATTTGTGAAACACTACTTCAATAGGTTTACCAAGGTTATTGAAGACTTTAGCATTGAGTCTTCTTGGATGAGGGTTTTACAAAGGTGGTGGTTATAGTTCCTACATGTGTGGAGGAATTTTAATTTTTATAACTGGCCATGGTTTTGGAATAGACTACATTCTTGGAATAGGCTACATTTGTGAAATAATTTGTATTTGTTGAATAGGCTGAGTAGATGATGTTTGTACTATTTAGACATGATGTGACTTTATGAATCCATTATCGATAACATTATTATTATGGTCTTACAATTTAGGTTTCTCAAATTTATTAGCTTGATAGGCACATAAGCTTTTATTTGGATTGGAATTGGGTTCTGACTTGGGCCTAAATTTTGGTTTTTGTGTTGGCTTTAGTTCAAAGAAGACAACTTGATAATCCCTTTATTAATTAGAGTATTTTAAATTTGTATACCTTTCTCAATGATCTCTTTGAATGTGTGAGTAAGTAAATCTCTAGGTGATAATATATTTCAGTATGCACATACCTACCAATTGTTAATTTGGTAAATTATGGGTGAAGTAACTAACTAGTGCTCTCCACTATTGCAAGTAACTCACAAAGCTCTCACCAACCTTCTACTTGGCCTAATTCAAATCAAATACCAAAATATCATACTCAAGATTTTAGGATAAATGTTGTATAAATTTATTTGAAAGATCATCAAAATCAAATACTAAATTCTTTAACAACTTAATAAGCCACTCCAAGGAAAGTCTAGCTAAACTTTAGAGAAAGATAAGAAGCAAGTAAATGTCACTATAGGCCATTGGTTGGCAAGTAAAAAAGAGTTATTTTAAATGATCCCTATGGTGTCCTTTGCCCTTTTATTTGTAAAATTTTGGTGGATCATAAACTGGAGGAAATGGTATTTGGAGGTGATCCATGTTAAAAAGGAAATGAGCACACATCATTTAATTTGAACTTCATGGTCTTATTTCATTTTTGAATGACTATAATTACATCCATCATTTTCTATGGTCCTTGGAATAAGAAGATAGATGGTGTAATTAGTTATGGTTGTGGTTGGGAGAACAAAGGTGGATTGCCTTGACCAGACTATAGTTGGGTTATGAGGTACTATGGAATGTTAGTTTTATGGATCGATCGATAAGGAATTTGTATCTATGTATTAGGATTAGGCTACTAATATAGTATACATTTATGATAAACACTCTAGTTAAGGGTTGGAATATGGATTTGATTTAGAGGGAACTATTGTTGTGATATAGGTGTATGGCTTGGTGGAAGGTAATGAGATTGTTGGGTTTGAATAGGAATTTACTATATACTAGTCAAACCCTATTGTATAAATGGTACCCATTTTTTGATAATGTCCTATTATTGAATGTGTTACATATCAGGTCCCTATTGTATATGAGGTACACATTGGTTAAATGGAAATTGCTGATTAATGGGTACTTGATGTAATTTAGGACCTCTTTGTTGAGGAAATACCTATTGTGAATCGAGCATTTGATGGATGTTAGGTATCTGTTGTTGACCAATAGGAATATGTTTTTGATTAGAATTTTTTTGTGATGAACTCATAATTATAGGCCAAAATAGTAATTATAGGTCTCATAATCAACCTCCAAATGTTTGTAATATTGATATGGTTGTAAGTTTCCAATAATAGTTACCTCTATGAATGAATGAGGAAACTTGATACACTGGTATAAGGTTGGAGGTATTGCATGAATTTTGTGTATCAATGGTCTACCCAAAAGAAAATTTTATGAGAGATCTAGATCAAGATGTGGAAAATTGTGTCATGGATCAAATGCCTGATGACAACTAGTAAACAAATGGTTGTTTGTGATTCCCATTATTCATTATCATAGGATTTAATGGTAATGGTCTTTAGTTGAAGGTCAGTTGTTTTTTATCCTAGATGCTTGATTAACTTCAAAGACATAATATTAAGTCCCAATCCATTATCTATGATGACATGTTTAACTTTATCCCATATTATAATAACCTTAATATATAGTGGGTTATTATGGAGAGGGCCTAGGAATGACACATCACATTGGTCAAAGGTAAATTGTTAGCCTGGGGATAAGTATCCAACCAAATATTTAAATTTTTCTAACATAATGTCATTGGGTACTTAGGATTAGATTAAGAGTTCATTAATGATATTTATATGTATGGTAGATGTGCACAACAAAGCTAGAATAGAAATTTGTGTAGGTGTCTTTTATAGTTGTTCCACAAGATCAAATGTCTTTTCCTTAACAATGGTAATTGACTTAGTCTTACCCTATATAGTGGATCTAATAAGTTCATTGGTAGAATATTATGGCCTGAGAAGGTGACTTTAGACTGTTGAGTTATGATTATTCAATCTAGATTGGGGAAAGGACCATTGTAACTAGAAGAAAATGGAAAGAGGCATGAGATGGTAATCCTTGGTTATTGTTGTGCTTAGATGTAGTCACAAGTCAAGGAAGGATTTATGATATAGGGGACTAAGATGGTAATTCTTGGCTTCTATTGTGCTTAGTTGCAGTCACATGTCAAAGAAAGACTACCAACATAGGGAGGCTGATAGACATTATTGAGTAATAGTCTTGGTCTATGGTTGATGTTATTATGGATACATGACCACGTATAATGTAACCTAAAACTCTATTGTATCCTTGGACAAATATGTGATAGGTATGTTGGTTATGAGGGTCACTTTAACCTTGGTTCTATCCATTTTGTGGTTAACGTTGTTATTATTGTTATTTCTACTATTTTTATTATTGTTGTGGTGGTGGCCTTCATTATTACTGGTTATTATTAGTATTGATATGTCATGGAAATGGGCCTTGGTAAATATCCAAGTTCTAATTGGAAGTAGAAGCCCCATTATCCAACTGGATCTCTCCATTTTTTAACATGTTCTCAATGAGATGCTTCAACTACACATGCCAATGTATAAAATGACCATGAAAATGATGGTATTCAAATAAATCATGTTATTTGTATGAGTTATGGTAAGGTAAACCTTTAGTAAATTTATTTCTAATCAACCAAATAATCATATTGGTTACATCTAATTTGTGAAACTCTACTTCAATAGGTTTACCAAGGTCACTGAAGACTTTAGCACTGAGTCTTCTTCTTGGATGAGGGATTTACAAAGGTGGTGGTTAGAGTTCCTACATGTGTGGAGGCATTTTCATTTTTATAGCTAGTCATGGTTGTGGAATAGGCTACATTTGTGGAATAAGTTGTATTTTTTGAATAGGCTGAGTAGATGATGTTTGTACTATTTAGACATGATGTGACTTTGTGAATCCATCACTGATAACATTATTATTATGGTCTTACAATTTAGGTTTGTCAAATTTATTATCTTGATAGGCACATAAGCTTATATTTGGATTGGATTTGGGTTCTGACTTGAGCCTAAATTTTGGTTTTGGTGTTGGTTTCAGTTCAAAGAAGACAACTTGATATTTCATTTATTAATTAGAGTCTTTTCAATTTGTATACCTTTCTTAATGATCTCTTTGAATGTGTGAGTAACTATATCTCTAGGTGATAATATATTTCACTATACAATTTTTTTTTAAACATACATGACAATTATTTATTTGGTAAATTATGGGTGAAGTAACTAACTAGTGCTCTCCACTGTTACAAGTAACTCACAAAGCTCTCACCAACCTTCTACTTGGCCTGATTCAAATCAAATACCAAAATATCATACTCAAGATTGTAGGATAAATGTTGTACAAATTTATTTTATAGATCATCAAAATCAAATACTAAATTCTTTAACAACTTAATAAGCCACTCCAAGGCATGTTTAGCTAAACTTTAGAGAAAGAGAAGAAGCAAGTAAATGTCACTATAGGCCATTGGTTGGGAAGTAAAAAAGAATTATTTTAAATGCTCCCTAGGGTGTCCTTTGCCCTTGTATTTGTCAGATTTTGGTGGATAATAAACTGGAGGAAATGGTATTTGGAGGTGATCCATGTTAAATGGAAATGAACACACATCGTTTAATTTGAACTTTATGGTCTTCTTTCATATTTGAATGACTATAATTACATCCATCATTTGCTATGGTTCTTGGAATAATAAGATAGATGGTGTAATTAGTTATGGTTGTGTTTAAGTGATCAAAGGTGGATTACCTTGACCAAGCTATAGTGGGGTTATAAGGTACTATGGAATGTTGGTTTTATGGATGGATCGATAATAAATATGTATTTATGTATTAGGATTAGGATACTAATATAGTATACATTGATGATAAACACTCTAGTTAAGGTTTGGAATATGGATTTGATTTGGAGGGAACTATTATTGTGATATAGGTATATGGCTTGGTGGAAGTTAATGAGCTTGTTGTGTTTGAATAGGAACTTACTATCAACTGGTCATACCCTATTGTATAAATGGTACCCATTTTTGGATAATGTCCTATTATTGAATGTGTTACATATTGGGTCCCTATTGTATATGAGGTACACATTGGTTAAAAGGAAATTATTGATTAATGGGTACTTGATGTAATTTGGGACCTCTTTGTTGAGGAAACACCTATTATGAATTGGGCATTTATTGGATGTTAGGTATTTATTGTTGACCAATAGTAATATCTTATTGATTAGAATTTTTTTGTGATGAAATCACCATTTATTATGGTGGCATATTAGTCTACATATGTGGTTGTGTAATATTAGTCACCACCTATTGATACAAGTTAATATTCATCACTCATTAGATGCTTTCCCGTTGCTATGTATTTGAAGAAGTTATTGGTTGAGGGGTGACAATGGCCTAACATCATTGGGAACTAGGCATGCCTACCCCCTATATTTTGAATAACTCATGGTATTAGTAAGAGGAATCTATTGTTTTGAATTATTTCATGGTATATTTGACCCACCTTGGTTCAAATTAGGATACACTTATGTGTTAACCACTATGTTTTGTAAATGGTCTTGGGTAGAGGCCATAGTCACTTCCTCAATGGCCAAAAAATTGAACATGTTGCCAACTAATGTATTTTTTACAAAGGATCCCATATTCAAGTTTGTATGTCCTGAATAATCGACTTGTACCCCTATTGAATGATCTAACTCTATAAGTGGGGTATTAAAAATGGCCATATCATTGAAATTCTGAGCTAAATTGAGATACATTTGATATGCCTATTGCATCTATGTGAATTAATAATCCATCATACCCTTATATTTTGTAAGTGTATTATGGTCTTAATTAGGTATTGGTATGAGTGTCTAATGGTAACTAGTTGAGGCATTTTCAACTAGTGTGATGTGAGGTGCATTATTAGGTGATCTAAATAAACAAGGTAGACTTTCATGGGGAAAGTCTATCATGAATTTTGCTCCTACCTCTATGGCCTTGACTAAAATGTCATCCTTATTTTTAAGTATGTCACAATCAAATAATTATGGGTTGTAACTTGTTAGCATCGATACATAGTAGGGTTGTTATTGGTCCTATTCAATGATGGATGGCACATTAGGAAGGTATTGGGCCATTTTTTCTTTCTCTTGCCTTGGATAGACAAGTGCATTAACCAGGTATAGTTTTAGTGGGTCTTGTCTTTTTTCTATATATTGAGTAGCATAATAGGGATATGGATCTGTCTCATGAACTATGTTTTCTCGATATGGATCTTGAATAAATGGGTCATTTGTGACTATGTTCTCATAATCTAGATTATTCATGGTCCCATTACATGTATAGTGAGGCTTATCCAAATTTATGGCTAACATCTCTCGAATAAAATAAGTCTAATGCTCACAAATTCTCAAAACATGGTCTAAAAAGGCAACTTTGTAAATCTTGAAAAGTGATCTAAAAACTATCACTAAACCACACTTATCTCTTTAAAATAGGTCTAACTATGACTCATGAATGTGGTTATGGAAAATAACCTTCAACTTTTATAAAAATTCCTAAAGGTGAAGTGTGTATGCTAGGTCTATAAAAGACAATTTGGAAGGAAAGCATGACACTAGTCTCTTGGAAAGGTGCATAAAATAAACTTAATCTAGGTCTGATAATGAAACAAAAGGTGTTAGGTATTTGTCCAACATCACAAAGCTAGATGTGGAAAGGAATAAACTAGGTCTAAAGCATGAAAATAATGCTAGGTCTTTGGACAACATCATAAACATAGACTTATAAAGGAATGAGCTAGTTATAAAGCATGAAAATAATGCTAAGCCTTTGGTAAATTTCATAAAGTTAGAATTAGAAAATGGTTGAGGTAAAAACTTGAAATCAATCTAACTCTAAAGTAAATGGTTTGAAAGACTTGATCCAGACACATGGATTAATCTCGACACATGAAACTAAGACAAATTTTACCTTGGCACAAAGACCTTACTCTATGCACATGCCTAAAACTAATTGGGAAAGTCAATCTCAAGTAAAAAACTAAGAGAAAAGAGTGAAGCATTCAAGCCTAATTGATAAGTAAGGCTCAAATGTAAACTAGTGGTGTTTATAGTTATACTTGAAGAATGATTTTTTACCTTATTTTGAGATGGTAAATTGGGTTGAAACACATGAAAGTAAACCACTCCTAGGTCTAGAAAGGTCTTTAAATCAAGTAATAAATTAATCAAGGTTACACAATCCAAATGTAAAAGGTGAACTCCCAAGCCCAAATTATGCAAGACTTTAGCATAGACCAAACAAATTTAGATTTGAACTTTGAAAGATGAATTTTGAACTTGGTATAAAGGACTCAGATTATTCAAATGAATAATGACCTAGACTCAAATGGGAAACATAACCACACTTTTTGGAACAAAGGTGCATAAATAGTTTTGGACTTGATGTTGAACAAAGGTAAATGCCTTCAAACAAATTTGGGTAGTGTAACAACATCTCTTTGAACAATAGTACAAAAGTGGTTTTGAAACTCCTAATCTAAGGCAAATGTTTTAAGTGATTTCAATAATGTAACATTTATTTACTCAAAGTGGTAGTAGTAACATGTGTTTTGTTTTTGAATTTTTGACTCATTTTGGATGTGGTTTGAAACAAAAAGTAATTTAGACCCTAAAACAAATACAAGTGAAAGAATAATAAAAGCACCTAAATGCACATCCTATACTAAAACTAACAAGGTTGCATAGTCTCTACCAAATTTTCCACTGATATACATGTTGACCAATTTTTGTCTACATACCAAAATTTTGCCTAGTCTAACAAATCAATTGGAAGTAGTAGAAAGTCTAAATAGGCAATTTATAGAGGCCATATCTCATACATGTAGATGAATCAGAGAAAATTGGTCATATGGGTTTATTACCTTTTGTGCTAAGATCCTATGCACCAAATCTTAAGTCATCCTCCAAATCACATCAGAAGATATTGAGGTCCAATGTTGCCTCCTTAGTCATTTTTTGCATGTTTTCCACACTTATCCATCTTCAAGAGAGTTCCAACAGAGCTGAATGCGTATATTCAAAAAGTTATATCTTGTACATGTTGTAGTTACATGAGAAAATGATCACATGGGTTTTCTCATTTTAGTCCCAAGTTTCTACATGCCAAGTTATAGATCATTTGCTAAAATGTGAAGGAAGTTACACACATGCAAAGTTGGGATCCTAGGCATTTTCACTAGGTTTTCCATAGCTAAATAAGCTAGAACATCACCAGGACATCATGCAGACCAGATATGGACCAATCAACTTGAACATTTTATATCTTCATTCAGAATTCTTTTGAGACCAATGGGTCGATTGGGTTTGTTCCTTTTGTCCTCAAGAGCATCTCTAAAAAATATGGCCCCTCTATGATTCCTATGTTTCAAGTTATAAATTTTTTAAGTTGATCAAATAATAAATGATAGTCATGCAAGAGTCAAAATAAAGACACTACCAAAACCCATATGAGCTAAAATTTGATGGTCTTAATAACATCAAATACATCCACACATATGCCAAATGATATTAGCACAAACATCAATTTTAATCAAAGCAAGTAACCATTTCAGTTCAAAATATCCTTAAAAGGATTGATGTTGGTCGAGATCTAATGGTCTATGGGAGCCCTCATACTGAGACATAAGATCTAATGATTTGCATTGGAGTTAACCAAATCAAAAGGTCCCCATGTTAAATGCTTTAAATATCTACAAGTTGGACATAATCCAATGGTACGAGATAATTAAGCCAAGATCCAATGGTACACATTCATTAATAAAAATATGGGTCCAAGCTAAATTAAAGGATCACATTCAATTGTATCAATGATCTGACAAAGTGCAAGAACTAATAGAAAAGTGAGACCAAGGAGATATATGGTGCACTTGAACTCATACATCGTGATTTAATGATACATGATCAAGTCAACATGTCAAAGGGATCTTTTAAAAGGAAATCAAGGGCTCATATTTAATCACTCATGAAGATTAGATGGAGTGAGGTAGATTCAAATTGGTTAATGAATCTAAAGAGTTAATGAGTCAAGGATAAGTGGTACCAGTGCACTCAGTTTGTACAAAATCAATGCCTCATGGGCATCCATGCATAGACAAATCAATGGAGTGAGGTAGAGTCAATAAGTCAACATATCTATGGAGTTAATGAACATCAATATAGTTACACATAATGCAGACAATCTGAATTGATAATCGATAGCTAATAAGTGAGAGTGATCTTGAGACATTTTTTATGAAAGTTGAAGAAGTTTAAACAGACCTAGGAAAAGTAAATGTCAAAGAGTCGAGCTTGAATTTGAACCAAAATTAAACTAAGGCCATAGTTTAGAGACAAATCAATGTCATTAATTCTCCATATAATAGATCTTTTGGGTCTAATACAAAAGACAAAGATAAACCAGTGACTATGAAGCAAAGTTACGTAGTTTTTCTATATTTATAGTTATTATGACTATGTGAAAACCAATGGTCTAAGATTGGTTTTCACATATATTATACCTATGTCTCGACTATCATCATTGATCATTTTTTATAATTCAAGTATAGTTAGTCACCTAATGCAAATGTGGCACATTTAAACTAGTTCCAAGACATGATCCTCATCAATAGACCAAGTGGAAGTAATATGAATTCCTAAGATAATGACCAGGTAGATGAAAAAGGATAGGGAGCATTCAATTATTTTATAAGGCCTTTGAAATTGTGATATTGATAAGATCTTGACTTAGCCACATCCTCTAATTGGTACTAATCCATCATAAACAGTTGGTCCTTTTCCAACACACAGTTCTCTCTCTCTCTCTCTCTCTCTCTCTCTCTCTCTCTCTCTCTCTCTCTCTCTCTCTCTCTCTCTCTCTCTCTCTCTCTCTCTCTCTCTCTCTCTCTCTCTCTCTCTCTCTCTCTCCTTATTTTTTTTATAAATGTAGGCTTCTATAACTTAAAATTGATCCTCTATCTTTCTTTTTGGTATGACTAGACTCTATCAAAATTTGTACTAGAACACCTTTTAATGCAATAAAGATTGAATTCCATCATTCTCTAAGTTAGATTAAAGTGTTATATGAATTTGTGAACTATTATTAAGTGAATATATGTTCCTCAATTATGTCTGAGTTTTTCTCACCTTCAAAAAGGGCTTAATAGTCTCACAGGTCATTATAAGTGCAATATATAGTTTATCATCTAGTTTAAAAGTGGATATTTGCCCTATTTTGGTAATCTGGTAATTGATTAATGCCTTGTTCTAAAATATTTATGGAGATTAATGTTCTTTGGTTTGAAAAGTGTCTCATAGTGTGTTTTGTGTGAGTTGGAGTGATCAAATCATTGGTACACCATCACCTTTTTACGTGATTTTATAAGTTTTGTCAATTCTCTCTCCCTTTTCCAAGTAGGTACTAGTTTAGGTTTAGTGTAGGTGATAGATCCATAAGTAAGCCAACATTATCTAGCGATCTAATCCAATTTTAGGATACCCATAGCCTAGGATCAATCCCATGTTGGATTACATTTGAGTAATAAGATTTGAACAATCCCCTCCTTAGCTAGGGTTCATATCTAGAACCCTAATAGTTTGGGCACACCTGGTGGGATCTAAGTTTATTTTGTATAATTGAATTTTGAAGATTGAGAAGAAAGATTCATAGAAGAAGAGGAATATAACATCATCAAAATCTAAAAATTCTTTAGGTTGTAGAACTCATAACATATTTTAGACAATGCTTTCATGCCAAAGGTTACAACAAGAGCATTAAGTAAAGGTACTTATTTTGAACATATTTAATTGCCTCCTACTTATAAAAGATCAAGATTCAATAGCACAAGACCTTATCCTCCAAAGTATTATTTATCTTTTGGTCAGTCTATTTTGTAGTCCAATCTATTATCCCCATAAGACAAATCCCTTCTGCCCAAATGGTTATCAGGAATCAAGTGTTTGTCCCATTTAACAAGGGTATTCCCCCAAATTTGGCCTACTATGATGACATTCATATTTCTAATCTAAAAGGTATCTCTTTATTCTTTAGAAAATGGGATAAAACTACTGTTATTGAGCATATCCAAGATATTGTCAATCTATGTTCTATTCATAATGTTATTCAAGATAACGTGGCTATCAGATTACTTATTGCCTCTTTTAATGGAAAAACATAACAATGGTATATGAATCTTCCTTTGAACTCCATTTCTACTTGGGATGAGTTAGGTTTAGCTTTAGTTAAGCAATTTGAAGAAAGTTTGATCATTTATATTTGGTTAAACAATTAACTACCATAAAAAGGTACCCCCATGAATTCATGTCAAACATTAACCTTAGATTTCAAAAGACATGGATTAATATCCCTACATTGGTTAGACCATCCCCAGAGTATTCATTTTTGTACTTATTTAAGGCCCTTAATTCTAATATAGGTATAACGATACAGTCCATGGGTGGTAATAACTTTCCAAATGCCTATGAAATTGTTATCAAAGTCGAGAACAACTTGATTTAAGCTGGTAAACTTGATCCAAGGCCTTTCGTGCCCTTTTTATAGAATTTTAACCCATTCCTCCCCCTCAAGTTCTCCAAATTCTATCTATATACTCTATTCCATCTCTAAAAGTCTAAGTTGTATCCCCTCCTAATCAATCTAGTGATATTGGTTATTTGAAAAGCATGTTACAATCTTTAAAAATGTAATTGTTTCACTCAAGAGACAACATTACCAAGGTAGAACTTATTAGTAACAAAACCAAATCAGTCTTTCAATAACCAAAGACCACCTTATCAAGGTTTAAAATACAATAGGAAACCTTATCAAAATCAAGGAGCTATAAAGCAAACTAAGCCATATGCAACCCTTGATCCTAATGTGCCTTCTAGCTCAAAAGTTATTATTCTCCAAAATAACTTAATACAAGATTTAGGTTGATAACCTTCCAATCTAAATGACATTCAAAATAAATCTTTGGTATCACAAGAGATTACCATAACAGAAATGACAAAAGAATATTTCCCTCTTCAATGTGTCAATATCAAGACATGAATATGGAAATCTAAGGAGAAGCTCAATAATTTCTAAGGTAGCTTGATCCTATCAATGTTAATTGGCATTTGAATGATTACATTGCTTTCAACTAAGTTGGTGAAACTAATAACATAAATGGTCAAGTGGTAGCTCTGACTAGAACTAAAAGAAGAGCAGTTGAAGAAGCTCAACATGTGATTAATAATTCTAGTGTTCCTAATTTTATGTCAAATAATTTCAAAGATCAAGTTGTTCCTATATAATAGAAGATTCAAAACACAGAGATATTGAAAGTTCCCCAAATTCCCCTAACTAGAACAACTAGTGGCTCAGAAGTTATAACCAAAGGTTAGTGGAACATATTTTAACATTATTGATCAAATGAAGAAATCAAATGTTAGTATTGGCATGTGTGATTCCCTTTCCATCCTTGGGCAAAAGGATATGTTTATTCAAGAACTTTTGGATCTCAAGGTATCTAAAGAACTAGCTGAGAAACAAGAAGCTATCTTGGCTAATTCAAACTAGCAAATCAATCAACCTGATCAGTAGATACATATCATGAAAAATGTGGATAAATACAATGTAAAGTCAAGAAATACCCCTCATTTTTATCTCTCTTTAATAGTATGTGACTGTTTAGTCCATAATTGTATGGTAGATAGTGGAGCTAATAACATTGTCATGCCCAAACAAATGGTAGACAAGCTTGGTCTTATTTATGAGACAAATACCAAAGGAGTATTTTAATTAGATGGATAACCAATGAAAATATTAGTCATTATAAAATACCTAATCCTAACATTACATGCTTAGCCCAATGTTATTATTCAATAAGATGTAGTTGTAGTGGACCTACCTCCCTATTTTGTCATGTGTCTATCAAGATATTTTACTTCAAAAATTGGAGGATATTTGTCAACTAATTGGACCTATATAAAGTTCAAATCTAGTTATGGAACTAAGGTGACAATACGTTCTGAACCTATTTTAATATTTCATTTGGAGCCATATATGCCAAACATGGTTAACACTAATTGTTTTATCTCAGACAAGGTGTTAGAAAATAGTGAGGTTGAATCATTTCCTAGATATTTTCCTTGATGAATAGGCCATTTATTTACATCATTATGATCCTTACAAGTTAATTTAATAATAATTACTCGATGTCTATTATCTTTATGAAAATGATGTACCAATTCCAACATTGATGAAAGATGAGCAGCCTAGTGATGGACTGTGGTAGCTATATTTTGATGGATCTAAGAGAAAACATGGCACTGGAGCTAGAATTATGTTAATTTCTACATATAATCAAAGGTATTTATCTTATCTCAAGTTTAAATTTGGTTTTTATAATAATGTCACTAAATATGAAGCACTAGTGCATGGTTTACAATGGGCAAGAAAGATGAAGGTTAATTCCTTACAAGTCTTTGGAGATAGTGAACTAGTAGTTCACCAAGTAAAGGTACTTAATATATGAAAGAGACCACTACTTAGGTCTTATAATCATAGAGTATGGGACCTAGTTTAGTACTTTTAAGCCTTCAATATTCAAGCCATATCAAAAAATCATAACAAGCATGCAGACATGCTAGCTAGTATTGGATCACAATTCAGTATCCTAGATAATATGAAAAGGGACAAAGTACAATCACACATCAAGGTAGTTGTGAGACATTATGATATAGACAACCATGACAATTATCAATTATTTGAAGATGAAAACTAGATCATCAAATTCTTACAAGAGGAAGTTTAATTCTCTTCAAGGAACCAAAACAAGCATTTACAACAGTATGATGATCAGATTGTGAAATTAAAGACAAATAATTTGCCTAAAGGAATGGTCACCCTAGAAAATTTATTTAATAGAGATGATGAATTAAGAAAACAAAATTTTACTTTATCAACCAAGGAAGAACACATAATGTAGAGATTGCAATTGACAAAAATTTAAAGCTAGGTAAAGTTTTCACATCTTCAGAGAAAGAAGATTTTATTAAGTTATGTTCAAATTTTGTAGATGTCTTTGCATGGTAGTCTAGTGACCTTAAAGGTTTTGATCGAAGTATAGCTCAACATACCATTGAGTTAGAAGATGAGACTAGGATAGTTAGACAAAATCAAAGGCTAATCAATAAAAATCTTGAACCTATAATGAGAGCTAAACTACATAAGCTCATTGAGTTATCCATAATATTTCCAATTAAGCACTCAACTTGGGTAGAAAACTTTTTCCTAGTATGAAAAAAGAAAGGTGAAATAAGGATGTGTCAACTTTCGTGACTTGAATAAGGCCTCTCTCAAAGATCACTATCCATTGCCATCAATGGAATAGATTTTACATCTAGTTACAGATTCAAAAAGGTTCTCTTTATTAGATGGTTACAATAGATATAACCAAATTTTGGTCAAAGAAGAAAACCAATACAAAATAGCCTTCACCTCAAAGTGGGGGACATTTACATACATAGAGATGAATTTTAGTTTATCTAATGTTGGATCTACTTTTGAGAAGGCTTTGGACATGGAATTTTATGGTCTCAACAAGTTTATTCTTGTTTATCTAGATGACATAACAATATTCTCTAACAACACAAATGAGCATATGATTCATCTCAGATAGGGGTTTGAAAGGTGCATATAATTTGGAGTGTCGTTGAGCCCAAAAAGGTGTGTTTTCTATATTCATGAAGGTAGGCTTCTTAGACATGTCGATTCAAAGAAAGGTACAAGCATAGACCTTGATAAAATATAATCAATTCTTTTACTATCATTGCCTAAGCATAAAAAAGCCTTGAAAAGCTTTTTAGGCAAGATTAAATTCATAAGGAGATACATTTTAAATTTTTACACTTTAGCTAGGCCACTTACAACCATGTTAAAGAAAGGTTAGAGTTTTAATTGTTCTAAATAAGGAGTCAAAAGTTTTGAAGAAATAAAGAAAGCTATAACTAGTGCTCATACAATCCTAAACCCTAATTTTACAAAAGATTTCTTCTTATATAGCTATGCTAACTTGTACACAATATTAGGTATTCTCATATAGTAGAATAAAGAGACTTTAGAGTAGTCAATAGTATTTTTGATTTAAGACTTAGAATAATATGAAACAAGGTATTCTTTTGTTGAGAAGCACATTCTTTCATTTATAAGGTCTCTTAAAAAGTTTAGGTACTTGTCTAATAATAAGATACATTTGATGGTTGCACATCTAAGTGTCAAATAATTTCTTCTAAAAAAAGATATTAGTGACAAAAGAGTTGGTTGGATAACCAAGGTCATGGAATATGACATTGAGGTCAAAGTCACAAAGATGGTTAGAGGCAAAGGACTCTGTGAACAACTAGCCCAAGACTTGTAGGAGTCTAATGAATAGGTTATGGTGTTAAATGATGGAGAGATTGTAAGTAATTAGTCCTCAACTTCCAGCTGATTCCAAGATATAGTAATATATATACAAGATGGTATTTATCCTTCTCTTCTCACACCTTCAAAGAGGAGATATTTCAAATTACAGTCAATTCCTTTTCTCCTTATTGATAATGTATTATTTAAAAAGGATATCAATGGTATACTGCTAAGATGCATAGAACCAAGTCAAACACAAAAGTTACTTAAAAAATTCCATGATAGACATGGTGGAGGACATTACTTAGCCAGGATTATAGCTCATAAGATCATGAGAGGTGGGTATTACTAGCCAAGTTTATTTGGCGATTGCCATGCATTGATCAAGAAATGTAGACAATATGCCATGTTTGTTGGAAAAGTGAGACTTATAGCCTTACCTCTCCAACCAATTTTAGTTAATCAACCCTTTGTCCAAATGGGGATTGGAATTTATTAGTGTTATCAACTACCCATCAATCTTGACACACAAGTGGATCCTGACTGCCACATATTATTTTACTAGATGGATAGAGGTAGTAGCATTAAAAAAGCTAATGAAACTAGTGTTTTAGAGTTTTATGAAGGTTTACTTACCAGATTTGGGGTCCCTTCAACTATAATTTTTGATAATTCTATGGATTTTGTAGGATCTAAGATCATCTAGTGGGTAGTTCAACATAGTATTTTTCTTAATACCTCATCAAACTATTATCCACAAGGTAATGGCCTTGTTCAGTATATCAACAAGAATTTGTTGAAGATCATTATGAAGACTATAGAAAATAATCAGAGATCATGACATCTCAAATTTAAGTCATCTCTATGTGCTGATAGTATCACCTATAAAATATCAATTACCAATTATCCATACAAACTAGTATATGCTAAGGAATAAAGAATGCTTATTTATCTTGAATTTCATACTTTGGAATTAATGCATTAGTTTGAGATTTTGGAGATTGAGCCAATGGAATAAGATATGTTAAGTTCATGGAGCTAGAGGAGATAAGGCATTAGGCCATGTTGGCTATGGAGGCCCATCAAGTAATGACAAAGAGATCTTTTGACAAAGGAACTTCTTCAAGAAGTTTCCAAGAAGGAGATTTCATCCTCAAGTGGGATGAGGATAGAGCCAAACTAGGAAAACATACAAAATTTGATTCTCTTTGGAGTGGACCATATATAATTTCTAGTTGAAAATCCCATAATGCTTTCTATCTCACAAGGATGAATTGTGAATAACTTCTTATCCCAGTCAATGGGATACATCTCAAACACTGCTATTAAAGAAAGCTAAGTCCACTATATATTTTTTTCTCCAAGTGTTTTCTAACACATTAGTTAGTTTCCTTTCTATTTTTTCTAAATAAGTGCTTCTTTCTTGTAAAATCATTCAATAGTTTAGTTGCCTTTGCTTTTTTTAGGTTAAATTCCATTTCAATTTGTTTTATTTCCTTGTTTTTTGGATTTTTTTAATCTTTTCAAGTCAATAGGTTATCTTACAATCATGTAATGTTCCATGTATTATCTATGATGATCCAAGAGTTATGTATATGGTCTAAATTCTCAAGTATAGCTGGTATGTTACCCAACCAAGTCACCAAAGATGTTGACCAATTTTGGTCTACATACCAAAATTTTGCCTAGTCCAACAGATCAAGTGGAAGTAGTAAAAAGTCTAAATAGGCAATTTACAAAGGCCATATCTTACACGTGTAGATGAATTAGATAAAATTGGTCATATGGGTTTCTTCCCTTTTGTGCCAAGATCCTATGTACCAAATCTCAAGTCATCCACCAAAGCATATGAAAAAGATATTGAGGTCCAAAGTTTCTTCCTCAATCATTTTTTGCATGTTTTCCACATAGCCATCTTCAAGAGAGTTCCAACAGAGCTGAATGAGCATCTTCACAAAGCTATATCTCACATGTGTGGTAGTTACATGAAAAAATGATCACATGGGTTCGCTCATTTTTGTCCCAAGTTTTTACATGCCAAGTTCTATATTATCCATTAAAACATGAAATAAGTTACACACATGAAAAGTTGGGCTCCTAGACATTTTCACTAGGTTTTCCATACTTAGCCAAATAAGCTAGAATGTCATTAGGATGTCATGTAAACTAGATATGGACTAGTCAACTTGAACATTTTATATCTTCACTCAGAAGGATTTTGATACTACTAGGTTGATTGGGTTTATTCCTTTTGACGTCAAGAACATCTCCAACAAATTTGGCCCCTCCATGATTCTTATGTTTTAAGATATAAATTGTCAAAGTTGATCAAATAATGAATGATAGTCATGAAAGAGTCAAAATAAAGACACTTTAGAAATCCATATGAGCTTAAATTTGATGGTTTACATAACGTCAAATACATCCACATAGATGTCAAATTGATGTTAGCATGAACATCAATTTTAATCAAGGCAAGTAACTATTTGGGTTCAAAAGGTCCTTAAAAGGCTTAAAGTTGGTCAAGATCTAATGGTCCATAGGATATCTCATACTAACACAATATGTAATGATCTACATTGAAGTCAACCAAGTCAAAAGGTCCCTAGGTTAAATCCTTTAAATATCTACAAGTTGGAAATAAGCTAATGGTGTGAGATAATCAATCCAATATCCAATGGTACACATTCACTGACAAAAGGATGGATCTAATCTAAATAAATGGCTCACATTCAATTATACCAATTATCTGATAGAGTGTAAGAACTGACAAGAAAGTGGAACTCATACATATTGATCTGATGATACGTGATTAAGTCAACATGTCAAAGGGATCTTCTAGCACAAAATCAAGTGCTCACATTTAATCACTTATCAAGATCAAATGGATCAAGGTAGAGTTAAACTAGTTAGAAAATCCAAAGAACTAATGAGTTAAGGACAAGTGGCACAAGCATATTCAGTTGGTATAAAATCAATATCTTGTGGACATCTATGCATAGATAGATCAATGGAGCGAGGTAGAGTCAATAAGTTAGCATATCTAAGAAGCTAATGAACATAAAGATAGTTGAGCATGATGTAGATAGTCCAAGTTGGCAATCAATAGCTAATAAGTGAGAGTGATCTTGAGACATTTTTAATGAAATTCAAAGAAGTTTAAATAGACCTAGGTGAATTAAATGTCAAAGATTCAAGCTCAAAGCTGAACCAAAATTGAACCAGGGGCATAGTTCAAAGATCAATCATTGCCATTAATGCCTCATATAATAGATCTTTTGGGTCTAATAGAAAAGACAAAGATAAACCAGTGACTATGAAGCAAAGTTACGTAGTTTGTAGACATTCATAATTATTGTGACTATGTGAAAAAAAATGGTCTAAGATTGGTTTTCACATATAGTAGACCTATGTCTCAACTATGATCATTGATCATTTTTTATAATTCAAGTATAGTTAGTAACCTAATGAAAGTGTGGCACATTTTAACTAGTTCTAAGACATGATCCTCATTAATATATCAAGTGAAAATAGCATGGAGTCCTAAAATAATGACTAGGTGGATGAATAAGGATAGTGAGCATTCAATTATTTTGTAAGGCCTTTGAAATTGTGCCTTCTTGATAAGATCTTAACTTATCCACATCCTCAAATTGGTGCTAATCCATCATAAATGGTTGGTCCTTTTCCAACACATAGTTCTCTCCCTCTCCTTTTTCTATAAATATAGGCTTTTAAGACTTAAAATTGATCTTGTATCTCTCTTTTTAGTATGACTAGACTCTACCAAAATTTATACTGCAACACCTTTTGATGCAATAAAGATTGAATTCTATCATTCTCTAAGCCACATTAAAGTGCACTCTATGAATTCATGAACTATTTTTAATTGAATATATGTTCATCGCTTATGTTTGAGTTTTTCTCACCTTTAGGAAGGGCTTAATAGTCTCACAAGTCATTATAAGCACAATCTACAGTTTATTTTCTAGTTTAAAAGTGGATATTTTCCCTCTTTTGCTAATTTTCTAATTGATTAATGACTTTTTCTAAAATATTTATATGGGATTCATGTTATTTGGTCCAAAAAGTATCTCATAGTGTATTTTATGTGAGTTGGAGTGATCAAATCATTGGTGCATACTGCTTTTTTACATGATTTTCTAAGTTTTGTCAATTCTCTCTCCCTTTTCCAAGTAGGTGCTAGTTTAGGTTTAGTGTAGGTGATAGACCCATAAGGAATCCATCCTTATTTGGAGGTCTAATCCACTTTTAGGATACCCATATCCTAAGATCAGTCCCATTTTGGACTACATTTGAGTAGGAAGATATGAACAATCCCCTCCTCAGCTAGGGTGCATATCTAGAACCCTAAAATTTTTGGCACGCCTGGTGGGATATGAGTTTCTTTGGTATAATTGAATTTTTAAGATTGAGAAGAAATATTTGTATTAGTAAGAGAGATCTACCATCATTAAAATTTGAAGATAATTTAGGTTGTAGATCTCATAGCATCTTTTAGACAATGATTTCATGCCAAAGGTTACAACAAGAGCATCAAGTAAAGGTAATTCTTTTGAACATATTGAGGAGCATCAAGTAAAGCCTTGGACACACAATGTGGATGAGATTTGTTTTACACATGCCCATGTAAATAGATCTATAATCTCAAGTTGAAGCAATGAAAAATAAAGCTGGTTGATTAGGCTCCTCCAATGAGCCATGAAATGGACAATAGATTCATCTTCAAATTGCTGAATGGAGTAGAGTTTGGTAATAGAAAATTTCTTGGATATATTGATTGAAAAGTGATCCAAAAAAAATTGGGCTAGTTAGGTGAAGGAGAAGATGGAGTTTTTTGGGACGGCACTATACCAATCCAATGTTGGTCCAGATAAGGATATAGGAAAGGTATGGAGGAGGAGAGTGTCATCATGGGCAATCAAATAACATGTGTGCCTAACTTCTCTTAAATGTTGTTAGGGGTCCTCCTTGCTTTGAAATTTAGATAATTTTGGCAATTCCCATTATAGAGGATATGGTTAGAGAGGGATAGATGGATGGGTTCATTAAAAATTTAGTCATAAGATATTAGGTTATGTGACCCTAAGATGGATGACTCAAGGCTAGTCATCTTCTCCATTAGCATCTTGACCAAGTCCATTTGGGTTTGTTGGGTTGGATAGGTATATGACATGTTTTTTTGGGGTTGGGTGACATGGGAATAACTAGTGGATGGATGGGATGATGTTGTGTGTGTGTATGAGGTCACATAAGGTTGGGTAGAAGGTAAAGGTATGTATACTTGTGTGTTAGGAATATATTGATAAGATGCCATGGGTACATGTTGGAAGGTTGAGGTTGGGGGGTTTATGTGTGGCATCGAAGTGGTTAGTGGGTTAGTTGGTTGAAGGTGGGTAGTGACCAAAATGTTTATAGGGGGAATTGTTTATGGTATGGAGAGAACTAGATTTTTAGATTGAGTTGTGATTGAGGTACCAATTGCTACCAAAGGGAGGATGGAAGTAGGAGTGGAAGATAATGCCATAGTAGGTGGGGTGTAGGTGATTAAGGGTAGGGTTGAACCCACTTGGGGTGTGATAGGAGGTGTTTAGTTGGTTTGGGTTTTGATGGATGGGATGTTAGAAGAGGTGTGGGTCAACAATGGTTGGGTTGAAGTGGTACCCACCATAAGGTGGGGTGGCATGCCAAGAGGGGGTTCTGTAGAAGAAACTGAAGCAAAAGGGATACGGTGTGGCATGGTATTGAGGTAGTGTTATAAATCCACTTGATTATTAACAAGGAAGGTATCAAAATTAAGATCCCCTTTAGATATGATTGGGACCCTAGAAGGAGAGGGAGGAGGGTAACTCTCAATGTGAGGGGAACTCTCAATGTTTGAGGTATACTCCATAGGTGTAGAAGAAGATGGGGGCTGATTAACTTGATTTCTAAGATATTGTCTGGTAGTGACTATATGAGAAAATAAGGAATGAAAAGGCAAAGATCTTAACTTAAACAAGAAGAAACCAAAAAGATTTCAAAGCAATCAACACAAACACTAGAAATGCATTTAGCCTAAGATTACTTTTAAATCACTTTTGGATTATGCCTTAAAGAGTGTGGAGGGGAAGTTGGTTTGGTATGGGTACTAAAAAGGTAATCTCTAGTTGGTTTCGAGTTGTTTAGGTGCTCAAAATAAATATCTATGTTAAACTTCAGTGTGTGGCTTGGTATTGGGGTCTACTCCCTCACTTCACAATCCCTTAATGATAAGGGTGTCAGGTGCTTAACCAAGATATATCGAGTCCAGAGTTTATACTCAACTAGAGAGTTGAGTTGGTTCTCCCCTTGGTGGTGAAATCCAAGTGGGATAGCTGGAAGGGGGTAAGGTTACCCCTAGGTGATGAAATACTAGTCAATCCTTGTCTTAAATATTGTTTCGATGTGTTTATTATTTATTGGTTTGGCTTGGTGTGTAAATGCAAGTGAAAGCTATGATAAAATTACTGTTCTTCCTAGTTACTAGTTGAACTAAGATCAACATGCAATTCAATGGATGCAAAGTGTTTGTGTTAAACCCAAAATAAAATTTTAGATTTATTTAAATGCATACAAAATCTCTAAATTCAATCTAAATGAAAGATGAAAATGCAATTCCTAATCCGAGGATGATTGTTCTTTTTATTTCTTTTAAAGATGTAAGGAAAATAAACTTTAACTTTTCTAAAAATGCAACTAAAACTTGTGTTTTTTTTTGAATAAATAAAATAAAACTTAATTTTATTAAAAATTAAACTAAAAATACAACTAAGAATTCAATAAATAATGCAACTAATAATGTAAGTAAATATGCAAGTAAACATGCAATTAAAAATGCAACTAAATGATTTTTTTTTCTAATGCAACTAAATGATTTTTTTTTCACTAATGAAACTAAATGAAATGTTAAATAATTCATTTATAAATGTATTAAGACAACTAATGGACCCAATAAAACTCAAGGTGCCCACTAGACGTGCCAAAATGTTTCTATTTAATTTTTGCTTTTTTCTAAGTGTGTAGAGTAGAAACTAGTTATGAAAGGTGTGTAGAAAAACATGTTAAAATGCACACATTCAATCCAAATGATTATGAATAAATATTATTTGGCTAGGTAATAATACTTATAAATAATAAAACACTACCACACACTTGTTTGTTAGACAAGGAGATGGGTGTATTGCCTAGCATAAGCTAGATCGTAGAAGCAACAACTTTTTAGGAGGCTGTCAATCCACCTGCTTTTAACACTTAAGTTTGAAAGATAAAAATGAAGGAAACACGAATTTAAAATATAAAACTAAAATGAAATACAAAAAATAACATAAATTTAATTAATTAAAACTAAATTCTTTGCTAAGATGATTAATCTAAAGTAAATAGTTTGAATAATTAAAATTGCTAAAAGTTAGCTAAAAGAAAAGTTTTAGTTCTTGGTTTGGTGAAATGACAAGGGTAAAAAGAGTGATGTGTTTGGGGTTGGAAAATGGTTGATATGGAAAAGGTTTAAGGGGTGAATTTTGGAAAGGATAAGGAAACAAATGATTAAGGTGGCAAAAGGGTAAGGGGATAAAGAGAGTGAAGATGGTAAAGAGGGAAGTGGGAGAAGAGGTAAATGGATAAATGGGAAAGGAAAATGAAGAGGTTAAGGGGAATGTATATGGAGACAAATAGAATAAAAAGGCCAAAGGGTGGGTTTATAAGTCAATAAATAATAGGCCAAGAGGGATAAGAAATTAAATTGTAACAAATAAAACCAAGGTTACCTTCCAAGCTTGAAGAAGAATGTTGATGAAGAAATTTTGGTAGAACTTAGATGGTTTGGATCTTATCTCCAAGATGATGATTATATCCCTCAAAATTATGAACTCTTTCAAAAACTTGCAACAAAAATGTTAATAACAAAAGGCTAACTTCCAACCTAACCTTGGGTTAAGGACAGGGGGGTATTTATAGCATTTTTGTGTAAGAAACATGCCAAAATAGAGGAATAATGAATGAATTATAATCTCTCCAATGGGTGCATGTTTTAGTAAAGGTGAGGTTGGTGGGGATTCCCATGTGGGTTGGAAAATTTTCCACTTTGCACATGGGTTTGAATAAGACGTAAGAATTTTTACCACCCTTATTTTTCTTCATCCAAATGTGGCACCATTTTCCATGTGGGGGGTGGGGATTCCCATGTGGGTTATAATGTCTCCCATTTGGGTTGGTGAGCCTCCATTTAGGTTAAAAAGTCAAAGATGGGTGCCCTTTATCTTTCCCAAAGTCTTGAAGAGGTATGTGTATATTTTAAAGTCTAATTTCATGTGGGAAGACAAAAATACATGTTGAATAATGACCTCTTAAGGGAAAATTTGCCACTTTTCAAGGGGGGCTTTTGTGATGCTTGAATGAGGTCATTAAGCACTTTGGGAAGGGTCCTAGGTGGGGTATGATATCCCAAATCAAACCACATCACTTCTAAGCCACGTCACTTGCCATATCACCTCCCATGTCACTTGTCATGTCACTTGCATGTCATTATGAATAGTGACTATGGGTCCCTTAGTGAATAGTACTTTCAAATAGTGATTTTGAATGATATTTATGACTAGGGAAATAGTGATTTGGTTGGTTAAGAGGGTTTTTTGGAAGTTTTAAGAAGTTTTATGGGATCATGAGGCATTTATGCATCAAAAACTACAAGTGTGTAGTTTTCTAGTGTCTACAGTGTTGTTACCAACCTTAGTTTAGGATTGATAAATGTTGCTTGGAATTATGAAGTCTAGTCAAACCTTGTATCTTTATGCAATAATTTTTCCATTGTTGTAGATATGGCTATGTATCCTTTGATAAATTTTCTATAATATTCCATATGACATAGAAAGGTATGCACTTATGTAGATTTAATCTAGGGTGGTATCCCGACTATTAAAAAAATTAGCTTTGACCTCCAAAATGCCATCACTACATATAACATGGCCTAGAAGAACACCAAAAGATGTTAAAAATAATCACCTTTTAAATTTAGAGAAATGAATAAGTGTCAACACCATTCTAACATTAGTTTTAGTTTCAACAAATGCTCTTTAAACACATAAAATATAACCTAGTCATCCAAATATACTTGTAGAAAATCATGAATAATGACTTTAAATTAATTTACTACAATGCTAAAGAAAACTATTGGTACATTATTCAAACCAAAATACATTACCTTATATTCAAATTATCCCCTTTTAGTTGCAAAAGTTGTCTTAGCTTGGTCTTCTTCGATGATCAAAATCTGATGGTACTTATTGAATGAGTCTGCGAATGAGTACACTTCATGACCTATGATCAACTTGAGGACTTCATTTATGAATGGTATTGGAAAATGATCATTGATTCATACATCATTGATTTCATGATAGTATCTATAAACTCATATCTCCTCAGACTTATATGGTTATATCACTATGGGACTCACTCAGTCTACTTTTTCAACTAGATAAATGATTCTATCTTATCACATTCAATCTAGTTCAACCTTTATTTTTATTTTCATGTTTGGGTTTAGCTTGTATGGTCACTTTTTAATGGGTCGAGCACACTCTTTCAACTATATATGCATTTCCCTCAACACTAGATATACACCTTTTATTTTTGAGAATTTAATTAGGAAAACATCTTGGTAGTCTCATAGTAAGTGTAAAGCCTCTGAGATCTATTCCTATCCCTAATAATCTCTCACATTCTCAATCTTAGGACTTAACTTTGTTCTAATGTTTTCTTCAATCTTTTTCAGGGATTCTTGATACACTTTATTTGATGCATTGGGTAGATCCTATCACAAAGTGCACTCTCCTTCCCATTATGTAATGTTTATAATATGTAGTTTATTCACTTTAAATTATTCTGTGCTTTGAGATAGTGTTAGTTTGGATTCCCTCTCTAGTTTAAATAAGCCTTAAAAATAGAGATATCCATCACTATCACTAGATTCCATCAAATTATCTATTATTCTATTACAAGTTTTAATAATAAATTGTTCTTGTTGACTTGCCTTATAATTTTGAGGCACCAAATTGAAATCACAAGCTACTTCTTGCTATGAGGATGACTCTATTGTAGCTCCCAAATATTTTTCTCATCCATGACATAGAAATATTTTAAGTTTATACAATTCATTATAACCAAATGGTTATCATCCTTAAACAAAAAATTCTAAATGAAATCTTGTTATAATTGTGCCCAATGTTTGGTATTTATCCTATGCTCTTGATGCATGTAATAGGCCATTGGTAGTGGTCCTAGTGTGTGGCTAAAAATGTGTACCCAATACCTTGTCTCCACTCCTTGCATATGCCATATATCTACACATTGATAAATATGCATTTTAAGACAAATTGGCCTTCTTGGAAGAGTGTGCATTCATATTTCACCATAGGTGGTAACTAAAAATGTGCATGAAAAAACTCATATGCTTCCTCCCAACGTATCTTTTGATCTCTATGCATTGCCCACCAAGTTGTATTAGTACCTTTTAGTGCATCATTAAGTGTGATGACTCTATCATCAAAATTTTGAACGTGGTGTTCCAACCTCAATATGAATGCATTAAGGTCCTTTGTTGTAAATAATTGAGGTAATTGACATTTGATGATGAACACCATGCATAAAGGCTATATCTCATGATCTCCCCTTGCCCATTTTAACATGTGAGTGTATGAATCATCACTTATGGAAGATGCTATTTCCAAAGATAAAACACCCTCTAGATTAGATTTGGTAGAATCCATAATTGTTACACATATATTATATAGGACATCCACTTTCAACCTAGTAGTACATTACACCAATGGAGAAAATAAACTTCTATTTGAAATTGTAATATTAGTTATTTTTTTATTACCAACTTTCAAGATGGTTGTTTTATTGTTTGTGATTGTTTCATCTATGGGTTCAAAAAATGGTACTCGATAGCTTGAAATGCATTCCTCTTTGTATACATTCTTAATTTAAACCAACTATTATCACCATAAGCATTCAATAACTCTGGTTCCTTCAAAATTATGTAAGGATTATGTTTCACTTTGTTCAAAGGGATGGAAACTATCTTGTCTCCTTGATGAGCCTCTAGTTAGTTACACACTATGTTAATAGTCATTTAACCATTGTAATACCATTTTTTACAAATTAAGGAAAGGTAATGGGTCTCAGTAGTATTCAAATAAATGACTTCAAAATCACCATGTAGACTTAGCTTGACCACTCTAATCTCCACATCCTCAAGGTGATCAATTGACCTACCTGCCCGTAATCTATGAGGCTGAGGGTGATAGGACTTTAGCTTAAGTGTGGCCTACCAATAGATTTGTAAGTTGATCTCGAGATTATTCATAATACTATCAAAGTCAAATACTACATTAAAAATTTCATAGCCTACAAGTTCAATATCCATGTAGGAGTCAACATCCCAAGGCTTGTTAGTTTTCACATACTAGACAACCAAATTTGTATGTTGTTGACCTCATTTTTCACATTCCACAAAAATATACAATAGGTTAGTAATATTATATGATATATCCTCATTTCATAATGTATTAAGTAAATTTGGTAAGTCTTTTAAAGTATTTAGAATTCCTTCATGCTTCATTATGCACATAATCTATCCATACATCTACACATAAATGGTTATTGTATCTCCTTATGAAGCACTCTACTATTTTATGTTTTTTAGAAATTGAGCTACTTGATACATCAAAGTCTTCTCCCTTATATGATTAGGATATTGATTGGGTTGAGATTTTCTAATTCCCTGATCTACTGACATTTTCAAAGACAAAAATCCTTACTCTACATGTTGTTTAGTAACTTCCTAGATGAATATGTTCTCCTTAGGTTACATGTTGATCAGGTTCACATTATGCACTAAATTCTCTTTTCTTTTCTTTTTGAGCACTAAATAGTCTTTTATTTACTACTGAACTTCAACTCTTCAATACACATAGTAGGTCTATCTCTATATAATGGTAGGGTAATTCATTACATAGTGATTATATTCTCCACACAAATAACATTGCATAGGTGGTTGGGCTTTTCAATTTTCATTTTTATAGACTCATTGATACCCTCCTTGGTATCCTCTATGGTATCCTCCTATGTAACCACCTCTATTTTTTTGGTATCCCTATCCTTATGACTATTATCTAGCGTATCCTCCTTGATTTTGTTTTTTATATTATACCCCTGATATTGGTGCTTAGGTGAACTTGAAGTCTAATTAGATTGATGTTGATATTGACTCACATTATTCCAAGAAGACTAATACTAGTTTTGTTGAGAAGATGACATTCAACTAACTAGACTTTGGGGTTGGTATTGCAGTGATGAAGGTATCCATTAAGGACTACCTTGTGTCGTACTTACCATATCCACATCCAGGCTTGGAATACCCTAGTTCATAGTTGGTAACTGCTACATAAAAACTACAAATAAATTCTTTGTAATATCTTATTTTATCTCTTATAGAGCTCTATAACTTCTCTCATCATGATTTGTCAATTTGCAAAAGTTACAATACATACTCTACAATTTATGGATATATTTATATAAAATATGGCACATTGAAGTAATATGCCCAAATACTCTTAAAATTTCACAAAAATCTATTTTGAGTTTCATAAATTCATTCCTATGGTGACCTTATTGACCATATTTTATACACCATAAACCTGATTTAAGCTTATCATTCTCATGCTTCTCATCCATTCTTCTCATAAAAGCATCTAGTTTTGATTCTATTTTTGAACCCACTATTGGGAGGTCACCTTACTCCTCAATTTACTTCACTCATAGAGTAACAGATCAAGCATCAACATTAGTAAGGTATTGAGACTATAAAATAACAAATCTAATTCTTGGTTGTAATTATTCTACAAACCACAGAGCCTTCTCCTTATCTTACATGATGAAATCGATCTTATTTATTACATCAAAAAATCTATGATAATAGTCTTTGACTGATTATATAGACTTTTATCGAATCTCCTTTAGGTCTTTAATAATTTGGCCTATGAAATTATTCACCTTAAACTCTACTACCAATAAATATTTAACTTGTGCAAGATTAAGAGTATTAAAATTTATTTTAAAAATGAACTCTAAGACTTGACTCGATAAATCCCATATAAGTTTATATTTATTAACATCATCATCATATGTTATCCCCTTAACATTCCATTTCATATCACAAGTTACCAAGTTTTTATCTATAGACCCACCATATTTTATTAAATAAATAAACATCCTGCATTAAGTGACATAGTTGTCACACTTTAAGTTTTTAACATTGGTTTTTACACACTAGTAACTGTGATTGTAGGTGTATGCACATTGGTGATTGTGACTATATGTGTCTACTCACTAATGACTATAACTAGGGACTTCTATGCACTAATATTTTTAGGTGTCCTAAAAAGGAATTCTAACTCTTCTATTCTCTTCTTATATATTACCTACTTTTTCTTTGCATTTATTTTATCAAATTTATGTCTAAAGGAATCATACCAATTGTATTCACTATTTCTATTTCATTAACTATGATCTATTTATATCTTCTAGTTGTTCTATGTTTTATTATTTTTGGGAAACTAGTGTTTAGTTCATAAATAATAAAGGGTCTGGAGTAAGAGGAAAAATCTAATCAAATATAGTAAAATATAGATTTGGTCAAATTAATTACATAGGGAAGAAAAGTAACTTATCTAAAAAAATATACTAAGATGATTGTTTCAAATCTTGAAAACTATTGCATAGGATAAGGAAGATGTTAGGAGCCTATATCTATGTTTCATTTGGTGAAAGGATAGGATCACCAAAACTAAGACACTTTAGGGTATGACACTATTGTCCACTCATGTCACTATTATCAAAACTAGTCGTAGAGATATGAGTTTTCTAGGTTTTATTCGTTATTAACATGTGATCTTGTCTATGACATTTTGGATGCTAGATGTTAACAAAGATACTTTTAGAGATTTTATAATATTAAAAACCCTAGGTTCATCTACACATAAAATAATGAATACATCAAAAGCAAAAAAGGGGAAAAACTAGGTTAGGGGAAGTATGATCACATAATCTAGAACCTCTACAATCTTGATCACTGCCTACATTAACCTTCAATCTAGGGTCTCAAATAAAATGTAGTTCTCCCTTAGGTAACATGCATAATAAATGTGCACAATATATGAAATAATGAACTTTTTCTTAGGCCTTTCCTTGATCAAGCATGGAAATCTATGTGTGATGCAAAATGCTGAGCTATATTATTGACTAATTTTTAATTATGTACTATGCTAAAGTAGTAAGTTCTAAATATAAAATGCCTTGTAAAGTCATTTCTATAGGAGACTCTTTGTTTTGAATTTGAGAACTTTATTTGTACTTAGATAACATTAGAAAGATAAACAAAACTTAAGGTTTAAGTTAAAAAGGGCTTAAAACTCATTAAGCAAAGAAACCTAACCATTGGGACTCAAAATGTAATTAGATAGGAGCAATAGAAATGAGACACCTAGGGTCAAATTTTATAGTCCAATTCTAATGCTCTTGTCCTACAGGCTCAAGACCTAGGGGGATAGGATTGGCTTGGAAAATATAACTTGGGTGAGGTGGAATGATCATTTAAAAAGCTTGAGATGACTGGGAATAAGGAAAAAGATGACTCAAGCATGAAACAAGACCAAGATAAGTAAAATAAAAGTCATGGCTTAATGTGAACAAGGCTAATATTTTATAGTTGGAGTCTCTTGTGAAAGGATTATGAAAAGACATGATATGTGTGGTTGCTTGACCAATTTAGGGTCTATATATTTAACCCCCTTTTAATCTAGTGATGCAATGAAATAAAGTACTAGAGTAAAATAAAAAAGAAGAAAATGATGCATACTTAAACCTACCTACATGGAGATAAATGTGTTACAAAGGGTCCAACTCACTTCTTGGATAGGGAAGTGGATGGAGAGATGAATAGTGCCTAAAAAAAGAAGGAATCCATGAAATGGATGTCCCCTATATTGAATCTAAATGTGGAATCTATGTAATCATGGAGAAGGAGGGCATTGCTTGCCCCTTATACTAAATCTGACTGATGGTGGCAAATTATCTAAGGCCCAAAACCAATGTCTGTCCTCTGTCTCATATAAACTCATGTAATTTGGAATGTATGTATAAACTTTGTATGGTGTGAAGAGCAAAATTTATCATGCCCCCACTCTAAATATCTAAACTAGAACTAATAAATGATTAAAGGCCCAAAACCAATATCTTGCCTCTATCCTTCACAAACTCATGTAATCTAGGTTGGGTAATATAATGGACCAACCATTACAGATGGTCATGTAATATAACCTAGTGAAAACCTAGGTACCACTGGGTGTAATTTGAAAATCTAGTCAATGTGTAAGAAGAGAATGTGATGTCTTGCCATTCTATCTATATAATCTTAGATGATGAATAAAATGAACATCTATGCCATGTCCCCAAATCTGTTATGTGAATGATGCATTTATACAATATGTAAATCTATATAACTACATGTGATATGACCTATCATGTCATGCCCTATGTGTAAAATTGGAGACCAAAACACTATGTTTTGCATTATGCCTATAGTTTGCTATCTGATTTTGTAACTATGTCATGTTGTATGAAGCTATATGTGAGAGATGTGTAGTAATGTACATGCCCCCAAATCTGGTATCTAAGTCTATATCAAAGTCACTATGAATCCATATAATATAAAACACTATATTTAAATAGTCTATGTATTTATAAATTGAAGGTATATCCCTTTGAATGTCCTACTTAATGTTGAGTGACCCATGTAATCTGAATCACTATATATTTCAACAAATCTAAGCTAAATATGATAATATGATTTCTAGATGTGTATGAACCATGGTGTATCCACCTATGAGAGTGGATGGGCATGATGGGCAGGTGTAAAAATAGGAATAGTGGGAATGATGCCCCCTTTTGGGGAGAGGGATGAAATTTGTGATAGAGGAGGTCGAGCTAAAAGTGATGACTAATGGTGTATGTAAAAACAAGATTGGATTGTTGTGAATATATTGAGAGGTTGTTTTATTGATTAGATTGAGTTGTTGAAAGTGGAACAATTTTTGATTGGTGATGATCAAGGTGTGTGCCTGAGTATAAAATAAATATCGAGATACTTATATCATAATAGAGAGATGAGGTATTAATAAATTGAAGTTTGAGTGATGTCTAAGTTATTGTTATCATTATTTCATGGAAGAAAATGGTTTGAAAAATGGTGTTATAGGGTTCAAGGTATGGGAAAAATGGTGTTTTACTTTGATTGAGAAAGTTGGGTAACATAAGAAATTGGATTGATTCAATTCATTTGTGTATTGACTAGATTGAGATTTTGGAGCTCTGGAGTGAGACATATGTTGAGGAGATGAGAACCTATTATGACCCAATTTGAGAAGTTGGTAGCCTAGGTTTAGGCTAATGGTGATGTTACCCTGGTAAGAAATTGAAATGCTTGATTTTTCCCTATTTTAAATCCTATTTTTGGTGTTTTGAGCTCTTTAAAGTAGCCTACAAAAAATTTTACTAGTTTCAATGCTCTTGTCTTGCATCCAATGCTCTTATCTTGCATCTAGTGCTCCTATCAAGGTTTCAACATTCCTATCTAGGTTGTAGTGCTCATGTCTAGTGCTATTATCTTGTACCCAACATTGTTGTCCTATAGGCATGATTTTTGGATCTACTACTTTATTAATTGCTATTGTTTATGCTTGGATAGTGATTTAGCATTATGGACTGATATATGTGCTATTTTTGGTGTTTTTTAGGGTGAGATATAGATGAGAGAGTTATGTATGGGTTAGGTGATGGAGACATTGAGGTTGTTACCATTGTCTATTGATGAGAGAGTTGTCATGGATAAGGTAGGGTTGGGTCATGCATATGACCTAGGCATAGTGTAGTGGGATATATATTTAATTACCACCTTATGTGAGAGATAGAATGTAGATACATGTACTTTATAGCTTCTTATAGGGGAGATTACAATGAATCTAGAGGATGTGTATCACATTTTGCATTTACTAGTTAGGGGATGATGTGTGACATTGTAGGATGACATGGGTACTAATGTTATTGATCATGCATCCTTATACTTTACTAGGGTGCCCTTAGGTATACATCATAGAGGGAGTGACAATGATGTACTACTATCAATTATTGTGAATTCTAGTGTTCCACTATTATAGAAGTGGTTGGCTATGTTGTTGGCATCATTTGTTGTTGTGAATGGGAGTGGAGTGTCTATTGCATATAGGATGCATAGGATTATGCGTAGTGTGGAGGTATATAGAATTATATTCTCATGGGGTAGTAATATGATTTACTACCTATACAAATATCTTTACAAGTTTACATAAGAGGTATTTAGTGGCATATTGAGTGCAATGATGTTATTGCATTATCGGGATTATGAGTACGTAGATGTTGTGCAATGGATAAGATTATCAAGGGAGAAGTGGGCACCTCCATATCCATTTAGGGAGTGTTGGATGAGTACATTAGCTATATAATCCTCTAATATGGATCATTATAGGTAGGTGATATACATATTAATGGTTGGTGACATTGTATGGATGCCTTATAGAGGACTTCTTGGGTGGGTCAAGGATGGAGTGCAATTGTGGTATATGAGGACAAGCTATTGGATAGATGGCTTTAGGGTTGGAGTATACAAATAATTTTAGTATGAGTACATGATTAGATAATTTGGGATACCATAATATGTTCCCCCAATAGCATTGGTGTGGGTGAGGAGTGCATGATCACCTACGAGGGTGGGAGCTCATGCAAGGCGTATAAAGGTTGAGCTAGCACCATTACCTTTGGATGTGTAGGAAGTACCTATATATATTCTTGATGTGGATGATGATGGATGTATATATGCATATACTGTATGGTGGATGAAGCATCAATGGGATCCGTTGATCTAGATGATGGGAGGTAATCAACAATTTCATTTGAATTGTGTATAAAGTTGGGTTTTTTATTTTGTTTTTAAAGTATATGGCTGACATAGTATCATACTTTGTGTGCAAGTAGAGTGAGAGGTGCACATGATGAGGCACATGCTGGGATCAGGAGTGGAGATGATGATTATTAGGAGACCATCATTGAGTCTAGACTTTGAGAGATCACATGATATGTTCCTAATGATTTGATGAAGGAGGGATTGATAGAGTGAGTGATGATTATGACTGGTATTCATACTCATCTATTTGATATGGATTCTATAGTGATAATTGCATATGTTAGGGTACTATGAGCTAAGAGTTGAGTTAGATAGGCATAGGTTGGCTCCACCTAATTATGGTTCTGTTAATTCAAGGATCATAGATGAGTACACAAATATTTAGAGGTGGTATGCAAAATTACATGAGGAGCATGGTTAGCTACTGTAGTGAGAGAGTCATTGCAAGAGGCATTTAGGAGCTCAAGGAGGTGTGGGGCCATTGAGTGCTAGAGTGGATTACAGGACTAGTACTAGTGGGGAGAGTGAGACAGAGAGTGAGGGCATGATGCCCATTCATTATTGATTATACCTTGATAAGATGTATATGTTTTGAAAACTTAGTGTTATACACACACACACACACACACACACACACACACACACATGTGTGTGTGTGTGTGTGTGTGTGTGTGTGTGTGTGTGTGTGTGTGTGTGTGTGTGTGTGTGTGTGTGTGTGTGTGTGTGTGTGTGTGTGTGTGTGTGTGTGACACTTGTTTGATTTTGACTTAGGCATATTGTGTTATGGATTTTGAAATATATTGGAATATTTATTATAAATGGCTGATTTAGAAAAAAATTGATTTGACATTGATGTTGAGGTTGCATATATTTTTGGTAAAATGTTGTTTGGGATGTCATTTGATTGTTTGAGTGTAATTCTAGTTTTGATTTTGAATTGTATGTAAGTAAAGAACTTTATTTATTTTGTAATTTATAAATTGATTTGGTAAAGTGAATTGGTTTCAGATTGGTAAAATGGGATATTGGTAAGATCTAGATTTGGATAATATGATTCGGCTAAGGATGGTTACTTAGAAATATGAATGTTAGTTGTTAGAAGGGGATGTAAGAGAGCATGCTATGCATATCAATTCTTTGAGAGTGGATCAAGAATATAAAGGTTGGCCCTTTGGCTCCATCATCAACCACTAAGTGAAGCTATGGACTGATACTAGTATGAATGTCTATCATATCACTCTATGTTGTATCACTATCTAAACCCTGATGGCCAATTGAACAAGTGTCAATACTACTCATGCTATGTAAGAATATGTTATGTATCTCATACTATCTATGATTCACTAACTATAGCTATGCATGGAGAATCTATAAGATGTAATCTTAATAGATGCACAAATAAAACTATGTGATATGAAGGATGCTAATCTATTCATAATAATAGTGAATTACTATATGAAATAACACCCTGTGGCCTTTGCTATGATGTGTATGACTGCGAAATAGATCAAGATGGAATTGTAACCTATGATAGGGGCTCTTCTAACCTCAATATTAGTAGATTGATACATGAAATAGGTCCCTAAAAACTCAACCATTGTGAATATCTCTCAGGAGTAGTACTCTATGATGTGGGTTCATCTAATATTAACTGTAACATGTTACTATGTGAGATAAGACCTAAAAAAATTAGTTGTAGTAAATATCTATCTAAAGTGGTACTTTATTGTAGTGCCTATGACTATGCTAGTTATGTATATGGAACTACACTATGTACTCATTGAAATACACTATGATATGTAGGATGCTCTCTTTGTACTAGTTTCCAAACCTTTTAAGTAGTGGAATAGGAGATATTCTGTGAGGCTCTATCCTAGAACCCACATTACTCTCACAATGAGTGACTAATGATTCCTATAAAGGAATGTCTTGGGATGACTTAGTCATGGATGAATGAGGTATATGGTTCTATGATGGAGGAGATCTCAGTTCCCCTTATGTGAATGCTATGATTCCATTATCAACACATATATTAATGCAATCCCTGAGTCCATAACAATCATTATCTATATGTCCATGAATATGATGATAATTACAAAAGGGAAGATGTGGATATCTATGTAAGAGATGTGGATATCATTGATGAGTATAAGGAAATGTGATTAACCTCCTATCTAATAGTGCTAATAATATGACATATGAACTATCTCGCTCTAAATCAAACTGTAGTTGTGCCTTACTACTATTCTTTGTAGTGCATACTATAGGTGGTGCTCTGGAAATTATCTCTCTTTTTTTAACTAGTTTATTTTTTGGTTGTGGTCTCCTATATTGTTTGGGACATGGTGGATGATGTGTGCTAGGAGTAGATAGAGGTAATGCTATGAAATATAGAGTAATTCGATCAACTAAATCTGACTTGATCAATCCCAATTTCTTCTCCAAGGCTAGAAATATGTAACATAACTACCAAAAAGAGGAATCTATTTGATATAATATGTGCTCTAGGAGGAGTTAGAAAATCCCCTTAATAAATATATGTTGAATCTCTAAATGTGCTAGTTTATAGATCAATCTTAACATGTGAGTCTTGAATCATAAGATATAATCACTAATTGGATCTAAAGTATTCTAAAGTAATGTGTCAAGTTTCTCATATGTAACATGGATTTACCCACGCTGTGTTGGCGCTAAGGGAGAACGGTGTGCTGGATGCCATGGGAATTGATTGGCGGTCCTGTAAAGGAAAATTTTGACAACTGTTATTTGTGAGCAATTCCTTTGACTTTGTGTTCTTGGGGTTACTGGATCGAACCTGGGTGCTCACTCTATTCATTTTGGAGATGGATCACAGTTGTGCTGGTCTCACGAAGACGCTGATTAAGGATGTTAGGGCTATCGGTAGTGCATTTTTAGGGTTTGAGGGCATGGTGGAGAATGGCCTTTTTCTTGACATGGCTATGGCTATCATTATTGCTGGATTTGATGGTGTCTCCATCAAATCAAAGTGACAGAGAAACCAAAGGTATTTATGGAATTTTAATGTCACGAAAAATGCTTGTTTGTCATTATTGTTTATTGCAATGACAACCTGCATTGTTGGTCAGGGCAGAATGCTAAAGATATATATTTTTTAGCATTATTTTCCATATGCTATTAGTTCTTTGAGGTTTCAAGTCCTTGTAAAACTTGGGTACTTTTATTGGACTATGTTTGTGGTTTTAGGTCCCTGTAAAACCTGATTTTGATGCTACTCTGCAGTAGGTTTCATGATTGCTTTTCCTAGTGGTTGTTAATGCTTTATCTTTCTTGATTATATTTATAGGGTTTTGGGGTCCCTTTAAAACCTACTTTTACCATAATCTAAAACATTAAGGCCCATGTTTTTTATGTAATATATGAGAAATGCATCCTCCAAGTCATAATATGTGTGCAAGGAACCAATAGAGAGTAGATGAAAGAACCAATTCTGTGTATTACCCACTAGTGCCTGCTGGAACAACTTGAGTAGAATCAAAGGACTCACATGAGATTTTAAAGCCTTTCTAAAGGCTTGAAGGTGTATGAATGGATCTCCAGTTCCATCAAATTGAGGCAATGATGGTATCTAGAAATGCTTAGGCAATTAATCTTTTACAAATTTATTCAAAAGAGGGTTACCATGTAAATCATTAACATCCATCAAAGACTTATAATCTTTGTTTTCTAAGTTAAGGAGATGTAATTTGTGTTGTAATTCACCAACTATATGAATCAAATAAATTATCTCCTAGGATGGTATATTAGTATCTTGAAATGGTTCATTTAATCGTTGAATTTGATCATTTATTTTAGCCATGGGAATGCTACATTTAGCAATTGGATCATAGAGAGAGGGTGTCCTCACTTGAACCTTTAGATAAATGGTAACTTGGACCATATTAGAGGTATGTGGGCTACCATTATATTTGGGTGAAGAGTGAGAAACATGTGTTACTGTAGTAGGGGGTGGCTTGGGAGATTCATTGGTATTTGTATTATTTAGTGAATCACATTCTAATTGAGTAGAGGATGTGATGTTATCATTAACATGTGCATCATTTGAAATAGAATCATATATATAAGTAGAAGAAATATTTTGTAATGAATTATGTTTGAGATAAGGAGTGAGATAAGATTTAGAAGCATGAGATGCATTTTCTTATTCACTATGTGCATAATAATCATCATTATTCCATGCATTATCATAATCATAGTTTTGTGTATATTCATTCACATTTTCATATTCATTGGCATGTTCAATATCATATTAATTTTCACTTACATCATCACTAGGGAGAGGGGTAAGAGAATAATTTAGTGCTTTTCTGATATGCAATAAATTGTCATGTGAAATTGGAATATTGTGTGCATCTATGTTATCCTTAAATGGAGTGCATGCATTATCTTTATTTGCAATATGACAATTAAGAGAAAAAGAGTTATCATTTAGACATTATTTTTTCAAATTAGAGTTAAGAGTATGAGATGGATCATTTGAACTATGCATTGGATTTTTTATTCTATTACATTTATATTGTTGTAATTTGAACACAGAAGTAGCCAAAGAGAGATAAAGAGAGATTAGGTTCAAATGGAATAAATTTATCACCAATGAGAGATTCATTTGGAAATGTATTACTAATTTGTTCATTTGGTGCCTTGTGCATAGGAGAATGAGGTGAAAATTACCTTTCCCATTTATCAAAATTATTTTTTTTAGAAGAGGGAAGAAAAGAGATAGGTTTGAGAGAAGAAGATGCATCTAAGTTTTATTCACTATCACTTTCATATATATCATCATATTTCTCATTAAAAAAATAATAATTATCTTCACTATAAATGAAATCATTTTCCAAATTTTTAAATAATGTGCAATTTTGCAAATTTGTCCATTCATTGTCATACTTATGAGAAAAGTTTAGAAATTGATCTATGGGATGAGAGGGAAGAAGTGCCTTAGTGGTCATTTGATTTATTTTACCAAAGAGAATATGTAAAATTAATATTAATCAAATAAATAAAAGAATAACTACTAACATTGAGATTTTAAAAATATTTTTGACACTCCAAACAATTTACAAAAATTCCAAAATTTTTATCTAAAAATTGTAAAGGAGAAAGTATTAGGGTTTGAGGACCTAGTTTGGAAATCTAGGGTTTTGTGTTGGAGTTTTATAATTTTTGAAAATTATTGATATAATTTAAATTATAAAATAAATTTGAATAAAATAAATGCACAAAAAATTATAAAAAAATAAAAATTTTGAAATTGAATTTTTGCACAAAATATGAAGGGAAAACTCTAAGGGTACCTAGGGTTTTAGATTTGTTCGAAGTAAGTTAGGTTCACCAAATATTTAATTATTTTTGAGAAAATAGTGTTTATTTACTAAAAAATAAAGGGTCTATATTACAAGGAAAAATCTAATCAAATATAGTAAAATACAAATTTGGTCAAATTAATTACATAGGGAAGAGAAGTAACTTATCTAGAAAAATAAACTGAGATGATTGTTTCAAAGCCTAAAAACTACTACATAGGACTAGGAAGATGTCAATAGCTTAGATTTTTATTTCATTCGATGAAAGGATAAGATCATCAAAAATAGGACACTTCAAGGTATGACTCTATTATTCACTTTTGATGTTATTGTCCAAACTAGTCATAAAGATCTAAGTTTTTTGGGTTTTGTTTGTTGTCTTCATGTGATCCTATCTATGAAATTTTGGATGATGGATGTTGACAAAGATCTTGTTAGAGTTGTTTTAATCTTAAAAACCCTAGGTTTATCTACACATAGAATAATGAATACATCAAAAGTAAAAAATGGGAAAAATTGGGTTAGATAAAGTATGATCGCATAATCGAGAACCCCTACTATCCTGATCACTACCTATATTAACCCTCAAGATAAGGTCTCAGATCAAATCTAGTTCTCATTTAGAGAACATGCATAATAAACATGCATGATAGATGTAATAATGAACTTTTTCCTAGGCCCTTCCTTGATCAAGCATGCAAATTTATGTGTCATCAAAATGTTGAGCTATACTATTGACTAATTTTTAATTATGTATTGTGCCAAAGTAGTAAGTGCTGGATATAAAATGCCTTATGAAATCCTTTATATAGGAGATTATTTTTTTGAGTTTGGGAACATTATTTTCATTTGGCTAACATTAAAAAGACAAACAAAACTTAAGGATGAAGATAAAAAGGGATTGGGACTCATTAATCAAGGAACCTGACCATTCAAACTCAAAATGTAATTAGATAGGAGTGCTAAAAATGGGACACCCTAGGGTTTGGTGCTATATTCTAATTTTGAATCTCCTTTTGTATAGGCTCAAGACCTGAAGGGATAGGATTGGCTTGAGAAATCAGACCTGGCTGAGGTAGAATGACCATTTGAAAATCTTAGGATGATTGGGAATAATAAAAAGGTGACTCAAGCATGAAATAAGACCAAGATAAGTAAAATAAAAGACATGGCTTAATGTGAACAAGGCTCTTATTCTCCATTCAGAGTATCCTATGAAACGATTATGAAAATACATATGTGTGGTTGCTTGACTAATTTAGGGTGTATACATTTTGATATTAACCTACCTTCTTCTTCTTCTTATCCATGAGTTCCATATCTACACTATTTCTATTTCTTTCTTCCTCTTCATCGGTCCCTAATGCATACTCTACACATTTTTTTCTTCCATAATCTTTCATAGGCTCTCTCTACACCTTTCCATATTCAACATATTCTACTCTACTCTTATTCCTATTCATAGTTACTTATAGATTACTCACTTTGTTCCGTATTCTCTATTTTCATAATTCCCTTTCTAATACTTATTTTTCTTATTGCTCTATCTCCTCTCATCTACAATATTTTAGGTTCATATTCAATTTTCTCTATTTAGTTATGCAACATTCACTTCTATCCTACACACACCTCCATAACACCTAAAGTGACTACTCCATGTTGGCAAGAGTAGGTACCATGACCTTTTCCATAACCAACATTTTGATCAACATAGGTAGTCATCGAAGAAACATACTATGGATTCTTCTGACACATAGGTCTTGCACAAATTCAAAGTCTAAATAACTTTTCATAATAAATTTTGTGATAAGCCATCAATTGTAGTCTAGGTCTAATAGTCCAAATCACGGGTCCAATTAGTATCTAGACTTCATAGTCTATCTAACTTTTCTTCCATCTAGATGCTATAAATAGTAATATTCCAATATTTATAGCCACATAGCTAACAATCCAAGAAATTCTCACCAAAATATTTCATAAATATCTCCATATATATTCTTGAATTATCTCCTTCATAGTCACTTCAAATCTTCTTTCTTCTTCCTCTATAAAGTTTTGCATTCTCTCATCCAACCATACTTTTAAATCTCTCTACCATGGCAACCATCTCAACATGTTTCAAAAATTTCCATGCTCATTGCTCCATTGATAGTAGTGGTTCCTAAAAAACTCTAGAACATGTTAATTACAGGGATAACTTACACATTTAATTAATAAAAAGGAACAGTTATAAAAAATTCATATTGAATGAAGCCGTTAAATACTAAGTCGAGCTCATTCTGTGAAGACATGTAAAATTAATGTATACAAAAAAATCAACATAAACTATATGATTAATAGATTAAAACATCTATAATACTCATTTTACATAGATCATAAGTAAAAGATATATAGGAAAACCATTCAGAACATTATCTTAATTTCTATCACATGTGGAACCATTCTCAATTACAATTGGGCACTATTTATAAGCTTTTACAAAGTGTTGTCTCCATCTTCCAACATTTTAATATGCCTAAAATAAAAACCCTTCACATTCTAAGAT
>JARHVA010000532.1:4405000-4592500 GCA_037957365.1 Torreya grandis
TTTCTATTTTGAGTAGAACTGATTAGAGCCCTTGATTAGGAGGTGCATCTAGTGGCTGTAATTTTATGCTCATGAATCTCTAAAGTTATATATTAGGGATATATCTACATAGCTTATAGTAGAAAAAGTGTGATAGACACTACTGTAGAAGTAGAATATAGATTGTATATGTGTATCAATCCAGGTTGTTAGAGTTGATTGTAATTGAGAGAGAGAACTCTTGAGGGAAAGAGATCTAAGAAGAGATCTGTACATCTGAGAGAGGTGTGGAAGAAAAGAAGTTTCTTCAATTTTAATTCCTTCTGTAAAGAGTTTAATACAAGTTTTCAGGGTGGTTTCTTGTATCTCTTATTCTTTGCTATTTCTGATTCTAGTTACTTATCTATTTGGTTTAACTCTGCATATAATTGCTTTCATATATTAATAAATTTTATTGACTGATCCCCAACAAGTGGTATCAGAGCCTCATTATAGTTTCAGAGCTTGATTTCCAACAAGAGGTATCAAAGCTCAGTTTGACTAACAGGTGTTTCAGATCTGGTTAGTGTGTATTGATTATAGGCTACTCACAGGGATTTCTGTTTGAGTGGGAGAAGCAATGGCAGAAGAAAGTAAACTGAGAATGGATAAGTTCAATGGCAAGAATTATCAATTATGGAGAATGCAGATAGAAGATTATCTGTATCAAAAAGATCTATACTTACTGTTAGGTGGAGCTGCAAAGAAGCCCACAGACATGGATGATGAAGAATGGGAAGTTCTTGATAGAAAGGCTCTTGGATCTATAAGATTGAGTCTAGCATCTACTGTGATATCTAATTTATCACAGGCAAAGTCTACGGTAGAGTTAATGACTACTTTAGCAAATTTATATGAAAAACCCTCAGCTTCAAATAAGGTATATCTTATGAAGCAGTTATTTAATTTGCAAATGCAGGAAGGTGGATCTGTATCTAATCATCTAAATGATTTCCATGGAATTGTAAATCAATTAAATTCAGTCAAAATAGTGTTTGATGATGAAATTAAGGCTCTATTAATCTTATGCTCTTTACCAAAGAGCTGGCATAGCTTGGTAATGGCAGTTAGTAATACTGCATCTGCTTCAAATATTTTAAAAGTAGATGATGTTGTTAATGTAATCTTGAATGAAGAAATTCACAGGAAAATCACAGAGGAGACATCAGGGAATGCTTTAAGTTTTGAGAGTAGGGGAAGGTAGAAAGATAAGGGCAAGAAAGGGAGATCAAGATCTAAGTTAAAAGATGAGAGGAAGATCCAAAACTAGAAATGGTAAGAAGCCACAATGCTGGAACTATGGAAAGATAGGGCACATAAGCAAAGATTGCTGGTCAAAGCCTAAAGAGGACAATCAGCACGAAGGTAAAGAAGAAGCAAAAGTTGCAGGTATTGTTGCACAAGATGCTCTTATATTCTCTTTGTATAATAATATAGAATCTTGTGTTTTAGATTCTGGTGCATCTTTCCATGCAACCCCCAATAGAGAATATTTCAGTGACTATGTCCATGGAGATTTTGGAATAGTTTATTTAGGGGATGATGAGCCTTGTAAAATTGTTGGCAAAGGAAAAGTGCAGCTGAAGATGCAGAATGTCAACGCATGGGTGTTGAGAGATGTCATGCATGTTCCCAGCTTGAAGAGGAATTTGATTTCTGCAGGAAAGTTAGGGGATGAGGGTTGTACAGTAACTCTCACAACTAAATCTTGGAAGGTTACGAAGGGTGCACTTGCATTAGCTAGAGGTAAGAGAGTAGGTACTCTCTATTTATGTAATTGTATTACTGATAATTCTCCTTCTATATTATGTACTTCAAATGTAAATGCAAAGTTGTGGCATCAAAGGCTTGTCCACATGAGAGAGAAGGGAATGACAATTCTTAAGTCAAAAGGTATGTTTCCAGACTTGAAAAGCATAGATCTAGATTTTTGTGAAGACTGTACTTTTGGAAAATAGAAGAGAGTGAGTTTTCTCAAGACTAGGTCAACAAAGAAGAAGCACAAATTGCAGCTTGTTCACACAGACGTGTGGGGACCAGCTCAAGTTGCTTCTATTGGAAGATCACAATATTATGTTTCCTTCATAGATGATGCTACAAGAAAGGTATGGGTCTATTGTATTAAGAATAAATCTAATGTTTTTGACATGTTTAAGATTTGGAAAGCCATGGTTGAGAATGAAATAGGTAGGAGATTGAAGTGCCTTAGATCTGACAATGGTGGTGAGTTCTGCAGCCACAAGTTCAACTGGTATTGTTATATGCATGGGATCCATAGGCAAAGGACTATTCCAAGAACACCTCAGCAAAATGGAGTTGTTGAAAGGATGAACAAAATAATCATGGAGCATGCAAGGTGTATGAGATTGCATGCTAGTTTGCCCTTAGAGTTTTGGGCAGAAGTTGTGGATACTATAGTTTACCTGATTAACAGAGGACCCTCTACAGTCCTAGATGGTGGAATTTCAGAAGAGGCATGGATAGGTAAAAAGGTAAATCTATCATTTCTCAAAGTTTTTGGTTGTGAAGCCGTTGTGCACGTTGATAAGGAAAATAGAAAGAAGCTAGATGCTAAGTCTATGAGGTGCACATTTATTGGCTATGGCTCTAATGATTTCAAATTCAGGTTTTGGAATCTAGGAACTAACAAGATAATTAGGAGTCATGATGTTGTTTTCAATGAAAAAGTGATGTATAGTGATCAACTCAAGAAGCTAAATCAATTTGAGCAGAGCAATGCAAAATTGGACGAAGTAAAGGTCCAAAATAAGTTCGCAGGAAAGAATAATCATAGACAGGAAAACACAAAGACTGACATCGGTCAGGCAGGAACTGACGTCAGCCATACAAAAATTGATGTCGGTCATACAGAAACTATTGTCATTCAGGCAAAATTGACATCAGTCAGTTACAGGCCTGGAAGTGACCAAGGTCGGTCACTATCAGAGAATTTGGCCAGACAACGTGTTGTGACTGAGTCTCAAATGCCCATCAGGAGGTCAGATAGGGTAAGTAAACCTCCAATTCGATATTCCCCTTCATTATTCTATTTATTGCTTACTGATGGTGGAGAACCAGAGAGTTTTGATGAAGTAATACAGGTGGAATCCAAGAGTTAGTGGGAGCTAGGCATGAATGAGGAAATTGATTCCTTGAAAGAGAACCAAACATGGGATTTGTTTGAGTTGCTAGCGGGAAAGAAGACACTGAAGAACAGATGGATCTACAGATTGAAAGAAGGTGAGAATGGACAGATGAGATATAAGGTTAGGTTGGTAGTGAAAGGATTTGCACAAAAACTAGGTATTGATTTTGGTGAGATTTTTTCTCCTGTTGTTAAAATGACTTCTATACGGACTATACTATCTTTAGTTGCTATTGAGGATTTGCATCTTGAGTAGCTTGATGTTAAGATAGTGTTTCTTCATGGAGATTTGGATGAAGAAATATACATGGATCAGCTGGAAGGATATGAGGTCAAAGGTAAGGAGAAGCTAGTGTGCAGATTGAAGAAAAGCTTGTATGGCCTCAAGCAAGCTCCAAGACAATGGTATTTGAGATTTGATAGGTTTATGACTGAGCATGGCTATAGTAGATGTCAATCTGACCATTGTGTGTATTTTAAGATATTGGATAATGGTAGATATATTATTTTGTTGTTGTATGTAGATGATATGTTGGTTGCAGGATCACACATGCAGGATATCTCTAAGCTTAAGGTGAAATTAGCTCACACATTTGCCATGAAAGATTTGGGAGAAACAAAGAAAATCCTTGGCATGAACATCAAGAGAGACAGGAAAAATCACAAGTTGATTTTGTCTCAAGAGGATTATGTGGACAAGGTGTTGAAATGATTTAATATATAGGATACAAAACCAGTAAGCACACCTATGGCTAGACACTTTAAGTTGATTAAAGAATAGTGTCCTAATTCACATGATGAGGTAGAGTACATGAGGAAAGTTCCATATGCTTTCGCAGTAGGAAGCTTAATGTATGCAATGGTTTGTACTAGACTAGATATTGTACAAGCAGTGGGAGTTGTAAGTAAGTATATGGCCAATCCAAGAAAGGAAAACTGGAAAGTAGTTCAGTGGATCCTTAGATATCTGAGAGGAACCAGCAGTAGGCATTTATGCTATGGAGGTTCAAATACTTCTCTACATGGTTATGTAGATTCAGATATGGCAGGTGATTTGGATGGCAGGAGGAGCACCACAGGATATGTTTTCATTGTAGGTGGAACGACGGTTAGCTAGATTTTGAAGTTACAGAAGGTTGTTGCCTTGTCAACTACAGAAGCAGAATATATTACAATCATAGAGGCTAGCAAAGAGATGATATGGATGACATGGTTCATGGAAGAGCTTGGAAAGGAGCAAGAGAGTTGGAGATTATATAGTGATAGTCAGAGTGCAATTCATTTGGCTAAGAATTTAGCCTTTCATTTAAGAACCAAGCATATACAGCTTAGGTACCACTTCATTAGATAGGTATTGGAGGATGGTGAGTTGAAGCTGGAGAAGATCCATACAGTTAAGAACCCTGCTGATATGTTAACCAAGCCAGTTACAAAAGAGAAGTTGAATCTTCATTCAACTTTTGTTAGTCTTCATGATTGAGTTGAAGATGGAGGAGCTAGAAGATGTTGCTGTATAGGTACTGGTGCAGCTATTTATCTCCAAGTGGGAGATTTTTAAGGTATGGAGCTAAAAGCTTCACCCATGAGCAAGTACAGAAGTTGCTGGAAGTCCACAGTCACCGTTGATGGTCAGAAACAGACCAGAAGTTGTCGACGTTGGTAGTAGGTCAGCTGACATCAGTCACAGGCAGACTGGCAGGGACCGACGTCAGTCACCTATGTGTCCAAGATCTATTTTCGTGCAAGAACAAAATGTTTGCATGATGAGATCAAGTGTTGGTTGTAAGCCCATGTTTCTATTTTGAGTAGAACTGATTAGAGCCCTTGATTAGGAGGTGCATCTAGTGGCTATAATTGTATGCTCATGAATCTCTAAAGTTATATATTAGGGATAGATCTTCATAGCTTGTAGTAGAAAAAGTGTGATAGACACTACTATAAAAGTAGAATATAGATTGTATATGTGTATCAATCCAGGTTGTTGGAGTTGATTGTAATTGAGAGAGAGAACTCTTGAGGGAAAGAGATCTAAGAAGAGACATGTACATCTGAGAGAGGTGTGGAAGAAAAGAAGTTTCTTCAATTGTAATTCCTTCTATAAAGAGTTTAATACAAGTTTTTAGGGTGGTTTCTTGTATCTCTTGTTCTTTGCTATTTCTGATTCTAGTTACTTATCTATCTAGTTTAACTCCGCATATAATTGCTTTCATATAGTAATCAATTTTGTTGACTGATCCCCAACATTATTGAGGTCATGGGTTGGCATTAGTATTATAGGGTTCCTATTAGAGTGATTTTCAACATGAATGTGTGTCAAAATTCTAATATAAGGTATTTTTTACCTTTTCAAATCCCATTTTTATGTCTAAAATCACTCAAACTATCTCTCAATGTAAAATCTTACCAAAAGGCCTAATAAGCATTATTAAGTCCTAGGGTCACATGAGCCTAATGAAAGATTATTTGATAATTGGAGAAATGAAATGATTTTCAAGGGTAAAATGCATCAAAATATTCCTAAATTCATTCATTAGTTTCATGGTATCCTTGTAAAAGTATCTTCAATTACTATTCAAATGTGAAATAAAGCTAAAAAGGGTCTTAAAAGGCACTCATGAGTTCATAATAGGGTCAAAGGATCTTAACTCACTCATTAAAGTCATTTTGGAGGGAGTAAAATGTTCTATAAAGGTTGCATAAATTCATTTGAAATTTGATAACTCTTTATAAGCTCTCAAGTTTGTATAAATTATTAAAGATTACATTTGACTAAGTAGTTTTCTCTCCACTCCTATTTCTTCATGGAATTTTCATTCCCCCAATGTAGAATAAGTACATTCAAGCCATGACCAAGTTGTTACCTACCTCTTGTAGACACCCCATTATGGTCACAACTTTGTTTTAACTAGACTTTAGATTGATTTCTACCAAACAACACAAATTAAGCTTAAAAGTCACTAGATGTCCCAATTTCATTTACACATCAAACATTAGTGCCAAGAATCATGTTCAAGCATCCCTATTTGGGGTATTATCTTGTACACAATATTAGCCTCCCATAGATTCATCTCCAAACAAATTACAACTAAGTAAATTGACAAAATGGCCTTTTAACCATTAAGTGGGGCACTTAACTAATTCCTAAAATACCAAAACCACAAGTAGAATTAATTAATTAAGCAAATATAATTAACCTTTTAAAGTGAAAATTCCATGTTTAGTTAGTGAATATCTATTTTATAAAAACAAAATTTCAATAAAAATGAGGTCATGATGTTGTCACCATCCTCAAAGTCAAGTAACTATAAATATTTCCATAAAAGCCTTAAATTTAAAAGTGGTGATCCATGCTTAATAAATGGGTTCTCTATCCCAAATATTAATTACTTTTCCCCTCCCTAACCTAACCATGGTTAAATATAACTTAACTACACTTGAGTTAGGGTTAGTTGGAAAACCTATAAATACAAGTGCCATTGTCATTGTTCCAAAAATATCTCAAGACAAACTTATAATGTTAAATTGTTGAGATACAAGAAACTTTTTTGTGCAAATAATTAATGCCAATATTTTTTATAGAACACTTCATTTTGTTATCACATGAAAATCCAAGTCAAGCCAAGCCAAAAGTGGAAAAGGAGAGAAGTTACCCATAAAAAAAATGCCTTGACAAAGGACTCCATTAGACACAAAATTTGAGCATGAACAAGCACCATTTGACAAGGAAGGTAAAGGTGGTTTGTATTTTTTATCTTCTAGTTGTATTTGTGCTAGTTATATTATTTCTCACCCAAGTACTTAGGCAAGTAGTTATTGTTTTCATTGAGTTATTTAATTTAGGGTTTTTTATTCCACTAAAAAGAGAAGACTAATAATCTCCTTCATAATCCTATGAAACAAAAACTTTGACCCTATGTTTCAATGATTTTGATAGAAATAGTGGCTTCACCCCCTGATAATCAATAACTTTGACCTATAGCATACGTCTCTTAAAACAATGCTTCATTGAAAGGAAATGGTGAATTCATCCCCTATGAATGAAAAATTTATCTGGTAAACATCTTCTATGTTTTCATATTTTTTCAAATAGAAACAAAAAATTTGACTAATATAATCGGTGACTTTGTGCCTGCAAAATGGTTAATTTGCCAAAACTATGTTCTATCTATGTTAATTTTATAGGAAATTAGTGACTTGAATATATTGTATAAATGGTGAATTCACCCTATGTGAAAAATTCAAGAGATTAAAAAGTGAATTTGTTTTTACCTAACCATTTTAAATAAACATAAGTTAATCCCCTAGCACTTTTTGTAGGAAACTAGGTCAAAAAGTGAAGGTTTTAATCACTTTAAAAGTCATTCACACTTATCTTTTGGGTGATTTAAAATCACTTTTGTAATAACTTTAATTTTTGTTTTTCAAAGTTACAAGTTTAAACACACATGGCCAAACTTCACTTCAAATTTTGTTAAGTGCTTAAGAAAATAAAAACATTAAATTTAGTGCTCCTAAGAGCTTTTGATTTTTGCTTTCCTTTTTGTGAAAGTACCTAGTTTATTTTCGTAAAGTGGATCATTTTTATCAAAAATTCATGTGTATGATCTCCCATAATCCTAGTTAGGTAACTTGGGTGATCAAATTCACATCATTTTTTATTATTTGATTGAGTTGTAGAAGTGAATAAAAGATGCATATGCTCTCCCAAAGCTCTGAGTGACTTGGGTGACCAAAAAATGACCCTAAAGTTCTTCCATTTTTATTTATTTATTTTTTAACATTAGATTGTGAACAAGAGTTCATAACATCCTCATGATTTCTTTAGGAGGAACCTAGGGTTTCATCTCCTAGCACTATTACAACACCACTCTCTAGTGGGGTATACAAATTGGGCAAACCATTAGATGGGATAGTGTTGAGTGGTTAGCTTGACCATCCCAACAGGTTATTAAGCCATGTGGTAACTAGAAATCATATCTCACTATAAAGTACATGGATTAATTCATTATGTAAAGGAATAGACCATTGCATAAAAAGATAGGCAATTTGGACTCATTTGATGTGATTATTACCTCATGTTATCCACACATGTGGACCATCTAGAATGCATCAAAATTTTTGGATTTAAATCAACCCTACTTACCATAGAATATCTAACCAAATATTGAATTACTTTGGCACTCTAAGTTCTTTCCTCATATAAATTATTGAGAGATAGAGGGGGGCTTAAAAAATCTATCTACATGCACTCTTACTTATTTGGATTAACAATTAATTCCTTTTGAGCATTGGTATTGTTAGATTCTAGATTTACGCCTTAGCTGAGGGGATTGTTCAGATCTTCCTACTCAAATCTAGTCCAACATGGGACTGATTCTAGGGTATGGGCATCTTAAAAGTGGATTAGACCTCTGGAGAAGGTTAGCTTCCTTATGGATCTATCACATACACTAAACCTAAACTAGCACCTACTTGGAAATGGGAGAGAGAATTGATAAAACTTATAAAATAATGTAAAAAAGTGGTGATGCACCAATGATTTGATCACTCCAACTAACACAAAACACACTAAGAGACACATTTTAGACCAAATAACATGAATCTCACATAAATATTTTAGAACAAGGCTTTAATTAGTTTTCAGATTAGCAAGAGAGGGAAAATATCCACTTTTAAACTAGACAATAAACTATATATTATGCTCATAATGACTTTTGAGACTATTAAGCCCTTCCTAAAGGTGAGAAAAACTTAGACATAAGTGAGGAACATATATCACTTAACAATAGTGCATGAATTCATAGAACACACTTCAATTTGGCTTAGAGAATGATAGAATTTAATCTTTTTTGCAGCAAAAGGTGTTGTAGTACAAATTTTGGCAGAGTCTAGTCATACCAAAAAGAGAAATAGAGGATCAATTTTAAGGCTTAGAAGACTGCATTTATAGAAAAATGAGAGAAAGAGAACTATGTGTTGGAAAAGTACCAACCACCTATGATGGATTAGTACCAATTTGAGGATGTAGTTAAGTCAAGATATTAACAAAAAGGCACAATTTTAAAGGCCTTACAAAGTAATTGAATGATCACTATCCTTATTCATCCACTCGATCATTATATCGAGACTCCATGCTACTTCTGCTTGATCTGTTGATGAGGATCATGTCTTGAAACTGGCTGAAAAGTGGCACATCTACATTAGGTGGACAACTATACTTGCATTATCAAAAATGATCAATGATGATAGTCAAGACATAGGTTTACTATATGTGAAAACCAATCCTATATCATTAGTTTTCACATAGTCACAATATCTATGAAAGTATTCAAAATACCTAGCTTTGATTCATGGTCATTGGTTTATCTTTTCCTTTTATATTAGACCCAAAATATCTATTATATGAAGCATTAATGGCAATGCTTGGTCTCTAAATTATAGCTCTAGTTCAACTTTGAACTCAGCTCTTTGATATTTGTTTTGCATAGGTCCATTTAAACTTATTATAATTTCATTGAAAAGGTCCATTTAAGTTCCAGTGCCATGATTTTTCCTAGATCCATCAAAATATAGCTACCACAGTCCATCACTAGGATGCTCATCTTTCATCAATGTTGGAATTGGTGCATAGTTTTCATGAAGATAATAGAAACCAAGTCCTTCAATTAACTTTTATGGATAATGCTCATGTAAATTAGAGGCCCATTCATCAATTAAAAGATCTAAGACTCCATCTAGAGGTGATTTAGATTCAACCTCACTATTTTCTAACACCTGGTTTGAGATAACACAATTAGTATTCACTATGCTTGGCATATATGGCTCCAAATGAAATATTGAAATAGGTTCCGAACGTATTGTCACCTTAATACCATACCTAGTTTTGAACATTAGATAGGTCCACTCAGTTGACAAATATCCTCCAATTTTTGAAGTAAAATCTCTTGATAGACACATGGCAAAATAGGGAGGTAGGTCCACTACAACTACATCTTGCTGAATAATAAAATTGGGCTAAGCATGTAATGTTAGCTTTAGGTATTTTATCATGCCTACTATTTTCATTGGTGATCCATCTAATTTCAATACTCCTTTGGTATTTGGTTCATAAACAAGACCAAGCTTGCTTACAATTTGTTTGGGCATGACAATGCTAATAGCTCCACTATCTACCAAACACTTATGGACTAAATAATCACCTACTATCAAAGAGAGATAAAAGGGAGGGGTATTTCTTGACTTAACATTGGATTTATCCACCTTTCTCATGTTATATATCTACTAATCAAGTTGCTTGATTTGTTTTTCTAGATTAGCCAAGATAGCTTCTTGTTTCTTAGTTAGTTCTTTAGATACCTTTAGATCTGAAAGTTTTTGAATCAACATGTCTTTTTGCCTTAGGATGGTAAGGGAATCCCACATGCCAATACTAATATTTTAATTCTTCATTTGATCAATAATTTTAAAATATGTTCTAATAACCTTTGGTTACAACTTATGAGCCACTAGTTGTTCTCTAGTTAGGGGCATTTAGGAGACTTTCAATATCCTTATGTTCTAAATCTTTTTTGCTATAGGAATAACAACTTGATCTTTGACATTATTTGACACAAAATTAGGAACACTAGAATTATTACTCACATCTTGAGCTTCTTAAACTTCTCTTCTTTTAGTTCTAGTTAGAGCTACCACTTGACCATTTATGTTGTTAGTTTCACCAATTGGCTAAATGTAATGTGATCGTCCAAATGCTAATTAACATTAATGGGATTAGGCTTCCCTAGAACTTTTTGAGATTCTCCTTAGATTTCCATAATCATGTCTTGATATTAACCATCTTGAAGAGGGAAATCTTCTTGTGTCATTTATGGCATGGTAATCTCTTTTGATACCAAAGCTTGATTTTTAATGTCATTTAGATTGGAAGGTTACCAACTTGTATCTTGCATTAAGTTATTTTGGAGACTAATAGCTTTTGAACTGGAAGGCACATTAGGATCAAGGGCTACATATGGATTAGTTTGGTTTATAGCTCCTTGATTTTGGTAAGGTTTCCTATTGTCTTTAAAACCTTGATAAGGTGGTCTTTGGTTATTTAAAGACTGATAGGTAATCTGGTTTTGTTGTTGATAAGTTTTACCTTGGTAATGCTATCTCTTGAGTGAAACAATTTCATTTTGAAAGCTTGTAACATGATTTTCAAATCACCAATCTCACTAGATTGATTAAGAGGGGGTATAAATTTAAATTTTGGAGATGGAATATGGGCTACAAATGGAATTTGGAAAACTTGAGGGGGAGGAATAGGTTGCAATTCTATATTAAAAGGCATTAAAGGCCTTGAAGCAAGTTTACCAGCTTAAATTAAGTTGTTCTCTACTTTGATAGCAATTTCATAGGTATTTGGCAAGTTATTACCACCCATGGATAGTATCATGAAACTTATATTAGAATTAAGGGCCTTAAGTACAAAAATGCATACTCTAGGGATTGTATAACCAATGCAGGGATCCTAGTCCATGTCTTTTGGATCTAAGGTTAAAGTCCAACATGAATTCATTGGGGTAACTTTTTATGGTAGTCAATTGTTGAACCAAAGATAGACGATCAAGATTTTCTTCAAATTGCTTAAATAAAGCTTCCCTAACTCATCCCAAGTATAAACGGAGGTCAAAGTAAGATTCCTATACCATTGTAATGTTTTTCCCTTGAAATAGGTAACAAGTAATCTGATAGCCACATTATCTTGAGTAACATTATGAACAGGACATAGATTGGTAATATCTTGGATATGATCAATAACAGTAGTTTTATCCCATTTTCTAAAGGATAAAGGGATAACTTTTAGAGTAGACATAGGAATGTCATCATACTAGGCCAAATTCAAGGGACTACCCCTGTTAAATGGGATAAACACTTAATTCCTGGTAACCATTTAAGCAAAAGGGATTTGGCTTATGGGGATAATAGATTGGACTAAAACAATAGACTGGCCAAAATATAAATACTACTTTTTAGTATAAGACCTTATGTTAGTGAATATTGATATTTTATAAGTAGGAGGCAATTCAATATGTTTACAAGAAGTACCTTTACTTGATGCTCTTATTGTAACCTTTGACATGAAATCATTGTCTAAAAGATGCTATGAGATCTACAACCTAAATGATCTTCAAATTTTGATGATGGTAGATCTCTCTTACTACTATGAATATTTATTCTCAATCTTCAAAATTCAATTATACCAAAGAAACTCATATCTCACCAGGGATGCCAAAACTATTGGGGTTCTAGATATGTACCCTAGCCGAGGAGGGGATTGTTCATATCTTCCTACTTAAATGTAGTCCAACATGGGACTAATCATAGGATATGGGTATCCTAAAATTGGATCAAACCTCTAGATAAGGATGGATTCCTTATGGATCTATCACCTACACTAAACCCAAACTATCACCTACTTGGAAAAGGGAGAGAGAATTGACAAAACTTATAAAAGCATGTAAAAAATCAGTATGCACCAATGATTTGATCACTCCAACTCACATAAAATACACTATGAGACACTTTTTAGAACAAAGAACATGAATCTCACATAAATTTTTCATAAAAAGGCATTAATCAATTACCAATTTAGCAAAAGAGGGAAAATATCCACTTTTAACTAGAAAATAAACTGTAGATTGCACTTATAATGACCTGTGAGACTATTAAGACCTTCTTTAAGGTGATAAAAACTCAAACATAAGTGAGGAACATATATTCAGTTAAAAATAGTTCATGAATTCATAGAATGCACTTCAATGTGTCTTAGAGAATGATATAATTAAATCTTTATTGCATCAAAAAGTATTGCAGTATAAATTTTGGTAGAGTCTAGTCATACTAAAAAGAGAGATAGAGGATCAATTTTAAGTCTTAAAATTTGGTATTTATAAAAAAAGGAGAGAGAGAGAGAGAGAGAGAGAGAGAGAGAGAGAGAGAGAGAGAGAGAGAGAGAGAGAGAGAACTATATGTTGGAAAAGGACCAACCATTTATGATGGATTAGCACTAATTCAAGGATGTGGCTAAGTCAGGATCTTATCAAGAAGGCACAATTTCAAAGTCGTTACAAAATAATTGAATACTCACTATCCTTATTCATCCACCCAGTCATTATCTTAAGACTCCATGGTATTTTCACTTGATCTATTAATGAGGATAATGTCTTGGAACTAGTTAAAATGTGCCACATTTGCATTAGGTGACTAACGATACTTGAATTATAAAAAATGATCAATGATGATAGTTGATACATAGGTCTACTATATGTGAAAACCAAGCTTAGACCATTTTTTTGACATAGTCACAATAACTATGAATGTCTATAAACTACCTAACTTTGCTTCATAGTCACTGGTTTATCTTTGTCTTTTGTATTAGACCCAAAAGATCTATTATATAAGGCATTAATGGAAATGCTTGATCTTTAAACTGTGGCCCTGGTTCAACTTTGGTTCAACTTTGAGCTCAACTCTTTGACATTTACTTTGCCTAGGTCTATTTAAACTTCTTTGACTTTCATAAAAATGTCTCAAGATCAATCTCACTTATTAGCTGTCAATTGCCAGCTTGGACTATCTACATCATGCTCAACTATCTTTATGTTCATTAGCTCCTTAGATATGCTAACTTATTGACTCTACCTCACTCTATTGATCTATTTATGCACAGATGTCCACAAGCAATTAATTATTTACCAATTGAATGTGCTTGTGCCACTTATCCTTGACTCATTAGCTATTTAGATTTGCTAACTAGTTTGACTCTGCCTTGATCTATTTGATCTTGATAAGTGATTAAATTTGAGCCCTTGATTTTATGCTAGAACACCCCTTTGACATGTTGACTTGATCACGTATCGTCAAATCAATATGTATGAGTTTCACTTTCTTGTCAGTTCTTACACTCCATCAGATCATTGGTATGATTGAATGTGATCCCTTTATTTAGCTTAGATCCATCCTTTTTTAGTGAATGTGTACCATTGGATCTTAGTTTGATTATCTTTCACCATTAGATTATGTCCAACTTGTATATATTTAAAGGATTTAACCTAGAGACCTTTTGACTTGGTTGACTTTAGTGCAGATCATTACATCTTGTGTCCGTATGAGAGATCTTATGGACCATTAGATCTTGACCAACTTTAAGCCTTTTAAGGACCTTTTGAACCCAAACAACTACTTACCTTGATTAAAATTGATGTTCATGCTAACATCATTTGATGTCTATGAGGATGTATTTGACATTATGTAGACCATCAAATTTAAGATCATATGGATTTCCAAACTGTCTTTATTTTTACTCTTGCATGACTATCATTCATTATTTGATCAACTTTGATAATTTATATATTGAAACATAGGAATCATGGAGGGGCCAAATTTTTTGGAGATGTTCTTGAGGTCAAAAGGAATAAAACCAATCAACTTGGTAGTATCAAAATCCTTCTGAGTGAAGATATAAAATTTTCAAGTTGACTAGTCCATATCTGGTTTACATGACTTCCTGATGACATTCTAGCTTATTTGGCTATGTATGGAAAACCTAGTAAAAATGTCTGGGAGCCCAAATTTTCATGTGTATAAATTCTTTCATGTTTTAGTGGATGATATAGAACTTGGCATGTAAAAACTTGGGATAAAAATGAGTGAACTCATGTTATCATTTTTTCATGTAACTATCACACATGTGAGATATAGCTTTGTGAATATGCTCATTCAACTCTGTTAGAACTCTCTTGAATATGGCTAAGTGTGGAAAACATGAAAAAAATGACTAAGGAAGCATCTTTGGACCTCAATAACATTTGATGTGCTTTGGTAGATGACTTGAGATTTGGCACATAGGATCTTGGCACAAAATGGAAGAAACCCATAAGACCAATTTTATCTGATTCATCTACACGTGTAAGATATGGCCTTTATAAATTGCCTATTTAGACTTTTTTCTACTTCCACTTGATCTATTAGACTAGGCAAAATTTTGGTATGTAGACCAAAATTGGTCAACATCTTTAGCGACTTGGCTGGGTAACATACCATCTATACTTGAGAACTCGGACCATATACATAACTCTTGGATCATCATAGATAATACATGGAACATTACATGATTGTAAGACAACCTCTTGAATTGTAAAGATAAAAATTCCCAACAAAATGGAAATAAAACAAATTGAAAGGGAAACTAACCTAAAAAAGCAAAGGCAACTAAACTACTGAATGATTTTACAAGAAAGAAGCACTTATTTAGAAAAAATAGAAAGGAAACTAAATAATGTGTTAGGAAACACTTGGAGAAAAAAAAAAAAAAACTATGTATAGGAGACTTAGCTTTCTTTAATAGTAGTGTTTGAGATGTATCCCATTGATTAGGATAAGAAGTTCTTCACCATTCATCCTTGTGAGATGGAAATCATTATGGGATTTTCAACTAGAAAATATATATGGTCCACTCCAAAGAGAATCAAATTTTGTGTGTTTTCTTGGCTTGGCTCTATCCTCATCCCACTTGAGGACCAAATCTCCTTCTTGGAAACTTCTTGAAGAAGTTCCTTTATCAAAAGATCTCTTTGTCATTGCTTGATGAGCCTCCATAGCCAACATGGCCTGATGTCTTGTCTCCTCTATCTCCATGAACTTAACATATGTTATTTCCATTGGCTCAATATCCAAAATCTCAAACTAATGCATTAATTCCAAAGTAAGAAATTCAAGAGAAATAAACATTCTTTGTTCCTTACCATATACTAGTTTGTATGGATAATTGGTAATTGATCTTTTATAGGTGATCCTATCAACACACAAAGATGACTTAAATTTTATATGTCCTGATCTCTAATTATTTTCTATAGTCTTCTTAATGATCTTCAATAAATTCTTGTTGATAGACTCAACAAGGCCATTACCTTGTGGATAATAGTTTGATGAGGTATTGAGAAAAATACTATGTTGAACTACCCACTAGATGATCTTAGATCCTAGAAAAGCCATAGAATTATCAAAAATTATAATTGAAGGGACCCCAAATTTTGGAAGTAAACCTTCATAAAATTCTAAAACACTAGTTTCATTAGCTTCGTTTAATGTTATTACATCTATCCATTTGGTAAAATAATCTGTGGCAGTTAGTATCCACTTGTGTGTCAAGCTTGATGGGGGGTTGATAACAATAATAAATCCCAATCCCCATTTGGACAAAGGGTTGATTAACTAAAATTGGTTAGAGAGGTAAGGCTACAAGTCTTACTTTTCCAACAAACATGGCACACTATCTACATTTCCTGATCAATGCATGGCAATCACCAAATAAACTTGGCTAGTAATACCCACCTCTCATGATATTATGAGTTATAATCCTGGCTGAGTAATGTCCTCCACCATGTACATCATGGAATTTCTCAAGGAACTTTTGTGTTTGACCTGGTTCTATGCATCTTAGCAGTATACCATTGATATCCTTTTTAAATAATACATTATTAATAAGGAGAAAAGGAATTGACTGTAATTTGAGATATCTCCTCTTTGAAGGTGTGAGAAGAGAAGGATAAATACCATCTTGTAGATATCTTACCATATCTTGGAATCAAATGGAAATTGAGGCCTAATTACTTGTAATCTCTTCATCATTTATCACCATAACCTATTCATTAGACTCTTTCAAGTCTTGGGCTAGATGTTCATAGATTCCTTTCCCTCTAACCATCTTTGTGACTTTGACCTCAATGTCATATTCCATGACCTTGGTTATTCAACCAAATATTTTGTCACTAATGTCTCTATTTAGAATAAATTATTTGACACTTGGATGTGCAACCATCAAATGTATCTTATTATTAGACAACAAGTACCTAAACTTTTTAAGAGACCTTATAAATGAAAGAATGTGCTTCTCAACAAAAGAATACCTTGTTTCATATTATTCTAAGGCTTAAATGAAAAATACTATTGACTACTCTAAAGTATCTTTATTCTACTGTATGAGAATACCTAATATTGTGTAAAGGTTAGCATAGCTATATAAGAAGAAATCTTTTGTAAAATTAGGGTTTAGGAGTGTATGAACACTAGCTATAGCTTTCTTGATTTCTTCAAAACGTTTCACTCTTTATTTAGACCAATTAAAACTCTGACCTTTCTTTAACATGGTTATAAGTGGCCTAGATAAAGTATGAAAATTTAAAATATATCTCCTTATGAAGTTAATCTTGCCTAAAAATCTTTGCAAGGCTTTATTATGCTTAGGCAATGATAGTAAAAGAATTGATTCTATCTTATCAAGGTTTATGCTTGTACCTTTCATTGAAATGACATGTCCAAGAAGCCTACCTTCATGAATATATAAAACACACCCTTTTGGGTTCAAAGACACTCCAAATTATTTTCACCTTTCAAACACCTATCTAAGATGAATCATATGCTCATTTGTGTTGTTAGAGAATATTGTTATGTCATCTAGATAAACAAGAATAAACTTGTTGGGACCATAAAATTCCATGTCCAAAGCCTTCTCAAAAGTGGATCCAACATTAGATAAACCAAAATGCATCCTTATGTATGTAAATGTCCCCCATTTTGTGGTGAAGGCTATTTTGTATTGGTCTTCTTATTTGACCAAAATTTGGTTATATCTACTATAACCATCTAATAAAGAGAACCTTTTTGAATCTACAACTAGATGTAAAATCTATTCTATTGATGCTAATGGATAGTGACCTTTGAGAGAGGCCTTGTTTAAGTCATGAAAGTTGACACATATCCTTATTTCACCATTATTTTTTCATAATAGAAAATAGTTTTATATCCAAGTTGAGAGCTTAATTGTAAATATTATGGATAACTCAATGAGCTTATGTAGTTTAGCTTTCATTATAGGTTCAAGATTTAGATTGATTGGCCTTTGATTTTGTCTGACTAGCCTAGTCTCATCTTCTAACTCAATGTTATGTTGAGCTAGACTTGGATCAAAACCTTTAAGCTCACTATACTACCATGCAAAGACATCTGCAAAATTTGAACATAACTTAATAAAAGCTTCTTTCTCTAAAGATGTGCAAACTTTACCTAGCTTTAAATTTTTGTCAGTTGCAATCTCTACATTTGTGTAGTGTTATTCCTTGGTTGATAAAGTAAACTTTTCTTTTCTTAATTCATAATCTCTGTTTAATATATTTTTTAGGGTGACCATTCCTTTAGGCAAACTTTTTGTCTTTAATTTCACAATCTGACCATCATACTATTGTAAATGCTTGTTTTGGTTCCTTGAGGAGAATTCAACTTCCTCTTGGAATAATATGATAATATATTTGTCATCTTTACATACTTGATAATTTTCATGGTTTTATATGATAGAAGGTCTCACAACTACCTTGATGTGTGATTGGAATTTGTCCCTTTTCATATTATCTAGGATACTAAATTGTGATCCAATGGTAGCTAGCCTGTTTGCATGCTTGTTCTAATTTTTGGATATGGATTGAATATTGAAGGCTTGAAAGTCTTAAAATAGGTCCCATACTATATGATTATAAGACCTAAGTAGTGGGATATTTTATATATTAATTACCTTTACTTGGTGAACTACTAGTTCACTATCTCCAAAGACTTGTAAGGAATTAACCTTCATCTTTCTTGACCATTGTAAACTATGCACTAGTGCTTCATATTCAGTGAAATTATTAGAAAAACCAAATTTAAACTTGAGATAAGAGAAATACCTTTGATTAGATGTATTAACATCATTCTAGCTCTAGTGCCATGTTTGTTCTTGGATCCATCAAACTATATTTGCCACAGTCCATCACTAGGTTGTTCATCTTTCATCAATATTGGAATTGGTGCATCATTTTCATAAAGATAATAGACATCAATCACTTATTCTTAAATTAACTTGTAAGGATCATGATCATGTAAATCAAAGGCCTATTCATCAAGGAAAAGATCTAGGAAAATATTCAACCTCACTATTTTCTAACACCTTATCTGTGATAACACAATTAGTGTTCACCATGCTTGGTATATATGGCTCCAAATGAAATATTAAAATAGGTTTAGAATGTATTGTCACCTTAGTTCCATACCTAGTTTTTAACTTTAGATAGGTCCAATCAGTTGAAAAATATCCTCTAATTTTTGAAGTAAAATATCTTGACAAACACATGATAAAATAGGGAGGTAGGTCCACTACAACTACATCTTACTAAATAATAACATTGGGATAATCATGTAATGTTAGAATTAGGTATTTTATAATGACTAATATTTTCATTGGTGAGCCATTTAATTAAAATACTCCTTTGGTATTTGGCTCATAAACAAGACCAAGCTTGTCTACAATTTGTTTGGGCATGACAATGCTATTAACTCCACTATCTACCATACAATTATGGACTAAAAAATAACCTACTATAAAAGAGAGATAAAAAGGAGGGGTATTGATTGACTTCACATTTGATTTATCCACATTTTTCATGGTATATATCTACTGATTAGGTTGATTGATTTACTAGTTTGAATTAGCCAAGATAGCTTCTTATTTCTCAGTTAGTTCTTTAGATACCTTAAGATCCAAAAGTTCTTGAATCAACATATCCTTTTGCACAAGGATGGAAAGGGAATCCCACATACCAATAATAAAATTTTATTTCTTCATTTAATCAATAATGTTAAAATATGTTCCATTAAGCTTTGGTTATAACTTCTGAGCCACTGGTTGTTCTAGTTAGGGGAATTTGGGGAAATTTCAATATCTCTATGTTCTGAATCTTCTATGATATAGGAAAAAAAATTGATCTTTGACATTATTTGACATAAAATTAGGAACACTAGAATTATTAATCACATCCTGAGCTTCTTCAACTTCTCTTCTTTTAGTTCTAGTCAGAGCTACCACTTGACCATTTGTGTTGTTAGTTTCATCAACTTGGTTGAAAGTAATGTAATCATCCAAATGCCAATTAACATTGATAAGATTAGGACACCTTAGAAATTGTTGAGCTTCTCCTTAGATTTCCATATTCATGTCTTGATATTGACACATTGAAGAGGGAAATCTTCTTGTGGTACCAAAGCTTTATTTTGAATGTCATTTGGATTGGAAGGTTATCAACCTGAATCTTGTATTAAGTTATTTTGGAGAATAATAGATTTTGAGATAGAAGGCACATTGGGATCAAGGGTTGTATATGGCTTAGTTTGGTTTATAGCTCCTTGATTTTGATAAGGTTTCCTATTGTATTTGAAACCTTGATAATGTGGTCTTTGGTTATTGAAAGACTGATAGGTAATTTGGTTTTGTTACTGATAATTTATACCTTGGTAATGTTGTCTCTTAAGTGAAACAATTACATTTTTAAAGCTTGTAACATGATTTTCAAATAACCAATATCACTAGATTAATTAGGAGGGGCTACAACTTAGACTTTTGGAGATGGAATAGGGGCTATAGACAAAATTTGGAGAACTTGAGGGGGAGGAATGGGTTGCAATTCTAGAAAAAGGGCATTAAAGGCCTTATCAAGTTTACAAGGTTAAATTAAGTTTTTCTCTACTTTGATAACAATTTCATAGGCATTTGGAATGCTATTACCACCCATGGACTGTATCATGACACTTTTATTAGAATTAAGGGCCTTAAAGAAGTACAAAAATGTATACTCTTGGGATGGTCTAACCAATGCAAGGATCTTAATCCATGTCTTTTGGAATCTAAGGTTAAAGTTTGACATGAATTCATTGGGGTACCTTTTATGGTAGTTAATTATTCAACCAAAGATAAATGGTCAAACTTTCTTCAAATTGCTTAACTAAAGTTGAACCTAACTCTTCCCAAGCAGAAATAGAGGTTAAAGGAATATTCCTATACCATTGTAATGTTTTTCCATTGAAAGAGGTAATAAGTAATCTGATAGCCACATTATCTCGAGTAACATTATGAATAGAACATAGATTGGTAATATCTTGGATATGTTCAATAACAATAGTTTTATCCCATTCTCTAGATAAGAAAGAGATACCTTTTAGATCAAACACATGAATGTCATCATACTAGGCCATATTCAAGGGACTACCCCTGTTAAATGGGATAAACACTTGATTCTTGATAACCATTTGGGCAAAAGGGATTTGGATTATGGGGATAATAGATTGGACTAAAAAATAGAATAACTAGAAGATAAATACTACTTTGGAGGATAAGGCCTTATGCTATTGAATCTTGATATTTTATAAGAAGTAGGAGGCAATTCAATATTTTCAAAAGAAGTACCTTTACTTGATGTTCCTGTTGTAACCTTTGGCATAAAAACATTATCTAAAAGATGTTATGAGCTCTACAACCTAAAGTATTTTTAGCTTTTGATGATGTTATATTTCTCTTACTTCTATGAATCTTTCTTCTTAATCTTTAAAATTCAATTATACCAAAGAAACTTGGATCCCACCAGGCATGCCCAAACTATTTAGGTTCTAGATATGCACCCTAGCTGAGGAGGGGATTGTTTAGATCTTATTACTCAAATGTAGTCCAACATGGGATTGATCCTAGGCCATAGGTATCCTAAAATTGGATTAGATCTCTAGATAAGACTGGCTTAGTTATGGATCTATCACCTACAATAAACCTAAACTAGTACTCACTTGGAAAAGGGAGAGAGAACTAACAAAACTTATAAAAGCATGTAACAAAGTGATGATGTGCCAATGATTTGATCACTCCAACTCACACAAAACACACTATGAGACACTTTTTAGACCAAAGAACATTAATCTCATGTAAACATTTTAGAACAAGGCATTAATCAGTTACCAAATTAATAAAAGAGGGTAAACATCCACTTTTAAACTAGATAATAAACTATATATTGTACTTTTAATGACCTATGAGACTATTAAGACCTTCTTGAAGGTGAGAAAAACCCAAACATAAGTGAGGAACATATATTCACTTAATAATAGTGCATGAATTCATAGAACACTTCAATCTAGCTTAGAGAATGATAGAGGATCAATTTTAAATTTTATAAGCCTAAATTTATTAAAAAAGAAGGAAAGAGAGAGATAAAACTGTGTTGGAAAAGGACCAACCGCTTATGAAGGATTATCACCAATTCAAGGATGTGTATAACTCAAGATCTTATCAAGGCCTTACAAAATAATTTAATGCTCACTATCCTTTTTCATCTACCTAGTCATTATCTTAGGACTCCATGCTACTTTCACTTGATCTATTGATGAGGATCATGTCTTGGAACTAGTTGAAATGTGCCACATTTGCATTAGGTGACTAAGTATACTTAAATTATAAAAAATGATCAATGATGATAGTCGAGACATAGGTCTACTATATGTGAAAACCAATCTTATACCATTGGTTTTCACATAGTCATAATAACTATAAATATCTAAAAACTACCTAACTTTGCTTTATAGTCATTGGTTTATCTTTGTCTTTTGTATTAGACCCAAAAGATCTATTATATGGAGCATTAATGACATTGGTTAGTCTCTAAACTATGGCCTTAGTTCAATTTTGGTTCAACTTCAAGCTTGAATCTTTGACATTTACTTTTCCTAGATCTATTTAAACTTATTCAACTTTCATAAAAAATGTCTCAAGATCACTCTCAATTATTGGCTATCAATTGCCAATTTAGATTGTTTGCATTATGCTCAACTATCTTTATGTTCATTAACTACATAGATATGTTGACTTATTGAATCTACCTCACTCCATTGATTTGTATATGCATAGATGCCCATGAGCCATTGATTTTATACCAACTAAGTGTAATGGTACCACTTATCCTTGACTCATTATCTCTTTATATTCATTGACCAATTTAAATATACCTCACTCTATCTGATCTTGATAAGTGATTAAATATGAGCCCTTGATTTCCTTTTAGAAGATCCCTTTGACATGTTGACTTGATCATGTATCATTAGATCAAGATGTATGAGTTCAAGTGCATGATATATCTCCTTAGTCCCACTTTCCTATTAGTTCTTGCACTCTGTTAGATCATTGATACGATTGAATGCGATCCCTTGATTTAGCTTGGACCCATATTTTTATTAATGAACATGTACCATTGGATCTTGGCTTAATTATCTTATATCATTGGATTATGTCCAACTTGTAGATATTTAAAGGATTTAACATGGGGACCTTTTGATTTGGTTGACTCCAACACAAATCATTAGATCTTATGTCTTACTATGAGGTCTCCCATAGACCATTAGATCTCGACCAACATCAATCCTTTTAAGGATATTTTGAACTGAAATGGTTACTTGCTTTGATTAAAATTGATGTTTGTGTTAACATCATTTGACATATGCATGGATGTATTTGATGTTCTTAAGACCATCAAATTTTAGCTCATATGGATTTTAGTAGTGTCTTTATTTTGACTCTTGCATGACTATTATTTATTATTTTATCAACTTTAACAATTTATAACTTGAAACGTAGGAATCATAGAGGGGAAAAATTTGCTAGAGATGTTCTTGAGAATAAAAGGAACAAACCCAATCGAACCATTGGTCTCAAAAGCCTTCTAAATGAAGATATAAAATGTTCAAGTTGACTGGTCTATATCTGGTTTGAATTATGTCCTAGCGATGTTCTAGCTTATTTAGCTAAGTATGAAAAACCTAGTGAAAATGCCTAGGATCCCAACTTTGCATATGTGTAACTTCCTTCACATTTTAGTAGATGATCTAGAACTTGGCATGTAGAAACTTGGGACTAAAATGAGCAAACTCATGTGATCATTTTCTCATGTAACTACAACATGTACAAGATATAACTTTGTGAATATACTCATTCAATTCTGTTGGAACTCTCTTGAAGATGGATAAGTGTGGAAAACATGCAGAAAATGACTAAAGAGGTAGCATTAGACCTCAATATATTTTGATGTGATTTGGAGGATGACTTAAGATTTGGTGCATAAGATCTTAGCACAAAAGGGAATAAACCAATATGACCAATTTTCACTGATTCATCTACATGTGCAAGATATGACCTCTACAAATTGCCTATTTAGACTTTTTACTACTTCAACTTGATTTGTTAGACTAGGCAAAATTTTGGTATGTAGACCAAAATTGGTCAACATGTATATCAGTGGAAAATTTGGTAGAGACTATGAAACCTTGTTAGTTTTAGTGTAGGATGTGCATTTAGGTGCTTTTATTATTCTTTTACTTGTATTTGTTTTAGGGTCTAAATTACTTTTTATTTCAAACCACATCCAAAATGAGTCAAACTTAAAAAATAAAACACATGTTACTACTACCACTTTGAGTAAATAAATGTTAAGTTATCGAAATCACTCACAAAAATTGCATTATATTAAGATTTTCAAAACCACATTTGTACTATTGTTCAAAGAGATGTTGTTACACTACCCAAATTTATCTGAAGGCATTTACCTTTGTTCAAAATCAAGTCCAAAACTATTTATGTACCTTTGTTCCAAAAAGTGTGGTTATTTTTCCCATTTGAGTCTAGGTCATTATTCATTTGAATAATCTGAGTCCTTTATACGAAGTTCAAAATTCATCTTTCAAAGTTTAGATCCAAATTTGATTGGTCTATGTTGAAGTCTTACATAATTTGGGCTTGGGAGTTCACCTTTTACATTTGGATTGTCTAACCTTGATTAATTTATTTCTTGATTTAAATAGATTTATAGACCTATGATTGGTTTAATTTCATGTGTTTCAAACCAAATTACCATGTCAAACTAAGGTCAAAACTCATTCTTCAAGTATAACTCTAAGCACCACTAGTTTACATTTGAGCCTTGATTATCACTTAGGCTTGAATGCTGCACTCTTTGATATTAGTTTGTTACTTGAGATTCACTTTCCCAATTAGTTTTAGGCACGTGCCTAGAGTAAGTTCTTTGTGCCAAGGTCAAATTTGTCTTAGTTTCATGTGTTGAGATTAATCCATGTGTCTGGATCAAGTGTTTCAAGCCATTTACTTTAGAGTTAGATTGATTTCAAGTTTTTACCTCAACCATTTTATAATTATAACTTTGTGAAATTTACCAAAGGCTTAGCATTATTTTCATGCTTTAGAACTAGTTTGTTCCTTTATAAGTCTATATTTATGATGTTGTCCAAAGACCTAGCATTATTTTCATGCTTTAGACCTAGTTTATTCCTTTCCACATCTAGATTTGTGATGGCCAAATACCTAACACCTTTTATTTCATTATCAAACCTAGATTAAGTTTGTTATATGCACCTTTCCAAGAGACCAGTTTCATGCTTTCCTTCCAATTTGCCTTTTCTATAGACCTAGCATAGATACTTCACCTTTGGGCATTTTTATAAAAGTTGAAGGTTATTTTCTAAAACCACATTCACAAGTCATAGTTAGACCTCTTTTAAAGAGCTAAGTGTGGTTTAGTGATAGTTTTTAGATCACTTTTCAATCTTTACAAAGTTGCCTTTTTAGACCATGTTTTGAGAATTTATGAGCATTAGACTTATTTTCTTCAAGAGATGTTAGCCATAGATTTGGATATGCCTCGTTATACATGTAATAGGACCATGTATAATCTAGATTATGAGAACATAGTCACAAATGGCCCCTTTATTCAAGATAAATATGGAGAAGACATAGTTTATGAGACAGATCCATATCCCTATTGTGCTACTCAATATATATATAAAATACAAGACCCACTAAAATTATACCTAGTTAATGCACTTGTCTATCCAAGGCAAGAGAAAGAACAAATGGACCAATACCTTCCTAATGTTACATCCATCATTGAATAGGACCAATAACAACCCTACTTTGTATTTATGCTAACAAGTTACAACCCATAATTGTTTGATCATCACTTACTTAAAAATAGGGATGACATTTTAGTCAAGGCCATAGAGATAAGAGAAAAATTCATGATAAGATTTCCTCATGAAAGTCCACCTAATTTATTTAGATCACCTAATAATGCACCTTGCATCACACTAGTTGAAAATGCCTCAACTAGTTACCATCAGACACTCATGCCAATCCTAACTAAGATAATAATGCACTTGCAAAAGATAAGGGTCTGATGGATTATCAATTCACATAGATGCAATAGGCATATCAAATGTATCTCAATTTAGCTCAAAATTTCAATGATATGGCCATTTTTAATACCCCACTTATAGAGTTAGATCATTCAATAGATGTGCAAGTCGATTCTTCAAGACATATAAACTTGAATATGGCCTCCTTTGTAAAAAATACATTAGTTGGCAACATGTTCAATTTCTTGGCCATTGAGGAAGTGGCTATGGCCTCTACCTAAGACCATTTACAAAACATAGTGGTTAACACACAAGTGTATCCTAATTTGAACCAAGGTGGGTCAAATATACCACAAAATAATTCAAAACAATATATTCCTCTTACCAATACCATGAGTTATTCAAAATATAGGGGGTAGGCATGCCTAGTTCCCAATGATGTCAGGCCACTGCCACCCCTCAACCAATAACTTCTTCAAATACATAATAGGGGGAAAGTATTCAAACATAAAACAACACTCTACCCCAATGAGTGATGAATATTAACTTGTATCAATAGGTGGTGACTAATATTACACAACCACATATGTAGACCAATATGCCACCATAATAAATTATGAGTTCATAAAAAAAAATTCTAATCAACAACATATTCCTATTGGTCAACAACAAATACCTAACATCCAACAAATGCTCGATTCACAATAGGCATTTCCTCAACAAAGAGGTACCAAATTACATCAAGTACCCATTAATCAACAATTTCCTTTTAACCAATGCATACCTCATATACATCAAGGACCTGATATGCAACACATTCAATAATAGGACATTATCCAAAAATGGGCACCATTTATACAATAGGGTTTGACTAGTATATAGTAAATTCGTATTCAGACCCAACAAGCTCATTACCTTCCACCAAGCCATACACCTATATCACAACAATAGTTCCCTTCAAATAGAATCCATATTCTAAACCTTAACTAGAGTATTTGTCATAAATGTATACTATATTAGTAGCCTAATCCTAATACATAGATACATATTCCTTATCGATCGATCCATAAAACTAACATTCCATAGTACCTCATAACCCCACTATAGCCTGGTTAAGGTAATCCACCTTTGATCTCCCAACCACAACCATATATAATTACACCATCTATCTTCTTATTCTAAGAACCATAACAAATAATGGATGTAATTATAGTCATTCAAATATGAAATAAGACCATGAAGTTCAAATTAAATGATGTGTGCTCATTTCCATTTAACATGGATCACCTCCAAATACCATTTCCTCCAACTTATGATCCACAAAAATTTGAAAAATACAAGGGTAAAGGATACCCTAGGGATCATTTAAAATAACTCTTTTTTACTTGCCAACCAATGGCCTATAGTGACATTTACTTGCTTCTTATCTTTCTCTGAAGTTTAGCTAGACTTGCCTTGGAGTGGCTTATTAATTTGTTAAAGAATTTAGTATTTGATTTTGACGATCTTTCAAATAAATTTATAAAACATTTATCATGCAATCTTGAGTATGATATTTTGGTATTTTATTTGAATTAGGCCAAGTATAAGGTTGGTGAGAGCTTTGTGAGTTACTTGTAATAGTGGAGAGCACTAGTTAGTTACTTCACACATTCAAAGATATCATTGAGAAATGTATACAAATTTAAAAGACTTTAATTAATAAAGGGATTATCAAGTTGTCTTCTTTGAACTGAAGCCAACACTAAAACTAAAATTTAGGCCCAAGTCAGAACCCAATTCCAATCCAAATACAATCTTATGTGCCTATCAAGCTAATAAATTTGAGAAACCTAAATTGTAAAACCATAATAATAATGTTATCGATAATGGATTCATAAAGTCACATCATGTCTAAATAGTACAAACATCATCTACTCAGCCTATTCAACAAATACAACTTATTCCACAAATGTAACCTATTCCAAGAATGTAGTCTATTCCAAAACCATGGCCAGCTATAAAAATTAAAATTCCTCCACACATGTAGGAACTCTAACCACCACCTTTGTAAATCCCTCATCCAAGAAGACTCAATGCTAAAGTCTTCAATAACCTTGGTAAACCTATTGAAGTAGTGTTTCACAAATTAGATGCAACCAATATGATTAGTTGGTTGATTCCAAATAAATTTACTAAAGTTTTACCTTACCCTGCCTCATAAAAATAACATTATTTATTTGAATACCATCATTTTCATGGTCATTTTATACACTGGCATGTGTAGTTAGAGCATCTCATTGAGAACATGTTAGAAAATGGAGAGATCCAGTTGGATAATGGGGCTTCTACTTCCAATTATAACTTGGATATTTACCAAGGCCAATTTCCATGACATATCAATACTAATAATAAACATTAATAATGAATGCCACTACCACAACACTAAATAAAAATAGTAGCAATAACAACAATAATAATGTTAACCACAAAATGGATAGAACCAAGGCTAAAGTGACCCTCATAACCAATAGACCTATCACATAGTTGTACAAGGATACAATAGAGTTTTAGGTTACATTATAGGTGGTCATTCATCCATAATATCATCAACCATAGACCAAATCCTGATAGACCAAGACCATTACTCAATAATGTTTATAAGCCTCCCTATGTTGGTAATCCTTCTTTGACATGTGACTGCAACTAAGCATAATAGAAACCAAGAATTACCATCTTAGTCCCCTATATCATAAATCCTTCCTTGAATTGTGACTACATCTAAGCACAACAACAACCAAAGATTACCATCTCAGGCCTCTTTCCATCTTCTTCTAGTTATAATGGTCCTTTACCCAATCTAGATTGAATAATCATAACTCAATAGTCTAAATCACCTTCTCAGGCCCACAATATTCTACCAATGAACTTATTAAATCCACCATATAGGATAAGACTAAGTCAGTTAACATTTTTAAGGAAAAGACATTTGATCTTTTGGAACAACTATAAAAGACACCTACACAAATTTCTGTTCTAGGTTTATTGTGCACATCTACCATACATAGAAATATCATTAATGAAATCTTGATCCAATCCCAAGTATCCAATGACATTATGTTAGAAAAATTTAAAGATTTGGTTGGAGACCTATCCCCAAGCCAAAAATTGACCTTTAACCAATGTGATGTGTCATTCCTAGGCCCTCTCCACAATAACCCATTATATATTGAGGTTGTTATTACATGGGATAAATTTAAATATTTCTTCATAGATAATGGATTGGGACTTAATATTATGTCTTTGAAGTTAATCAAGCATCTAGGATACACAAAAACTGTCCTTCAACTAGAGACTATTACCATTAAATCCTATGATAATGAATAATGGGAATCACAAACAACCATCTGTTTACCAGTTGTCATTAGGCATTTGATCCATGACACAATTTTCCACATACTAATCTATATCTCTCATAAAATTTGATTTTGGGTAGACCATTGATACATAAAATTCATGCAATACCTTCAACCTTATACCAGTGTATCAAGTTTCCTCATTCATTCATAGAGGTAACTATTCATGGAGACTTACAACCATATCAGTATTAAAAACATTTGGAGGCTGATTATGAGACCATAATTACTATTTTGGCCTAAACCCCATACTAAATAAGGATAAAGACCAAGACATACTTGTTAAATTCACATATACCAATTGTATAGACCCTAACAGCCTTGCCTCAACTTCATATACACCTCCTATTGAAATTGATAATAATTTTTTTGTTTCTAACAATGGTCTAGAAGAATAATTTACCTAGAATACCTTCTATATAGCCAAGATTTCACAAGACCCCAAGACTTATGGAAGGCCCAAATCTAAGACATTTTGCAAGGAATGGTGAAAAACTATAAAAGGAAAACTTCACAGCTCAATGCCTATTATGTTCACATAGGCCACTAGCTAGGAACAAGACCCACTTTCCAAAGATAATTCTTGGTTATATAATGATGATTTAGTTAATTGCTACCAAAATAAAAAGTATCCCATCCCTAACAGGATTATGGATAACCAAGCTTATAAAGGTAAAGGCCTAGGGGAAAATTCACAAGGTATTATTGATCTTATTCATATAACATAGTATACATAAACTCATGATATTGGATTTAAATCATTTGGGGGTGACCCCACCTATCTTATTCATGTTCCTACTTTGATAACTAGTGGTGATGATGTAAATAGTGAAGTAGGGTTCAATCATAGTATATATGAATACATATCAAGTACCAACCTATTCTACCCTTACACCATTTATACCATCATACTATTAATCTATCATTCCCCACTTACCCTTTATCATCCTCAACTCATAGACTGGGGCCAATAATAATCCATAATACCTCGAGATGAGTTTGAGAACAATGAGTGTTTTTTTGTGATTTTTTAGGCCTGAGAGATAATGTTACTATTTCCACCAAATATTTCACCCTAGAGGAGACTTTTCAATCCTAATCTAATATTTGGACAACATTGTAATACTTCTAGGCTTGTGGGTTGCCTATAATAGAGGTAGACCTCTAGGTTTAAGGGCTAGCTCCCTAAATCTATCTTATTTATGGGAAAAGAGATAGAAGCATAAATGAAATAAATATAATCTAATGGGGGTGATACACCATAAGGATTTACACAAGACCATCATACTTTTTTCACTAAGAACAAGACCTACAAACTAGTTTTAAAGTCCTAAGATGTTGTAACATTTATATTTTAATATAGATGTGATATGAATGAGACAACTCAAGGTAAGTGGACCAAAGGGTAGATTTCAATCTCTAAGAACACTTGTACACTTTAAAGGATCAAAACACACTAGATACACTCCATATGACATGTTATAATAAGAACTTCTTGTACTAGACATGAAAGGACAAGGAGAAGTAAGGATAAAATCACTAGACCTCACCATTCATCACTTTACACACTTATAAAAGATGTTTTTGAACTCAAAACCAGATTTATTGTATTATTCAAAGGTAAAGTACAACATAAAACCAATAGGTATTCACCATACATAGTGTGTAATTATGAAACAAGAGCCAAAATGACTAGTACTTATAGAATATGAGAGAGGAAAAAGAAGAAATAATTCTAAGAGTCACAAAAATATTTGTCAAAGTTGAGAGAAGGAGTTATTTATATAGAGGAATGAATTATGAGATATAACATGTAAGGTATCTTTGGGAAAATTCCCCTCTAAGGCATGAAACTCTTTAATTCTAGTGTAAGACTCTTTAACTAGCTCCTTAAAAACTACCTTCATCATTTGGACTTCCTTGAATATTCCACAATAGAATAGAGATAAATGACATAATTGAACTATGAGGGAGGGTTTATAAATAGGATCTAACATGTATTTTATGTGTCCTTAATCATCAATATTCTTTTTTCTAAGTTTTCTCAGTACCTGTAGTCATAATCACCCTTATTTCACTCATCCTTCACACTTGGCACCAAGATGCCCATAAATTTATCAAACCAATACATATAAGGGAGATTATGAAACTTTTAAATGGTCCTTGAGTCTCTATATCCCTCACGTAGACCTTAAAAGGCCTCCTAATTGGATTTATCACCTTCTCACTTAGTGATCACTCTTTGTTCACTATGCTAGTTTGGACAGGTTGAGATGAAGGTGCTTACAGAGGTACATATGAGATCTTATAAAGAAATAAATGTGTACTAGGAGTTATATTAGCTATAATTATTCCTCTCAAAGTTATCCTCACCTTTTAAAACCTTTTTTTACCTACAAAACACTAAAAACTATCAAGAAAACCAATTTTATACCCTATTTGTATAAGTAGGGTAGAATCCAACTTGATGGGAAGGAGCCCTGGGGAGTCTTATGAAATTTAAAATCATTTTCCTACTCAAAATATCCCTCTTAGATGAATTTATATCAAATTATTCCCTATCTGGTCCTTAGCAATGGTTTTTGAGGGTTTTAAGTAGTTTTGACCTCTAAGGATTGTTCATAAAATTGTGACATTGAACTCATGAAAAAATCTCACTAAATCCCTGTTTGAGACCCTATTCATCATATACCAACTCCTTAGGTTCCCATGTTAAGAATTTATATAGGTATGAGCCTCTAGAGCTGCCTTCTAGAGTTCCTCTTTGCATATTACATACCCTATCATGTTCTTGAGCCAATAAATGGATTTTTTATTACCTCCTCTACAATCCAAAGCTTTTCACACACCTTATATCTCCACATTAAGGTGTTCATTAGACCTTAGAAGTGGTGTTATACCCCTTTTAAGCAGTAGGCCTAGTCTAGGTCTAGTATGGCTTAGATGCACATAACTACTCATCAATACCTTTGAGTATTTGGTCATGACTATGAGGCCTTCTACATGTTTGTCCATGTTTTTAACAACTTCCTTTCCATAGTGGTCCAACACTCTATGCACCTTCCTTTCATCATTGACTTACTAAACTTGTAGGGTTTATCTCTCTAGGAGTGCACTCTATCTGAGATAGAATAGAGGGAACTTCCCCTATTACCTCAAGAAAATTGAATGTATAAGAGGATTAAATAGGTCTTAGGGAAAATATATACTTAATTTAAGGGTTTTTTCATAGATTTAGTACCTCTAAACATCTTAAAACCTAAGATAGACTTCTTGAGCACTACTTGTGTGTAGGATTTGTAAGTATGGCTATAGGTTGTTATGTAGGACTTCATCCATGCTTTATTTTCCATGTATTGAGAGTTTCATGTGATGTACATCAATGTCAAAAAAAATTAAGCATGTCAACATTCATCTTTTTTTATCTCTTCAAGATACACCCAGCTCCACTTGACTAGGTTAGCTTGTAGTCAACTTTGACTGCATTGCATTCAGATAAACATGCATATCTATAGGTGTATACTATAGTTTAAGGTCTATTGTATTGAATTAAATAATTATTTAAGTCTTTTGGGTTCACTTTCAACTCATTTAAACTTATATCATCATGCATAAATACTTTGATAAGACTAGATAGTCACATGTTAGTACACTATCACCCTATAGTTGAATGTAGGTGACTTCTTTAAGAGCAAAAGAAGTCTTGAAGATACATTTCAACATTTGGAGCTTGCACATCACACCCTATTATATCCTTTTAAAGCATTGAAACTAACTCTAAATGTCATCTATTTTTGTTTTTAGGCCTTTAATTAGTAAGGTTCATCTTATGAGACTATAAGTACTTATAGTCAGGTCCTAGGTGGTCTTTTTAGGAGCAATAATATAATTGTAGGTGATCAAGTAGGTCAAGACCCTCCTCTCCAACCTATTTCAAAGTTTATTTGAGCCACTAGTGTACTTTCACTTGAATATGACCACTTAACATAGATATATTCTACTTCTTTCTTCTTTTGACAATAAGGTCATTTGGGATTCAATACATTGAAGAGAACACTGACCTTCTGTAGTGAAAGAATCCATGATTTTGAAACCTTCTAACATCACTTATTGGGACCAAAAACTCACTCTATTTGGTCAAGGCATCTCCCCTATGATAGTGATTCATGATGGAGGCATTCAAATTCATCTAGAATCCATGTTACATTGTTATATGGTAGCACCAAAATAGGACAAGGCTTTGTTTTGGAGTTTTTAAGGTAATGGATCTCTAAACTCAGTTTCTCCAACTTGAACATGACTCTTAAAACCTGCCTACCACTCTATGGCCTCAAAATGATTATTATGGAATTATTCAACTCCTCAATCTCTATGAGTATATCCAACATGCTCAAATACCTTAATGAAATAGTCTTAGGCTTCTGTTGGTGTCATCTATATATACACTTTTCCATACATAGGAAAATGAATAGAGATAGAGACATAATGCATAGTGTATGGGCATATAATCAGTCTTAGACCTTATATAAATTCTCAAATGTATCATTTAAAACCATGAATGACTTTAAAACAATTGAAATACTTCATCTCAATGTGTTTATCTATTATAGGTCACGTGTATGTGTCCATCAATGGTGCATGTTTGTGCATAGAGTTGAACTAGTTATCATAGTTAGTCACATAACATTTGAAAATATTAACTTGATTGATCATGTTTCAATAATGTATTCAATTTATTGAAACTATTCATGATACCTCCATGAATGTTCTCAAAACCTTCATACACCTTACTCAACTAACTACGTATGATAGCCATATAGAAAGATGGATATGTTGTTTTTTTATTGCAACTTCATTGATGTGAAACCTTTGAGACTAATATTGGAAGGAGAGGGGATCAAAAAGACATGGGAGACATGAAATAAAACATATAACCCTCATCTGAAACCACCAAAAGGATAAGAACCCTCTATAATTAGTGAAACATGATTATAAGTCCATTAGTATACTCAACCTGCAACTTTATAAGTTTAAGCTCATAAAATCACCTCCCAACATGAAAAAAATATGTAAACCATGAAAGAAGGAAGTTCACATCCTCTAGAGACAATTCCAATAATTTTTGTGTGTGGGCCAATTCAAACAAAGAGAAAAATTACAAGTTATGGGGATTAGTAAGCAAAATGAGACAGTCAACTTATAAAGGATGATTCATAAAGCATAGGTAGTCGATATTTCAAATCCTATCATGAATGTCAATCATACTAAGTGTATTAACACCCCACAAGATCATTTGTCCTAAAACCTCTCATACTGTCTATACTATGAATAAACTTGTTAACCCATTTTATATGCCAAGAAGAATGATGAAGAAGTGAAATGGTTTTTAATCCTTTTTGAGACTTTAAAATTATATCAAATGTGGAAATGAATTTATGGAAGTTGAAGAGTCACTGTATGAGCTTGCCACATGTGCCACACTTCTCTATAAGTCGTACAACTACCAAAACCTCCTTCTTTTCAACTATTTTCTTGATTTTAGTTGGAAACCTACACATTTTTAGTTCGTAATGATAATACTAACAAGTTTTTGACATATTGGAAGTTTAAGAGTATTTTTGAACACTTTTCTATCAAGGGAAACCATACAACCTTCATTATTGGCTCAAATATAACCTTTAGGTGACATGAAATGACTTAGGATGAATTTTAACTATGACTGTTTCTACTCAAAATTCGCTTTTTAGATTTAAGAGAAAGAAGAAACTAAAAAGTAATGGACAAGGCTTGGGAAGTACTTGGACTAAAGATTGCGCACCGTAAATCCAGACGCTTGTGGGCACTCCTCTTTGGCTATGGAGGAATGACACCTGCAAAGAAAAAGAACTTGGACAAGAAAAGGCGTTAGATAGATAGATGGTGGGTTGCCAGGCAAAAGCCTATTCCCAGAAGTATGAGAACTTCCTTAAGGGAGGTCAACCCACTATTTTGATAAAGATAAGTCTGATAAAAAGATAGAATGCTAAAAAGGACTGAAATAAATAGTAAACTGAAAGAGAAAAGGAAGCAAAGGCTTACCTGGAAGAAGCTGTCAAACTGGTCACAGTCGCCGGTGTCGGTGGTCCTACCGGCGTCGGTTGTCGGGTCTGCCGACGTCGGTTAGTCTGCCGACGTCGGTTAGTCTGCCGACGTCGGTGGGGGTAATGACCGGCGTCGGTCGGGGCAATGGCCTCTAGACGGGTCTGGTCAGGTTCCTGGTCTGTGGATGGTCTGGGCTTGGTCTGTAGACGGGTCTGAGTCTGATGGACGGGTCTGTGGATGGTCTTAGGTAGAGATACAGGGGAGTCAAATGGACAGAGAGGCACAGAGGAGGACAATCAAGGAGATGGGAATACGGGTCTGCCTGGTTTGGTTAACAGTGTGGGGGGGTAGAAGAGCTGAATCTAGTTTAAAACATGATAACTAGAAAGCATAAAGCAAATAAATAGAGTACTTACCTATGCCCTACTGAAGAAGGTGTTGATCTTGTTGTTGATGATGCCAGATGTGAGACCTGTTGCTGATGAAGATTCCCTGTTGTTCACCTGCAGAAGATTGCTGTGTACCTGAGGGAGAGAGGTCAAGTGAAGGACTGATACAAGGGTCTGATACGAAGGTTCAAGAGTCGGGATGCGAGAGCTAGAGAAGCAGAGAAGTGAGTAGGAGCCAAGAGAAGAACCATCAGGTAGAGAAAACGGTGAAGAAAACGTTATGAAGGGTGCCGACTCCGGCAATATCACCGACGTCAGCCGAAGGATGACCGATGTCGGCAGATGAAAGGCTGGAGAAAGGCTAAAAATAGCCTTTCATCTGTTTCCCAACGGCCGGGTCAAATGAATGCCAGGATGAAACGGTCGACGGGGGTTAAATGGGCGAGAGGAGAGGTTGGAATGGGAGACTAAGGCATTAAATGGCCATGTGGGGAATAAAGGGGATCTAAGGAGGGTATCCTAGGGTGGCGAGGTGGCAAGGAGAGGGAAAAAGGGGCCTTATTTAATTAAAAATAGATGTTTATTTCCAATTAATAAGACTTAGGTGGGTTAGGGACCAAGGAGGACTAGGAGGGAGAAAGGACCAAGGGGGAGAACCAAGGTGCAGGCACGTTTGTGGTGTCTACATTTGCCCCTTTTTGTCTTGTTGGTTGTTTTAGACGAACTGCAAGACAAAAATAGGAGTTGGTTGCCCCAAAAAAAGGATGAGGTGTTCCCCCCTCAAAGCGATAGTCGAGAGAAGGGAACCGAAGATCGAGTGTCGATTTGACAAAGAAATGGATAGAAGAGAGTGAGTGAAAACACTGCCATAGTCGAGATTGCGCGTAGTCCACTTCACGAGAGGGTCAGGTCAAATTGTCGCATGTCAAGGGTCGAGGAGTGCCAAAATTGAAGTAACCGGGCCCCAGCATTTAGTCGTCTGCTGATCGGGTCACTCAATCTAAGCTGAAGCTCCAAATGGTCGTCGTGTCCCAGGTATCCAGGGCTCAGGAAGTGCTCCCAAAAACATGAAAAAGCCACAAGTAGTAGGGATCAACTGGCTCGCGATCCTATACTTGTGAAGGGTCAAAAATAGTTTGCGGACAATTCTGCTAACTAGCCGTGAGGTAGCATACACGCAAAAACAACCAAGGCAACATTGGCTTGGAAGAAGGTCAAAGAAGATACGCATGATCTCCAATGGTCATTGGTCAAGAGGATGGATGGATGAAAGGATGTGGCTGAGCTAACCCCAGAAGACCCCATGTCAACTGAGTGCTGCCTACATAGCCCCTGTGTGAAGGGGCCTCAGGCCGATGTAGTTCTCCCTAAAAGGGAGGAAGGGTCAGAGGGATTGATTGGTCTTGGTCAAAGTCGATGATTGGTCTTGGTCAAAGGTCTTGGTCAAAGGTCTTGGTCGAAGGTGACGAAGTTGGGCGTGATAAGAGTCAAAGAAGAGAAGGTTTGTCCATCATAGAGATGAACAAAATGGGGTGGTCGAGCTAACCTCAAAAGATGTGGTATCTGAGTGCTGCCTACATAGCCCTGGTCATAGGGCCTCAGACCAATGTAGTTCGGACAAAATGAGAAGATTGGTCGATGATTAGATGTGGTCAAGTGTCGAAATGATGAGGCTAAGATGAGGATAAAAGGATGCTACAGATGGTGTATTCTGTAGAATTGGTCGAGAGTCTTTCATCCCTAGCAAGTTTCCATAGTCGTGATGGATGTATGCTAAAAATGAATGGAGGGTCTATTTATGCTTCAGCAAGTATTGGTTTATGCTTAACATAAATTGGGTCTGGTCGGTAGTTTCCATGTGTATTGGTGTCCATAGAAACTATGTGAAATGGTCTAGGATGATGTCTGATGTCATGTTGAAAATGTCGAGGCTGGTTTGAAAAATGTTGAAGTTGGTTTGGTTTAAGGATGAGTCGACAATTGACGTGGCCAAAGTGTGACCAAAGTGTAGAGAAAAGGTGAAAGGCAAATCGCTCTTTCATTGACAAGGACCGGAAAGGAAGCATAGATAGGGGTTATAAGAACAAAAGCCCCATTCATGTATTACGTCGTTGACCAGTGTGGTGTTAGAATGGTAATCGAATCACTTTGACATTAAAGTGAGCTCGAAGTCCCTTGAGAAGGTGATAGGAGGAGGATAGGGTAACCCAGTTTAAGAGCAGGAATAACCTTGCCCCTTTTATAGGAGACCCTGAGACAACTACAAGCCAATGTCCGTGACTCGGTTTTTTTTTTTTTTTTGGCGCAGACTGATCAATGCGGGAAGCCTGCATAGAGATGTCATTTGATGTAATGGTCATGTTGCGAAGCTGATCAATGCAAGAAGCTTCTAAAATAGTGCTATTTATTGCCAGATTAGTCATAGCCATCCTTCGAGGGAGTGGTCTATATTTTTGCTTAAAATGTTTGAAAAGTTGGCCTAGCTGTCCTTCAAGGGATCAGTCTAGTAATACAGCAATGATAGTACAGCTGTCCTTCGAGGGATCAGTCTATCTTTTTGATTTGACTTGATTTAGTGACCATGGATATGTTTTGACATCTTGATTTGGATTTTTTGATAGGATTTTGAGTCACGGACAAGACTGTAGAAGCTCAAGGATGCCCCTTTTATTAGGACAAAGCATCACTGCATCCTAAAAGGGTTGTAGAGGACTAGTTAAGAGGAAATAGGGTTGAAAGGGATGAGGATTAAGAGGACGAGGAGTGCTCAAGGGACGAGCTCAAGTTACGTGTCAAGTAGACGAGTACTCGACTAACAGAAGAATGGTCGAAGACGTAAGACATAAGGAGGGGTTTAAGGTCTAATAAGACCCTAGGCCATGCTAGTGCATTAAGGTCCGAGTCAATTAGGAGCAAACTTGCCCCAATTTGCCTCTTTCCAGATTGGTCAGGTGTTGATTGATGGATGTGAAGTTGGTTGACATTGTCGTTGGTTGGTTGAAAAAGGTTGAATGTTTGGTCGAGAGGCCTGGGTGATTGATATTTGGTTGAAGTTTGGTTGAGACTAGTCAAATAATTGGTCGGGGGTTGGGTCGATGGACACTTGGTCGAGATGAGTGATTGATATGTGGTAGAGACTGGGTTGAAGAGTTGGTCGAGGTGAGGATGAAGGATGGATTCCCCCAGCGGGTAGGGAGAATGTTTGAAAGATTGGTTAAGGTCGGCTGAGGTTTAGTGGTCAGATGGACGGTGTTAATGTCGAATAAGGGGGTCAAAGGCGGCAAAGGGACCACAGTCTGGCGTGGAGGTCCCGATTTAGGTGATGAGGTTGGAGAGGCATGGGTCGGGGTTGATGTTTTGTTGAAGAGGTGGTCAAGAGGACCCTTGATGAGAAGGGAATCCTTTTTCCGGTGTTGACGAATGACAGCTTTGAGAGCGCAACAACTCTCAGTGTCATGTCCCGGAATGTGATGATAATGGCAGAACTTAGAGTTGTCGAACCAAGAGGGTCTTGATCTGAGAGGTGATGGGTGAGGCGGTGTTGAAGGTTTATTGATGATGTGGTTGAAAAGGGAGGTGTCATTCTCCAAACATTGGCGAATGGCAACCTTGAGGGCATGACAATGCTCTGTGTCGTGTCCAGGCGTGCGATGATACACACAAATGCGAGTGTCATCGAACCAAGGTGGTTTAGGTCCGAGAGATTGATATTGTCTAAGAGGCAGGAGGTCGAGACGAGAGGACTGCAACAAGTGCCGTAAGAGCAAGGCATATGAACCTGTTAACGGGTCGAGATGTTTTATTGTAGTGGGAGTTAGTGATGTTGGTTTGGGAGGCGAAAGAGGTATAGGTCGAAGGTTTGGATGAGAAGTATGTCTGATGGGTTGAGAGAGTAATGGAGGCAAATTGCCTCTGTAAAGGATGGGAGTGGGAAGCACTCCTATTAAAGTGGACGGATGCGGGCCCAAGATAGAGGGCAATGACGAAGGTGGGGGAGGAGTCCTCCGATGTGGTCTAGTGGTCTTCATTGGTTTGGGTTGAGGGCCACCGTTGTGCGAGGCGAGGTTAGATATAGGTTTGGATTTGGATGCGGATGGAGGTGAGTGAGATGTAGAAATCTCACGCAAAGGGCAAGAGGAAACCGTGACTGGGTCTTCCTCGGTTGAAATGGGTGGAGAGACTAGTTCTTCTCTTGGTGGAGAAGAAATAAGAGAGGGCGGCTCCTCAAGCGGGCAGAGGGCATGGATGATCGTGCCTTCTACTTGTAGTTGAGGAGTAGGCAAGGTAGGGTCTTCGGATGGAGGTGGGCTTAATGGCGTTGATGTGGTCAAAGTGTCCTCCAATACAAGAGAGGTAAATGGAGGACTAGTAGGAGAAGAAGGTTCCTCATCCTTTAATGGAAGAGGTTGGTCAAGGACAAGAGGCAAGATAGTGCTAATCGTGTGAACGTCATGGTCTTGAGGGTCATTGGTTGAAGTCTGGACGTTGTTTTGAGTAGGCGGATGATTCGGAAAAGGGTGTTTGAAGATGTCGATATGTTGGTTAGGAGGGGCGTTCGGGTTATGTAAAATAAGATCCCCCTTGTCGATCATGTCTTGGACGATGTTTTTAAAGGTTCGGCAGTTGTCGATGTCATGTCCTTGGACGCGATGAAAGGGACAGAAGTCAGCCTCCCTATACCATGTAGGGATGGCTTTTGAAGGGTCAAATTGAAGTGGTCAGATTGGAGGGAGATTGAGGACCCCCTGCTTGAGAAGTTTTTCCAAAATGGAAGCGTATGGTTCTCCAAGTGGAGTGTAAGAACGCTGAATGTACCGTTGTTGGAATTGTTTGGTGATGCTGGAAGATGTCGAAGGTTGAGAGTAATTAGTTGACGTCGAGGATGGTGATCTAATGACCACAGTGTTAGCCACTCCTTTAGATTCAGAATTTGCAGAAGAAGAAGGTCTGGAAGAAGAATGGCCAGTGGATTTTGCGTTGGTATGACGCAATTTGACCTTATCTTCTTCAAGGGCACGGAGTTCGAGCTTTCGAGCCATGATGAAAGCTTCATCAAAAGTGCGGAATGTCTGAATCTGCAAGGTAGAAGAGATGTGTCTGGCACATGCTCGAGAGAAGAGCTCAATGAGCTCGGGTTGAGGTAAGGAGAAGGAGAGCTGGTTGATCAGACCTCTCCAACGAGCAACAAAATCGACAATTGATTCGTCATCAAATTGCCTGATGGAGTAAAGGTCTGTGATTGAGACTTGTTTGGTGATGTTGATTGAGAAATGGTCAAGAAATAGTTGGGCGAGTTGAATGAATGAAAAGATAGAGTGTCTGGCAAGAGAACTATACCAGTCAAGGGCAGGGCCAGAAAGGGACATAGGGAACGTGCGTAAAAGCAACGCATCGTCATGGGCAATAAGATAACAGGCATGTCTAAATGCCGGTAGATGTTGTTGAGGGTCTTCCTTACTCTGAAAGTGAGTGAATTTAGGAAGCTCCCAATGGTTAGGGTATGGTCGAATAGGGACGGAAGGATGGATGGGCTCATTACAAATTTGCTCATATGACAAAGTATTGCTTGAACCGGAAATGGAGGCTTCGAGACTGGACATTTTATCCATCAGCACCTTGATAAGATCTGCTGATGGATTGGCGGGTTGAGCGCCCCCTAAGTTGTAAGGCGCTTGGAAGAGGCTAGAGGAGGCGTGCAGCATAGTCAGTTGTACAATGTACGGATGACTAGTCGCAGGGGCAGAAGTGGAGGCTAAAGGTGGTTGCGTTATGAAGGCTGAAGGTATAGGTTGACTGGGCACCGCCAAAGGTGGTTGGATGGCAGCACTGGTAGAAAGATAGGTTGGCACCCCTACATTGGTGGGTGCAAGAGTGTGAGGGGTCGAGACAATCAAGTTCTGATATGATGTAGAACTTGGTTGAATTGCAGGCGGTTGAGGGGGTAATGGAACCCCAATGAAGGTCGGTTTAAAAATAGACGGTGAGACCAAACTTTGCATATTGGCCATGGTTGGGTTAATAGTTGAAGCAAAAGGCTGAGTCGAAAAGGGTTGGGTGGCGAATGGCGTGGATGTCGTCGCCATGTCACCCGAAAGGTCTCGCGTTGGGTTTCTCGTGAGATAGTTTTGGAGGGCTGCGGTATTGAGGTCCAAGAATCTCTCGAAATCCTGGTCCCCTTCAGGGATGATGGGAATCTGAGTCGGGGTCGGGGTTGAGGTCGGGGTCGGTCCTGTAGGAGTTCTTTCAGTCTCTGAGTGGAACTCCATGATAGGACTTGGTTAGGGATGAGGTAGACGGAAGTGGTTGTAGGCTAAAGTGGTTAAGAAGAGGGTCCTAGTTCCAGAAACTATGTTTTTGCAGTCTCAGAAAACCAGAATGGAGTCTTTGACAGAGAAGGGACAGGTTTTAGGCTGCTAGTTTTGAAAAAAAAGGACAGTGACAGAGACCGACGTCGGTTTAAAAACCGATGTCGGTAAGGCAGATCGCCGACGTCGGTCAGATAACCGATGCCGGTGAGGAAGATGGCTGACGTCGGTAGAAGAACCGATGCCGGTGACAGGGGAAGGCCGACGTCGGTTTCAGAACCGATGTCGGTGACTGTGTTTTCCAGAGAACCAAAAGATTCTTGGAAAACAAAGAAGAAAGCGTCCTCACTCACTCAAACAAACAGATGAGAAGAGGAAAATAGAAAGAGACAGACAAGCCTAAGCGATAAATCCTAGGAATTAACCTTAGAAACTTGTGGCTTATGCCTTAGATGAATGTTTGGGGAGATTGGCTGAAAAATGGGTCCTAGAAGAAGGCGGTCTAAGGATGGTTTTAGGTGTTGTTTTAGGTGCTCAAAGATCTGTGTTAGGGTCTGGTACGTGGCCTGGTGCTAAGGAGCAAGCTCCCCTCACTTCACGATTCTAGTGGTTAGCTGGTCTCGCTTAGCCAAGATATACCTCGCCTAGAGTTTAGACTCTGCCAGAGAACGGAGTGGGCTTCCCCCTTGGTGATGAAATCCAAGTAGGGTCACCGAGATGGGTAAGGTATCCGCTGGGGGATGAATTCCCAGTCGGGCCTTGTCTCAGGTATGTTTTATGTGTGTTTTAGTGCATGTGGTCAGGTAGTGTAACATCAAGTGTCTACGATTTATTCAATATGCGCCTAAGTTACTAGATGTGGACTAATGCAAGCACAAGCAGAAATGAAAGTGCAATACGTTTTAAGCCCAAGTCGAAATGTGATATTGTTATGAAGACAAGATTGAGAAAGGGTTGAGAGTATGATATTTAGGCTAGTCTAGAAATGCAAGGAAGAAAGATTCGTTTTAGTCCTGCTTATAGTGTCATTTGGAATAGAAGAAAGAGACAAGAAGGAAGGAGCCTAAATCCACCTAAATGAATGAAAAAGAAAAGGAACCCAGGAGGAACCTAGGGTCCCACCGGGCATGCCAGAGATGTTTCTACTCAAAATTCACTTTTCAGATTTAAGAGAAAGAAGAAACTAAAAAGTAATGGACAAGGCTTGGGAAGTACCTGGACTAAAGATTGCGCACCGTAAATCCAGACGCTTGTGGGCACTCCTCTTTGGCTGTGGAGGAATGACACCTGCAAAGAAAAAGAACTTGGATAAGAAAAGGCGTTAGATAGATAGATGGTGGGTTGCCAGGCAAAAGCCTATTCCCAGAAGTATGAGAACTTCCTTAAGGGAGGTCAACCCACTATTTTGATAAAGATAAGTCTGATAAAAAGATAGAATGCTAAAAAAGGACTGAAATAAATAGTAAACTGAAAGAGAAAAGGAAGCAAAGGCTTACCTGGAAGAAGCTGTCAAACTGGTCACAGTCGCCGACGTCGGTGGTCCTACCGGCGTCGATTGTCGGTTCTGCCGACGTCGGTTAGTCTGCCGACGTCGGTGGGGGTAATGACCGGCGTCGGTCGGGGCAATGGCCTCTAGACGGGTCTGGTCAGGTTCCTGGTCTGTGGATGGTCCGGGCTTGGTCTGTAGACGGGTCTGAGTCTGATGGACAGGTCTGTGGATGGTCTTAGGCAGAGATACAGGGGAGTCAAATGGACAGAGAGGCACAGAGGAGGACAATCAAGGAGATGGGAATACGGGTCTGCCTGGTTTGGTTAACAATGTGGGGGGGTAGAAGAGCTGAATCTAGTTTAAAACATGATAACTAGAAAGCATAAAGCAAATAAACAGAGTACTTACCTGTGCCCTGCTGAAGAAGGTGTTGATCTTGTTGTTGATGATGCCAGATGTGAGACCTGTTGCTGATGAAGATTCCCTATTGTTCACCTGCAGAAGATTGCTGTGTACCTGAGGGAGAGAGGTCAAGTGAAGGACTGATACAAGGGTCTGATACGAAGGTTCAAGAGTCGGGATGCGAGAGCTAGAGAAGCAGAGAAGTGAGTAGGAGCCAAGAGAAGAACCAGCGGGCAGAGAAAATGGTGAAGAAAACGTTATGAAGGGTGTCGACGCCGGCAATATCGCCGACATCGGCCGAAGGATGACCGACGTCAGCGGCTAAAAGGCTGGAGAAAGGCTAAAAATAGCCTTTCATCCGTTTCCCAACGGCCGGGTCAAATGAATGCCAGGATGAAACGGTCGACAGGGGTTAAATGGGCGAGAGGAGAGGTTGGAATGGGAGACTAAGGCATTAAATGGCCATGTGGGGAATAAAGGGGATCCAAGGAGGGTATCCTAGGGTGGCGAGGTGGCAAATAGAGGGAAAAAGGGGCCTTATTTAATTAAAAATAGATGTTTATTTCCAATTAATAAGACTTAGGTGGGTTAGGGACCAAGGAGGACTAGGAGGGAGAAAGGACCAAGGGGGAGAACCAAGGTGCAGGCACGTTTGCGGTGTCTACAATGACCAAGGTTAAAATCATATTAAATGACATAAAAAGGACCATGATGCACCATATTATATAATTTCCATAATAGGAAGGTAATACTATAGGTGGTTGACCTATTTTGACTTATGGTCAAAATAGTCAACATTATTAATGATTTCCTAGGGGTGGTATGCTTACTATGCCAGGACCAGTAGCCTAATCCTATCCATTAGGACTTGGAGTCACTTATACATAGATATGACATTGAATTTTCCTTTGTAACCACACCTAAAATAAAATATAGATACACAAAATAAGACACACTAAAGGAAATAAGTATGTGTTCTTAAGAACACTTATGAAACACACACACCTAACCTAGTATTTATAACACCTCACTCTTGAGGTGAAGGGCATATTACCATACTTCAAATAGGATCAATGATGGTTCCATTTCATATATATCATTCCATGAAAGAAACTCATCATGTGAAAAATGCTCATTATCAACCACTTGAATATGTAGATGGTGAAATGGCTTACTATCCTCATGTCTTCTCATGCCTGTAAGTGGACTATTTGGAGCCTTCATGAATGCTCCCTCTTGATTTCCACTGACCTTGATTAGAGTTGTAACTAAATTTATCTCTATCATATCCATTATATGTTCTTCAATATATAGGTTATAAGGTATGACAACTACCTCAATCTTTTCATCCTGTTAGGCATGATGTGATTGATATTTTGGAACATCAAGCTTTCCTTCCTTTTGCTTCATCGCTTCTACAAATGAATCATATTCAAGATGAAATATTGATTTTTATTCAAGCACAAGGACTTTTGCCTTGATTTCAAACTCTTTGACAACAACACTTTGATGTTCATCTTCATTCATACCCTGACACTCTTTTCCATGCTTGGTGAGACATTCAACAATTCACTCATTAGGCTTACCGAAAAACTTTAACTTAGATATGAAATTATTTGAGAAGGATTAGTCTTACCAAATTGATCAATTTTTTGACATATGTCATTGAGCCTTTGCCATAAGTCATCTTCCTCTTCCTTATGAATTTCATCATCAAGGGAAGATTAATCATTTTTAGGTAGAAAGGCATTATTCTTCTCACCATTATGATCTATCAGGATCTTCAAGTTATCATCATCATACTCATGAATCATGTAATTGCCTTTAAAAATTCAACTATACCTTCAATCTTAGAATAAGCACCATCATCCACAATAGACTCTTCTTTCTCATTGATCACACAATTCAAGTTGGAACTTTCTCTTATATAGGGCTCAATGTGTAACCTTGCAAGTGGTTAAGTCCTTATGGTCACTTTTATTCCATATATTATCCTAAAGGATAAGAAAGATCAATCAGCTGAGAGGTAGCCTCCTATCTTAGCTATGAAATCTCTTGAAAGGCAGATTGTAAAGTGAGTAGGCAAGTCCATGATAAAATGTCTTGAAGGATGGGGAAACTAGGACAATCATGTAAAAAAACCTTCAAAACTTTGATCAATCCTATTGTCTTGGTAGGTGTATCATCTAAATAAATCACTCCTTTACTATGTGGCTCATACTTTAGGCCCAATTTTTCAGCTACAAACTTAGACATCACTAATGTAGAGGCTTCACTATCAATTATGCAGTTATGAACTACTTTATCATGAACAATGAGAGTGAGGTAGAAAGGTGGAGGATTCTTAGCTTTGGTAGATGGTTCCACAATGTTATTATGGGAAATGGTAAGAGATACATGACCAAGGCTATTGCTTGAAGATGGAGGACTAACATGGATGGTAGATAACTATTTTTGTAAGAGGTTTTTTAGCTAGGCATATGCAGGACATTTCAAAGGGAAATGGATGATTTTTCACTCTTAAATGAATACACTATCTTTAGGGTATATGTACTTAATTTTTATTGATCCCTTGGAGGCAAAGAATTTTTTGGAACTTGAGGTATTGAAGCACCTTTAATAGGTCTTCCAACATTCTAATTTGGATGAGGTGTAGGAATGTTAGGGATTTTCATGCTTCCAGTCATGCTTTGTTACCTTGTAAGAGGATTAGATGAACTTTTAGGCACATTATTATCACCTTATAAAACATTCCTCTTTTCTCTTGTATTATCTATGATAAAATTTCCTTGATTAAGCACATAGGTGTCTTCAACTAAGAAGTTAGTGAAGCTTTCTCCTTGAGGCTTCCAACCTTCACTTCCTTATATTAGGACTTCATCTTTTGCTAATAGTAGAGGAGTGGATCCTCCTCAAGAAAATAAATCTTGTTCTCTACATTCATTGGCATTCATGAACTAGCCTTGTTTCCATTCTTCTCCTTGGATTATATTGATATGCATTGGTACCATCTCTCTTGTGTTAGAGGTGAAATTAAGATTATATACATTGGCAAGCCTATTGGAATTAGGCTGCCCTTGATGTCTCCCTCTCCCATATTGTAAACCATATTTTTGATGATGGGGATAGGGATTTTTATGATTACCTTGTTTCATATTGACTTGCCTAAGTTTAGATCTTAACATTTGTCTTTCTGCATCTTTATCCATGACATCATATACCTTCTTAGGAGTAGTATTTGATTTGACATTAGCATTAGGAACTTGGGAAATGTTTGGAGTAACATCAGATATGTTAGGAAATAGAGGCATAAATAATTTTGGAGGTAAATTTCCTACTTTAATGAGGCCATTTTCATCTCTAATGGTAAGGTCATATGATTCAGGAAGAGTGAAACCACCCATGAATTATATCATGATGGAAATATCAGTACCATCTCAAATATGTAGGAAAAAAAATTAGAAAATGGTCTCATGGGAAGAGGCAACTTATACCAAGTCTTTTTAAACCTCTCATTGAAGTCATACATTATTTATTTAGGGAATCTTTGAATGAAATTGAATTGGTGGATGAGTTATGTTTATCACTCTTATCTTCAAACCTTGAAGTGAACATATCTCCAAAGTCATCGCATGTTGTGATAAAACCACCTAGAAAAGTCCTATGCCAATCAAGTGATTTCCCTATAAGGGACATGGTAAGGAATATAATGGAAATATTAACCTTAGTGACATTTTAGAAACTATAGAAATTGGAGATATCCCTAATGGGTTCACTAGATGTGACATGACCTTCACCATTGAATGTGGGAACACTCTTTATAGTATTAGGGGGAATGGCATCATATGCATAAAGATGGATTGGATTTTCAGTGTTAAAGTATGGGAAGGCATGTTTCCTATCCATGATTTCTTCAAGTTCTTCCTCACACTCTTAGTCTTCTTGTCTAGAAAAGTCCTCTTACCCTTTAAATAGTAGAATTGGTTGAGGGTGTTGAACTTGAAGAGGAATTTGAGGTTGAAGAAGTGGATTGATGGGATTGAAAACTCTCCTAGAATATGACCTAGTAAGGACCATGAAGTATGAGAGAAAATATGTGATAAAACAATGGTCTAAAACCAGATTTTACCTTGAATGAAGTTGTTAAATTTAGAGTAGTACACTAATATGCAACTGATGTTATCAATACCAACATTCACCTTGACAAGTTATGTTTAGGATAATAGGTTCCACTGGGCATGACAAAACTATTGTCAGCAAATCTTGCACCCTAGAGGAGTTTTTTTTAGGCCTACTCTAAGATTTTGGAAACATTTGAATACCTTTAGGCCTATGGGTTGCCTATAGTAGAGGTACACCTATAGGTTTAAGGGCTAGCTCCCTGAGTTTACATTGAAGTGCTTATCACCTAAACTAACTGATTATTTTTGGGAAAAGAGATAGAAGTATACATGACATAAATCTACTCTAAGTGGGCTAAGAAAAAATAAGTATTTCCACAAGACCATCATACTTATTTCACTAAAACAAGACCTATAAACTAGCTTCAAAATCCTAAGATGTTCTAACATTAGTATTTTAATATAGAGGTGATATGCATGAGACAACTCAAGGAAAGTGGAACAAAGGGTATATTTCAAACTCTAAGAACACTTGTACACTTGAAAGGATCCAAACACACTAGCTACACTCCATATGACCTATTATAATGAGAACTTCTTGTAATAGAAATGAAAGGACAAGGAGAAGTAAGGATAGAATCACTGGACCTCACCATTCATCACTTTGCACACTTAGACAAGATGTTATTAAACTCAAAACTAGATTTATTTTATTGTTCAAAGGTAAAGTAAAAAATTAAACTAGTAGGGCTTCACCATACATGGTGTGGAATTATGAAATAAGAGCCAAAATGTACTCATAGAATGTGAGAGAGGAGAGAGACAAAAGAAGTCCAAGAGTCAAAAAACACTTGTAAAGATAAGAGGAGTTATGTCTATAGAGGAATTAAGTATGAGATATAACATGCAATGTATATTTGGACAAATGTCCCTCCAAGGCATGAAACTCTTTTATTCTATTGTAGGACTCTTCAACTAGCTCCTTGAAAATTGCCTTCATCATTTGGACTACCTTGAACATTCCATAATAGACTAGACATCATTTCATTATGAGGGAGGGGTTATAAATATGGCCCAACATGTATTGGATGTGTCCCTAATCATCAATATTTTTTTGACCAAGTGTTCTCATTATTTGTAGTCATAATCACCCTTCTTTAACTTAACCAAGATGCCATCAATTTCTTAGACCAATCCATATAGGGTAAGATATGACACTTCTAAAGGGTCCTCAAGTCTCTATATCCATCATAAAAACCTTTAAATGCCTCCTAATTGAAATTATCACCTTCTCACTTGGTGATCACTCTTTGTTCACTATGATAGTTTGGATTGGTTGAGATGAAGGTGTTTGAAGAGGTACTTGTGAGATCTTATAAAGAAATAAATGTATATGAAGAGTTATATTGTGTCTCATTCTTCCTTTGAAAGTGATCCTCACCTTTTGAAACCTTTTTATACTTATAAAATACCAAAAACTATCAAGAAAACTAGTTTTATACCCTATCTATACAAGTAGGGTAGAAGCCAACTTGATGGGAAGGAGCCCTGGGGAGTCTTATACAAGTTAAAATAATTTTCTTACTCAAACTATCCCTCTTGGATGCATTTCTATCAACTTCTTCCTTATTGGGTCTTTAGCAAGGGGTTTTAAGGGTTTTAGGTAGTTTTGACATCTAAGGATTGTTCATAAAATTGAGACATTAAATTCATGAAAAAATCTAACTAAATCCTTGTTTTAAAACCTATTCATCATATGCTAAATCCGAAATTTTCAATTCTAAGCATCTATACAGGTATGAGCCTGCAAAGTTGCCTTTTTGATCTCTCTGCATTCTGCCTACCCTATCATGTTCTTGAGCCAAGAAATGGATTATTTGTGGCATATTATACAAACCAAAGGTTTTTAAACACCTTATATCTCCCCATTAAGTTCCTCCAATTCCTTCGGATGTTCATTAGACCTTAGAAGTGTTGTTAAACCCTTTTTAGGTAATAGGCCTAGTCTAGGTCTAGTAGGGCTTGACTGCACATAACTACTCATCAACACCTCTAAGTATTTGGTCATGATTGTGAGGGTGTTTAAATTATTTTACATATTTTAAACAACTTCCTATAGATTTACATAGTCTTACAACACTCTATCTACCCTCCTTTCATCATCAACTTACTAAACCTATAGGGTTTATCTCTCTAGGAGTGCCCTCTGTTTGAGACAAACAGAGGGAACTTATCTTATTTAATCATGAAAATTAAATGTATGAGAGGATTAAATAGGTTTTATGGATAATCTATAATTAATTTTAGGGTTTTTTCATATCATTACTACCTCCAAACATCTCAAAACCTAAGACAAACTTCTTGATCACTGACTATGTGGAAGATTTATAGGTATGGTTATAGGTTGTTATGTAGGACTTCATCCATGATATATTTTCCATGTCTTGAGATTTTTATGTGATTTAAATAATTATAAATAAAGTATTGATCATGGAAATACTCATATTTCTTTTATATCTCTTCAATATACACCCACCTCCACTTGACTAGGTTAACCTGCAATCAACTATGACTATGTTGCATTCAAAAAAACATGATTGCCTATAGATGTATAATGTAGTTTTAGGTATCTTATATTTACTTAAATACTTCTTTAAGTATTTTTATTTCACTTAAAACTCATTTTAACTTATCCCATCATTCACAAAGACTTTTGATAAGACTATACCGTCACATGTGAACACATTGTCACCCTGTAGTTGACTATAAATAATATGGTGATGACGCTTAGGTCATTTATATTATGAATATGTGATTTTTTTTCATAATTTTTTAGTAATTTGTTTTTAATTCTTCATATGTTTAAGGAAAACTTTCTATATATGAGAAAACCTAACTGTGAACAATACAAATGGTGTGCTTCAAGTTATGGTTGGAGCTAAAATATGTTATGGAGCCTAGATGACATTTGAAGAGGTATATTTGAGTGTCACATGATGTGTTCGTACCATCTGAGGTGTTTTAATTTTTTCTAAGGAAGGAAAAGTTTAATGAGTCCTAAGTAGATTTAATGGGATTAGTCTCCATGAGACCTAAATATGAGATATGGCCTAATCAAGGTATTTCAGGCCTAAAGGGACTCAAGGAACATTTTATTCATGTTTATTATATGTCACAATATCTATTCTATGTATGACCTAAGAGGGTGAAGGTATTTTCCCATAAATAAAAATAAGAACAAAAAACTTGTATAAATACAATGCAATTTTAGCACTATTGGGGTGTGAAGAGTACAAGAAAATAAAATAACACTTTGGTGAGTAGAAGGAGGAATTTTAGACCATAAGAGGATTTTAAGGGATCTATTATGAATATTTTATAGTGTTTATATATATGAGGATCAAGGTCATATGACTTAATCAAGTCAATAAGAGGGATAGTTGAGCAAAGAAGGCTAGAGGACAGCTTGAGTGGGATAGAAGAGAGAGAATAGATGAAGAAGGAGATAATCATCTATTGTATGATAAAATTTTTTTTATGAATTTTATCAAGGATTTTACATGGTTTAATTAGTTTTGAGACATCTATGGGGTTGGTGCCTCCTTTAGATTTAGTGTTTGCTAAAGCCTAGTTGAGTTGGTGCTTAGATAGTTGGGGTTGGTACTCCATGTGAAGTGGATGCTTCACTAAAATTTGTGTTTGTATTATAGGAATTTATTCTATTTTCATATATCATTGGGGTTTTTACCCCTTTAGGTTTTCCCACATATGTGATATGTTCATGTGTTTCATGTTTATGTGGATAAGTGCTTATGCTTGCTAGATACATATGCTTGATTAAATAGTTAATGATTGTTTAAGTGAAATTGACAAGAAATGTTTTAAAGATTCATTCACCCCCCTCTCAATCATTTTTATTATAAAAAACTATCTCAACCTAGCTCACAATATTAATACAAGGGTTGTTTATAACAAACCACTTATTGAGATAGCTCCATAAACATGGTCGCAAATGGATGCTTCAGGGTACACAAGCCAAAACATAGACCCTTTTAGCCAAATTAAATTGGTTGGTGACATGTATAATGTCTATATTTTGATGGAATATACTATGACCCAAAAAAAATACCTCACTTAGAATTTTACAGATAACATGCAAGTGCATTCCAATTTAAACCAAAGTAGGTCTAGTTTATCACCAAGCAATACACAATAAATTCCTCTAAACAATGCTATGAGTGGATTATAAAAATAGCGGATAGGCATTTCTATTTATCACAATCAACAAGTAACCTCTACTCCTCAACTAGCTAATTCCTTGAGCATATAATATGAGTAACAAATCAACAACACACCAACTCACCAATATAAAAACTATAGAACACTATGCCACCTCAACAGGTGACAACAAATGTTATGACATAATAAAATAAACCAATATACCTTATCAATCACCATTATTACCTAACCAATAATGTGTTATAATTGGTTATAAAGTACTAGTTGGTCAACAACAATTGTTATATAACTAACAACAAGTCCCTATTCAAAAGCAAATATCAAACTCCCAATCATTTCCTAACCAACAACTACTTATTTGATATCAAGTGTTGATCCAACAATAGGTATTCAACCAATAATAAGGTTATTATGTACAATAGGTACCAGGTGTTATGAAACAATTTATTTTCACCCAATGGGTTTGCACATGCAACAAGGATCCAACTATCAACACCTCTAATGGTAGGGATTTAGTCAACAACATGTTACTTACATATAATAGGTTTGAACAAGTAGGCAACAAGTTCTCTCCCAAACCCAATAATACTAACACATTCCATAAAGCTAAACTCCCTTACTAAATCCAAAATTTATTGGCCAGGGTTATATAGCAAATCCACACCAAAATGTATTTCAACAACATATTTTGTATCGATAAAATAATCCTAATGCATAGATATGCATAGCTGGTCATTTGACCAATTCAACCAACATTTAAAAATTGCCTACCCTAATCAAGGAAATCCACCTTTGATTGTGAAACCTCAACAACAACAAGTCACTCCTTTTGACTTACTTGCCCAAGCATTTCAATAGATGAAAGATGCCATTCAAGCTATATAAATCAAAAAATTAATAAATAAATTCAAATTGGATGAGATATGATCTTCCCCAATCAACATGGATTATATGAAAATACCATTTCCACTAGGTTACGAACTACCTAAATTTGACAAATACAAAGTAAAAGGTGATCCTAAAGAGCATCTGAAAGAATTTTTTGTTTCCTACCATCTACTGGCATATAATGACATATAATTGTTTCTACTCTTTCCAAGGAGTCTAGATATATAAGCCTTATAATGGCTATTGAAATTACCTAAGAATTGTGTACTTGAATTTAATGATCTTTTGGATAAGTCCATATAACACTTTTCATATAATATCAAGCATGAGATTATTATTATGTATTTAGACCAAGCTAAATAGAAGACTGGTGAAATCTTTGTTGTATGTTTACAATATTGGAGAGCACTAACAAGCTAATTTACTCACAAACTACTAGATAAGTAATTGGTCATAATATTTATTAGGATTATACATAGTTAGATATCATACCATCTTGAACTACAATGTGCTCATACATTTGAAGAGGTTATAGAGAAAGGAATATATATTGATAAATCCCTTGTCAATAAAGGCATAATCAAGATATCCTCTTCTAATAAAAACCAAAACTAGAACCATAATTAAAACCTCATTTAAATACCAATATTAATGCCACCTCAAGCCAATAATAATGATAAAGTTAAACCCTACAACTACAATAAGAATGTTATTTATAATGGGGTTACTTTTGGCCATTTTTGGCCCACATATAAAGCTCTTGCATGGTTTGATGAAGTAGTGGATCAAAGGCTTAGAAATGGATCCAAAATTTGCAAATAGGGAGGATCCGAGCAAGGTTTCCTAAGGATCTAGTAGCAATGTTCAAGGATAAGCCTGCAAGCCAGAAACTAAGTGCAAAATCTTTGATTCAGCTAAGTCTTCACTTGTTCATTCTTTTAGACTTTGTGGGGACTAAGTGTTTCTTCTCTTTTAGGACCCATTTTTTGGCTAAGTATTCATTTATTTTGAAAAAAAATTTTGAGATAAAGTTTTCGAAGGGATAATTCTTTAGACAAAATGTTTGAAGTAAAAAACAAAGACCTTTTCTTTCAAGAAAATTGTCAAGGACAATTTTCTTGAAGGGTAAGTCTTCAATAAAATGGTATTTTTTAGAATTATTCTACAAAAAAGTGTCATATACACTTTTCCTAAAGGGTATTTTCTCAGGAAATGGCCCACTTCAAGGTTTCCAAAGGGTAATTTTCTTTCAAGAAGTAGACCTAACCAAATTTTCTAAAAGATCATTTCAAAGAGGCGAGGGGCCATTCTAAGGATGAAATTCCTTGAAGAAAATTGTTTGGGACAATTTTTTCCTAAGGAAAAATTCCTTTGGAATTTTTGTCTAAAATGAAGATCCCAAGAAAATTACTCAAAAAAAGAGACAAAGAAAGCAATTTCCTTCAGATAAAGTGCTCCACACAAAGGCTGAAGGAATTTTATAAAAGACACATTTCCTTCAGGAGAATTGTCTGATAATTTTTTTCCAAAGGTAGTCTTATTTCAGAAATTTTATCCTAAAGAAAAAGACCTTTTCAAAAAATTTGAAAGAAAAAATTTAATTCCTTCAGAAGGAATTCCTTTGGGAAGAAGTGCCAAAACAAAAAATTTGAAGGGTATTTTCCCTTTGAAAAGGGGCATTTTTGAAGTGGCCAAAAGATACTTTTTCTCAGTGAAAAGGGCACTTCTCCAAAGGACATTTCAAAATCTGAAGGGTCATTTTCAAAATGTTCAAAGTTTAATTCCTTTAGGAAAAATGTCCATGGAAATTGTTCAAGCAAATTGCCTGAAAGAAAGGCCTATAGGAAAGTGTGTAAAGGAGACATGAAATTCACATTAGTGTCAAAGTTCAAGCTTATAAAATAGCCATTGGGATTCAAATATCCCATTATGGGCTCATAAACATCAAAATATAAACTCCTGCAAGTATCCATTTGTATTTTTATGGACTTACATTGACATATTTGGGTACAGGGAAACCAATGTCCTTAGATTGATTTTCCATATATAGGAAAGATCTGGTCTATGTTTCAAAGAAGGAGCTGGCAGGTGTAATTAATGGAAAGGTCCTCATCCTTCAACATGGCCATCATCTCTGATAGACAACTAATTAACATAGAAGCATCATGTCTCAGTCTAGATTCAAAGTTATAAGGATTTTGTCTTTATGCATGCAAAATAAGTGAAAAATGGCATGGGGATGATAGGTAAAAATTAGGTGATTAGAAAAGTAGAGTGAGCATTAAAGATGTTCTTGGATATTTTCTTATCTTCTAAAATGTTTGCCGACCAACAAGGTAGCTTGAGGTTATTGGGAAAAAGTAAAGTTCCTTTTGTATAAAATACAATAGTGCCCTAATTGGTCAAAAAGGATGGTGGAACATTCATTACAAAAAGGTAGAAGCTTAGTTGTCATGTCTTGAATAGGCTCCCCTCTTCATTTTTTTTCTCCCCCTTTTTCTCTCATCCTTTTTAGCTATATATAGGCTCTTGAGCCTAAAAAGATATCCCTCGATCAGTGATAGAGTTACTCTATCAAAATCTCCTTGTAAACACTTTCCTAAAGCAATAAGATAAACTTTTATAATTCTAGTTTGAAGTCAAGCATACATTATTGGGGTTTAAATTGAAAATGTATGTCCCATTTCATCATATGTAGATTCTCTACGTATCTTTATTTAATTTATTTTTGGTTCCGTACAGGTTGTGTGAAGTGTTAGACATTGGTGCCTTTCTTGAAGTGTCACAAGTTTATAGTGTCTCATATATACCTATTTCTTTCTGTACTTAAAATTGTAGGGTTTCCCTTCGACCTCCACACAAACTACTTATGCTTGTGGCATTGAGATATGATAAGATTAGTCTGTGTCTTGGTTAGGTTCATTAGTATTTTTTAAGTTTTTCAAGTTGAAAGTGGATCATTTCATGTTTTAGTGCATCATCATCCTTAGCTTAGATTTCCCTTTCATGTTATCTTTCTCTCCCTTTTCCTTAGTTAATAGTAGATTTTAGTGTGGGAAATGAGCTGAAGTGAAGCATCTAAGAAGCTAACCTCATTAAAAATCCTAGATGTTCAACCTCATTATAGGATACCCACAACCTGAGGTTGTTCCAATATTGTAGTGAGAAGTGACAGAGCCTAAAAAACTCTTCCATAAGGGTACAATTTCAACCTACAATAGTTTTTAGCATGCCTGATGGGACCATGTTGTTCACTAAGTGAAATTTTTTTATGTTATCTTCATCCAATTAGACTTTATAGGCATGTGTGTAAACACCAATGGTGACTCCAAGTATTTATCAACTTGTATGAGTATCCCAAGTGCCTAATCATTATTATTTAGTATGCATAATCAGTCATATTTTGATCAGTATGCTCATTCTCTACCTCAACATCACACTTATCAAGCTAATAATGTTTATGTTTTCCCCCCAAGTGGCCCTCAAACAACCTATCAGCCCTATCATGGCCTTTTCTCCCCTCCCACTCTTGTTTATGACCAAGATTAGTCTCCTTTTCATTCAAATTAGTCCTCTAATTCCCCTTGTTAAAACTATGTTTATCTTCTTACATCCTTGTTAGGATTTAAGCAAGCATTATCAAATTATATTGAGTTGATAAGGGAGATTGGTAAGGGTTTAGAAATTTATTCATTCATCCCTATTAATGTTTGACAAAAGGCAAGTATTTCTCTTCAGTTGGTCAAGAATAGGTGGTCAGTTTGTGAGGATGAACAATGAACAATTTGTGCGAGAGAGAAAAAGGTGTGGTTGAGAAGCATATTCCAAAATTTAGAAAGTGTGTTGATATATTATGAAGATCATTAGACTCAGTGTAATTAGTCCTATGTGTCATCTCCCCTCCTAAAGCCTCAATCTCAACCTCCAAGGGTTTCAAATCAGCCTTGTAGTCAACCTTGTTAAGGTCCATCCTTGTCAAGAATTAGAGAAGCAATATTGGACCAAGGGAGAAAAATCATGAAAATTAATAAGGAGGTTGGACTTGGACAAGAATTCCCCATTCATGCTATGGAGGGGATAAGCAGATTCTTGCATAAGTTTTGGAGTGTGTGGGCATCCATTGAAGAAGGTGACTATCCACACATTGAGAAGCAAGAGATGAAGGAATAGATACTCTCAATAGAGGATTGGGAGGATAAGTATGTCAAAACCAAACCAATTAGTTTGTCCTCTCCTACCCCTATGCAAATTCCCACTCAAGATTTTAAAACCCTCCCACCATGGATCTTCGCCTACACCTTTGACCCTGATTATGTCCTGCCCTCTCTTATGAAACCACCCTCTCCTATACCTGTTAGAAATGAAGAAAAGGTGACTATTCCCTACATATTTCCATCATAGAAAGTGGTTTAGAAAATCATAAACAAGAAAGAAGAGTTGTTAGTTGTGGTGGTTTAAGAACCAATTCAAGAGGATGAGTAAGTGGTTAAAGAAAATAAAAATGAGGTGTTAGCTCAACTCAATGATATTTCCCTACAAGAGTTCCAAGACTCTTTATCCCTCCCTTAAGAGCCACCAAAGAGACCACTCAAAGTACCTAGTTGGGAAGACACTCTCTCAAGCTATAAACATGATGAAATTTTTCACCCTTCCACCATCTCCCTCTCAGAGAAAGAGCCTATTTTAAAAAAGATAAAGGAAGAGTTTATAGTCTCAAGAAGATGAGGTATGTGTGTATGAGGAAGAAATCTTGATAGGTAGCCTGCTTCATTTAGAGGAGGAAAAATTAGGTTTGGACCAACCATCTTAGCATGTCTTTGACACTAATGAACCAAATAATAAAAGGGACAATCCTCAAGATGAATATGGGGAAGACCTTAAATGGACTACTAATTATCTATTCTATATATATGAAAAAGAGGATCAGACCTAGGTGCCAGAGGTTAGTCCACTTCCAAATGAGGTGTCATTTAAAGATAGCCCTAATATGTCGGAAGTAGAGGAAGACATGTGTGATGTTTTGGACCTTATTTAAATCAAACCTCATTTTCAATTTAAAAAAAAGATGAAATATTGAGTGAGGTTGATGAAGGAGACATCTTAAGTGCTCAATTGATACAATCTGAGAAACATACCAGTGAAGAGCCTAAAGAGTTGTGGTAGTAGTTTAATGCCATAACCAAATAGTTTGAGGAGGCTAATAGATAAGTCATTATTTTATAAAAATATGATCATTCTACTCTAAGAATGATCAATCCTAATTTACACAAGAAAAAGGTTAAAGAATATGGTCTTTTTGAGCCACCAAGTCAACAAAATGTAGTTGCTCCTAATAACCTAGATGAAGTCTTTGTGTAAGGATTTCTCAAGAGTGATGACCAACATCAATAAATTCTTGAACCAATAAGAGAATTTATCTAGATTGGAGACATTTTTGTCTTACTTCATCCTTTGGGGAGCAAGCCAATAGAGTCAATAATCAGGCATCTTAGTCTACCTAGAATGAGCTCACATAAGTAGGGTGCCTCTCATCTTTGTCCATTGAAAATAAATGATGCTAGAAGTTTCCCATTTAACCTAAGAATAAGGTAATTTTAAGTTGTATCCTTATATATATTAGAGTAGATTTTATGTGTTTCTATTCCCTAAGTGCCTTGTGCACATCCTTTTTAATTGTGTGTTTCCCTTCCCTAAGTGGCTTGGGCATAGTGTTTGTTTTATTATGGTTGTACTTATTACTTCAAATGGAGGTTCCATTTTAGTGAAAAAGTGACTTGACTCCATGCCCAATGGACTAGACAAGGCGACATGGTCTAGGTTCTCTTACATCGACAAGCATGCAACCCTTATGAGCCACCAAAGATGTTGTCAATTTTTGGCCCACATATAAATCTCTTGCATGTTTTGTTGAAGTAGTGGATCAAAGGCTGAGAAATGGATCCAACATTTGAAAATAAAGAGGATCTAAGTAAGGTTTCGTAAGGATCTAGTAGCAGTGGTCATGGATAAGCCTATAAGCTAGAAGCTAAGTGCAAATTTTTTATTCTACTAAGTCTTTACTTGTTCATTCTTTTGAACTTTATGGGGACTACGTGTTTCTTCTCTTTTGGGACCCCTTTTTTGTCTAAGCATTGAATTATTTCAAAAGAGTTATTTGAGACAAATTTTTTGAAGGGATAATTCTTTTAAACAAAATATCTAAAGTTAAAGACAAAGACCTTTTCTTTCAGGAAAATTATCTAAGATAATTTTATCAAAGGGTAACTCTTCAATAAAATTGTCTTTTTAATAATTCTTGAAATAATTCTTCTACAACAAAGTGTCCTATACACTTTTCTCGAAGGGTGTTTTCTCAAGAAAATGGCCCACTTCAAGGTTTTTGAAGGGTACTTTTCTTTTGGGAAGTGGACCTAAGCAATATTTTTGAAGGATAATTTCAAAGAGGTGAGGGGCCATTCTAAGGACACAATTCCTTTGGAAAAATTATTTGGGATAATTTTTTTATAAGGTAAAATTCCTTTGGACTTTTTGTCCAAAATGAAGATCTCAACAAAATCACTCAAAGATAGAGACAAATCAAGCAATTTCCTTCGAAGAAAGTCTTCAACACAAATGCTAAAGGAATTTTATAAAATACACATTTCCCTTAGGAAAATTGTCTGAGACAATTTTTCTAAAGGTAGACTTCTTTTGAATTTTTTTTTTTGAAGAAAAAGACCTTTTCAAAAAAGCTGAAGGAAAAATTTTCAAAGAAATTCCTTTGAAAGGAATTCCATTGGGAAGAAATGCCAAAACAAAAAAATATGAAGGCTATTTTCCCTTTGGAAAGGGGCATTTTTAAAGTGGTTGAAAGATACTTTTTCTCGGTGAAAAGAAAAATTCTCCAAAGGGATTTTCAAAATCTGAAGGGTCATTCTCAAAAAGTCCAAAGTTTAATTTCTTCGAGAAAAAGGTCTATGGAAAATTTTCAAGCCAATTTCCCAAAAGAAAGGCCCATAGGAAAGTATTTGAAGGTGACATGAAATTCACACCAATATCAAAGTTCAAGCTCATAAAATAGTCATTAGGATTCAAATATCCCATGACAAGCCCACAAATATCAAAATCTAAACCCCTAAAAGTAGCTATTTGGATTTGTATGGACTTACATCAACATAAATGAGTACAAGAAAACCAATGTCCCTAGATTGGTTTTCCATCTATAGGAAATATGTAGTCCAAGTTTCAAAGTAGGAGTTGGTAGGTGCAATTAATGGAAAGGTCCTCATCCTTCAACATGGCCATCATATTTGACAGATAGTCACTCAATGTAGAAGCATCATGGCTCAGTCTAGATTCAAAGTTATTGGGATTTTATCCTTATGAATGAAAAATAAGTGAAAGATGGCATGGGGATGATAGGTAAATATCAGGAGATTAGAAAAGCTAGATCAAGCATTAAAGAAATTCTTGGAGATTTTCTTGTCTTTTAGCATGTTTGCTGACTAACAAGGTAACTCAAGGTTATTGGGAAAAAGCAAAGTTTCTTTTTTAGAAAAAAAAATAGTGCCCTAATTAGTCAAAAAGGATGGTGGAGCATTCATTACAAAAAGGTAACAGTTTAGTTGTCATGTCTCAAATAGGCTCCCCTCTTCCTTTTTTTCCTCCCCCTTTTTCTCTCATCCTTTTCTTCTATTTATACAAGCTCTTGAGACTAAAAAGAGATCCCTCAACTGCTGATAGAGTTAATCTATCAAAATTGCCTTGTAAATACTCTCTTGGATCAATAATATAAACTTTTTTTATTTTAGTTTGAATTCAAGTATACATTATTGGGGTTTAACTTGTAGATTTATGTCCCTTTTCATCATTTATAGATTCTCTACGTATCTTACTTTAATTCTTTTTTGGTTCCTTTTAATTTATGTCAAGCATTAGACATTGGTGCCTTTCTTGAAGTGTCATAAGTTTATAATGTCTTATAAAGACCTATTTATTTTTGTTCTTCAAATTGCAGGGTTTCCCTTCGACCTCCATAAAAAATACTTATGCTTGTGGCCTTGAGATAGGATCAGATTAGTTTGTGGCTTGGTTAGGTTCATTATTAGTTGTTAAGGTTTCTAAGTTGAAAGTGGATCATTTCATATTCTGGTGCATCACCATCCTTACCTTAGATTTCCATTTCATGTTATCTTTCTCTCCCTTTTCCTTAGTAAGTAGCAGATTTTAGTGTGGGAAATGAGCTAAAGTGAAGCATCTGAGTAGATAGCCTCACTAAAAATCCTATAGGTTTAACCTGATTACAAGATACCCATAGCCTAAGGTTGTTCTAATATTGTAGCTGGAAGTGAGAGAGCTTGAAAAACTCTCCCATAAGGGTGCAATTTTAGCCTGGAATAGTTACTAAATCTTTCTATGTTTAGATAGTGAAAACACCAGCTATCTATTTACCTACACCCACTCAACAACCACCTCCTCCATATATTAAACCAAGACCTCCATAAAAATAACCACCATATAATCAAAACCAATTGAAAGCCCCTCCTCCTAGTATAAAACTACCCGTTATCAAATAATTTAGTGACTTTGGTGAGCCTATTGAATTTATCCTCTAAATATTAGTTCAAGTAATATGATCAGTTGGTCGATACCAAATATATTTTTTAAAGGGATTCCTTTTCTCGATTGGTACAAGGAATATGAATTTTGTGAGTACCATCATGTCATACAAAATTCCATAAGATGGTATATTCAACTTAGGCGTTTGATTGAGAATATGCTATAAAATGGAGAGATAAAAAGAGACACCCATGCTCTTACAACCAATCATAGCTTTTTTATCTACTAGAATCCATTTCCCAATTTAACAATAATAACAACCAATAAAAATACTAGAAATAGTAATAAAAATGGTAGAGAACTCCACCTAAAAATCAATATAAATAATGATAGTCACAACGATAGTAGCAAAATGGTCAAAACCAAGAAAAAATGACCAAACCAACTAAGGAGGCCATTTTACTATTGTGTATACCTATAATAATGTTATATGACATGTTTTAGGTGAAAATATTTACACTATCACTATCAACCCTAGACAAACTACCAACAAACCTAGACCTTTACCTAATAATGCCTATTTAGAGAGTAATGCTTACCAACCTCCTTATGCTAGTGATTCTTATATGGGCCATGTTGATAATTAATATCCATACTATCTAACCTCATTACCTACCTAACCAATTACTAAAACCAAGAACCAAATCAGTATTGTGCAATCATAACTTGACAAGTTAGGGTGACTATTAAAGGACTACAACAAAATACTATAAGTGAGCCTAATCAACTTTCCATGCTTATAAAAAATAAACTAACTAATTTTTTTGAGGGGAATACCTATGATATTATGGAATAATTGAATGAAACACCAACACACATATCCATCATGGATTTTTTCCATACATCTACCATGAATAAAGACATTCTTAATGACTATTTGAACCAATCCATCATGTCAAATAACATCACTCTAGATAAATTCCAAGCCATGGTAAGACACTTAGATCTTGTCCAACATCTTAGATTTGACCAAAGTGACATGCCATCTCATGGACCTATACATAATAACCTATTGTATATTGATGTTGATATAATGAACCATAGAGTTAAACATGTCCTTATAGACAATAGTTTGGGTCTCAACATTTTGTCTCTAAATTTGGTCAAACATCTTGGATATATAGTGGCCAAATCATAGCTAAATACTATCATTATCAATTCATATGATAATGAAGAACAAGAATCTCAAGGTACTATTAGCTTGACATTGGTCATTGGGCCATTAACCCATGATACTTTGTTTCATTTTTTAGACCTAGAGCTATCTTACAATCTATTATTGGGACAACCCTAGATCCATGAAATCAGGTCTATACCTTCTACATTGAATTAGTGTATAAAATTTCCAAATTTAAGAATGGAAGTGATTATACTATCTAATCTTCAACCATATTAGTATTTTTAAATGCCTTGAGGATAAATATAAAAGCTATAATTACTAGTTTGGCATGAATCTTATGCCCAAATCAGATAGAGAAAGAGTTGAAAAAGGAAAATCCATTGAATTAGGCCTATAAGCTAATTAAATTGATGCAAATAGGTTAGCCTCTACCTTAGCCATGCCTCCACTATAAATTTCCAACCAATTTTATATAATTGATAAAGGTCTCAGAGAATAAAATACCCATAATGCATTCCATATCACCAAATTTCCTAAAAAACCAAGAACTTATGGGTAACTAAGACCAAAACTACTTGTATGGAGGCAAAAACCAAAGGAAAATCTTAGTTAAACAAGCCCATTATTTTCAAACTAGCCTCTGGCCTATAATAAAACTCAATAGAATATGATTCATTATTATACACTTATGAGTTAACTAATTGTTACCAAAGTACAAAATATCCTATTGCCAACCAAATTATAGATTAGTTAGCTTAAGAAGGTAAACGTATAAGGCTAAAATAAAAAGGCATGATTGAACCAGTCTCAATGACCAAGTACAATAAAACCCATGGTATTGGTGACCTCATATACCTCATTCACATATCAACAGCAATGACTAGAGACAATGATGACAAAAGTGATATAGTCTAATTATAGCATATATGATGACCTTGTACCTAAAAAATTGCTTAACCCCTATGCCATTTATACCATTAGTCCTATTTATCAACCTTCACATGTAACCATTTACCATCCAAAATTGATATACTAGGACCAATAAGCATCAACAATGTCATTAGATGAGTTTGAAAATGATGAGGCCATATATAACTTTCTTGGATCAAGGAGTCACATTCCCATTAGATACCACAAGCAGGTATTTGCTATTAGATTGGATCATATTGCCTACTTTAGAGAGTGGGTGAACTTTCCTAGCCAAAAGGAAAAATAAAATCAAACATTGAGGTCTAAAAGTGAAAACCTCTTTGAGGTGATTTTTGACCAAGGAAAAAGTAAAGAGAAAGTCAAGTTTCTTGGTAAAAATTGGTTTTTGATGCCATTAGACAAGGATGTTCACCCCTCTTCCTATGAAACATAAGAGGCATATAAACCATAGTATATTTATGGATCAGATATCAGTACTAAGGAGTGGTAAGCTTTTGTATCGATATTTTAAGAGTGCCCTAAGGTATTTGTATCATGGTTGATGCTAAGATTAGGATATTTTGATTCATCTTACTTAGGATAATTAGATGAGCTAATCCATTTGGAGGACTATACCATTTCCAACCAGTTCAACTCCTTGTTGACTATTTTAGATGATGGTTCTATACTTCTTATGGTCACTTCAAAGGTGAATATTAGGACTCTAGAAGACCCAAAGTGGATTAAACTAGGCGCATCCCTTATCAAGGAGGAACACAAAGCTTTTACAACCCTTTTAACAAAATTTATTAACATATTTACATGGACCTATTTGAATATGCTAGGTTTGGACCCCACTTTGGTTGTACACTATTTTTTTGTACATCTTGATGCCAAGACCATTAAATAAATATTACATAAGATGCATCCCCATATTACTATGCTAGTCAAGAAAGAGTTGAAAATACTCCTAGATGCAAAATGCATTAGGCCAATCGACTATTCAAAGTGGATTTCAAACATTATTATATTAAGTAATAAACCATAAGGTATCAAAATCTATACTAATTTTAGAGATATCAACAAAGCCTTCTTGAAAGATGACTTCCCTTTGCTTAATATTAACATGGTAGTCGACTTAATGACTGGTTATGAAATGATTTCTTTAATGGATGACTTTTTATGTTATAATCAGATCAAAATAATGCCAAAAGACCAACACAAGACTATGTTCACCACTCTATGGGGAACATTTCTTATCAGGTGATGTTTCTTAGACTTAATAATGCTAAAGTCACATACCAAATAATTATGACAATGATTTTCCATGACATGATGCATGACATTATTCAGGATTATGTCAATGATATCCTAAGTAAATTGAAGACCCATACCAATCATCTAGCCATGCTATGAATAATATTTGAGATATTTCATGAGTACAACATTAGGTTTAATATGAATAAATGTGTATATGGCATCACTTTTGGAAAACTATTAGGTTTTATTGTATCTCATATGGGCATTAAAGTTGAACCAGCTAAAGTTCATGTAATTACAAAAATGCCACCACCATCTACCTTGAATTAGCTCCATAATTTTTAGGGCAAAATTCAATCTATTATATTCATCATTTCATAATTAATTAATAAATGCCATCCATTTACACACTTATTGAAGAAAAGTGTTGTATTCTCTTAGAATAAAAAGTGTTAAAAAGAATTTGATCAATTTAGATAATATCTTTCTAACACACATGTTTTATTGCCATCAATGCCAAACAAGCCATTACTTATTTATCTATCAACAACTGAGAATGCCTTGGGTCACTTTTAGCACAACATGATGAATAGGGAAAAGAGTATGATGTGTATTATCTAATCTAAACATTGGTTGCATATGAGCACAACTATATGTAAAAACATGTTTAACAATGGTGTTTGTAGCCCAAAAGTTTGATAAATTTCATTTAAACATATGAGCATAGTAGATATAGAGTAAATTGATAAATCAAAACACATATGTCAATTATACACAACACATAAATTACCATGGAAAAACCTCTGTGAGGTTAAAAAAACCCCACCAAAATTGATTTTCATATATCAAGAAACAAAGTACCCCAATACAACTTCTCTTATCACTTCTCTTCAAAATAACCTTTATAAAACTCTTGAGTAAATTCCCATGAATAATCCTATGAGTTTAAATGAATATAAACAATAGGGGTAAACCCTATTTATAATATATTTTTAAGAGAGGTGATCATTGTAAATAATGAGTCTAACCATCTTGAAGAGTTATTTTAATAAACTATCAGTAACTATTAAATAATTATAATAATGTTATTTATTTTCACAAGATTTAAACCTCATGTTAATAAATAATATATTATTATTTTATTAATCACTTAATATATAGACTAAGGGTTAAATATTCACCACATATTTATTAAATGATATAACACCCCCTTAATGCTAAATAGGGGTAAAAGCCATAGTCACCATAAAAGAATTATACTATGTGAAAAATTGAAGGATTTCAAAAACTTCATCATGTCAAAAGACACCTTTTTAAATGAAATGAATTATAAACCGTAAACTACTCAAAATTAAGTTTAGGCTAGCATGAATGTGAGATTACATCTCATTATTTCTCATGAAAAATTACTAAGCATATTTGGAGCCTTTTATAACATAAAGACCTCCATTAAAAATTATTCTTTTTAATGTATTGGGGTACAAAAGTAAAAGTTCCACATGAAGTTTATTTGAATCACATAACTTACATACAATTTTTTTACAATGCTTTATAATGATAATAATTATAGATAAGAAGTAACATATAGTCATTAAAATTTGGCATTATCATGCACACTCCACCTCAATGGTAACTTTGAGAGGCCCAACATTACATAAAATTGACAAAACTTGGAAGCACCAAATAGTTTCATGAATATATCTACCACTTATTCATCTTTAGAATAGAATTGTAGATTAATATCACCATTGAGGACTTTATCTTGAATGAAATGCACATAATTTTTTAATATATTTAGTTCTTAAATGATGTACTAGATTTTTTGTCAGATTTATACAACTTTGGTTATCATAATGAAGTATAGTAATCTAAGAAACATCCAAATGAAGTTCCCTAAATAGCCTTTATAACCACATAGATTCTTTAGTATCTTTTATAACACTACTACAATCTATTTTTATAGAGAGAGAGAGAGAGAGAGAGAGAGAGAGAGAGAGAGAGAGAGAGAGAGAGAGAGAGAGAGTAGGTTGATTCTTCTTACTCTAAGTGATAGCACCTGCACCAAACTTAAACACATATCCAGAAGTAGATTTATGATCTAAAGTATCACCAACATGGTCAACATCACAATAACCATATAATTTAACATCATCAATGGAAGAATAAAATAAATCAAAATTAAATATTCCTTTGATATAATCAAGAATATGTTTAGCTAATTTCCAATGATCCAAATAAAGATCCTACATAAATATATAAGTAACACTAACAACTTATGAAATATTTAGCCTAGTAATGGTTAGGTAAATCAAAATTCCAAAAATCTATCTATACAAAGTATGGTTAACTTTTTCACATGTAGGTTTAGGATCAAGTTTAATACCAAATTCAATAGGAGTAGTGGTAGATTTATAATAAAACATGTTAAACTTAACAATAAGATTATGTGTATGCTGAGATTATGATACAATAATTGAATTTTTATCCTGAAATATAGTCATTCTTAATAAATTATGTAAAATGCCTAAATTAATCATTTCAAACGTTTGACTTAATTTATCTTTATTTTTATGAATGAAACTAGTTAGATTATCAATAATCAACAAATCATTAATATATAATATAATAAAAAATCAAATGAATATTTTTAACTTTAAAAAAGATCATTATCTAAATAGAAATTAGAAAAACCTAATTATTTAAAAAAAAGGTAATCTTAGAATACCAAGCTCAAGGAGCTTGTTTTAGACCATATAAACATTTATTTAACTTGCATACATAATGTTCTTTGTTAAGGTCAGTGAAACCTTTAGGCTGAGTCATGTAGTCTTTTTCTTCTAAATCATTATTTATAAATTCATTCTTGACATCCATTTGGTGGATAACCTAGCCATTTTGGGTTGTAAGAGTAATAAGAAGTCTAATAGCACTCATTTTTGATATAAGATCAAAGGTTTCAACATAGTCAATCTCGAGTTTTTGGTAAATTACATTTGATCATATAAAGCCACCTATAACTAACAATATATCTTTTAGGTAGAGGATGGAAAAGGTCCTACATCTAATTTTTAATTAAGGCATTATATTCAGCTTACATAGTAACATCTCGTCTATCATCCTGAGTGGATTTCTCAAAATATTGAGTTTCACATTCATACATTGTCATTATTGCATGATAAGAATGTTAGATTTTAGTAAATTTATTAAGATTATCAACATTATAAGATTAAATTAAGGATTATACCCATTTATCTCTTTTATCTTGAATTTGATACTTAGGGGTTTCTTCAGAATCTAAGTTATCCATAACTGAATCAACTTCTTTAAGGGCAGCCATTTCAATTTTAAAGAAAAACATGAGAGTCAAATTCATCAACATAAGAACACTGAAGAGGATCCACAAAGGGTTCACAAAAGGATTTTTCAAGAACAAAAACATTTATATTTTTAATAATCTGATGTTTAGAGGTATCATACACTCTTAAACCTTTTGTCTTACCTCTATTTCCTACAAAAATGTAAGAATAGGAAGTGGGGTCAAGATTCTTCATTTTAAATTTAGGGACAAATATAGAAGCATGACTATTGAAAATCTTAAATTGAGCCACATTGGTTTTATTTTTAGTCCACATTTCTAAAGGGGTGGAAAGATTCAAGGTTTTGGTAGGGACTCTATTCAGAATATGGACAATAGTGTTCATGGCTTCGGTCCATAAGAACTTACAAACATTTGAAGATTGTAACATTATTCTAACCATTTTTATGATGGTGTAGTTTTTCCTTTCAACAATATAATTTGGTTGAGGGGAATAGGGATTTGTTAATTTCCTTTGAATATTGAAACTAATGCAAAAATAATCAAACTTTTTACTAATTTATTCACCACCATTATTAGTTATTAATATCTTAATAGAAAAATTAGATGCATTTTGAACATAAGCTTTAAATTCTTTAAACTTAGAAAAAATATTAGATCCATTTTTAATGCAATAAGACCAAATCACTATAGTGTAATCATTAATAAAAGTAACAATATACAAAAAATAATTAAGAGATACAAACACAAGAGGTCCTATAACATCACTATGAATTAATTCTAAAGGATATGAGGAATTTTTATCATGATTCTTATAAAAGGGACTAGTATGTTACTTACCATGTAAACACCCCTCACAAATTTCATGATGAGAAGGTATAAAAGTAAGTCCAAAAACAAGATTTTTAAATGACATATCATATAAACTTCATAAATTAATATGTCCTTATCTTTCATTTCATAATTGAGATTCATTATTATAATGCAATGAAAGTAAACATGAAAAAGAAGGAGAAAAGATATATAAACCATTCTTTTGAACACCTTCAACAAATAAAAAACCAGATTCATTTCTAATGGATCAACTATATTTAAGCAAAGTTTAAATGAAATTATAATTTGTAAGTTGAGAACAAGATAGAAAATTCTTTTTAAGCTTAGGTACATAGAAAATATCATTTAGGTTAAACCTTTAAAAACTTTGTTGTCTTCTACTTAGTTACTTCTATAAAAGAATTATCTCATAAGTAAATTATTTTAGGGATATTTGTATAGTCACATAAAATATTATATAATCATGTCATATGGTGTAATTCACTGCTATCTAAGATCTACTTATTTTTAGTTGAAGCAAATAAAACAACATATAAGCAATAACATTTGAATCCTGATTGTTATCATTATTAGGGTTTTGATTTTTCTACTTGTTTTGATTATATTTCTTCCCTTTGTTATTTTTAAAAATTTGAGTTTTACTTATATCCTTATTTTTATAATAGGTTTCTCTCTTATGATCAAATTTAACACCTAAATTATAATTTCTATTAAATTTAGGTTTATGATTCTTATTACAAATCTTTTTATTTCCATATTTGCCTTTAACATAATTAGGATTAGATTTTTGGTTTTGATTGTTATCAAAAACATTATCTAAAGTGAGAAGTTCCCGAATGGTATTATCTTTAGAATAATTTTTTTTCATAACTTGCTCTTTTTGAATTAAGATAACAAACAAGGTGACAAGATCAAGGATATCTTGCTCAGTTTGATACTTAGAATTCAAAATTGAAATAAAATTTATAAGTTTTTTATGAATATTTAATTGAATGATAAAATAAATCAATTAATCTTAATCAAATTATAATTACATCCATCTAAATGAGCTTTAATGTTTTAAATTTTAGCAAGAAAATTCACAACTTTCTCATCACCTTTCATAGGTGTAGTTAGCAATTCAAGTATTAACTTAATAATATCTGAGAGATGAGTGATCTCATGAAAGAATTAATCAATTTCCAACACTTCTTCTGCTTTATCTTTTTGGGTTGTGATTTCTGAACATATGCATCAAATGCCTTGAAAATTTCTTAGATTCTATCCTTATCTAGTCCAAAGGAATAGAGGTTGGAGGCTACATAATCTACTACTGTATCAAAAAAATTTCCTCCTAAAAGTCTTGATTTCCTACATTTCTTTACCCATCTTATCCAATGCATTATGATACTTGATGTAGTGGTGGATAGAGCTCAAGGTAAATATTGTATCTTTTTTAGATTCATTTTTAATCGCTTCCTTGAATTTGATTTGAACCTCTTCTATTAGAAGGATGTTATCTTCATCATCTGGTAGCCCACATGACAACTTATTTAACATTTCTTCAATATCATACAACATATCAATAGTGTTGCCATGGGCAACTTTGTCCTTATGGATAGTCTCTATAAGTATCTTTATCTATAATTAATCCACTCTATTTAGTTCCTCTTGATCTCCATCATTTTTAGTATCTTTTTAGCAAGGAGGATGTCCACATCATTTTAATCCATAGTTGTCAACTTGGGATAATATAGATTCAAGATTTTTATTTCTCCCTCATACTCATTGACTTATTCTCTTAGGACATTCTTTTTATCTCTAATAAATTCATAATGATCCATTAATATATTAATAATTGTATTGCCCTTGGAAATGAGTTCGTCTAGCCATTATTTAGTTTCCCTTCCCATGCTTTCAATTTTAGTCACCACATTAATTGTTACTTGATTTGGGATATGGGTGACTGGTTTTGCTAACTCAGGTTATACTAATGATCTACTAGCTCTATGAAATTATTCAGTGTAGCTGTGAGTTGATCAACCTTATTTTTCAATTCATCTTTAGTCACCTTATCATTATCTATTCTCTCAAAGAGGGAGTTAATGCTATATTAAGCATCACATTTTAACCATTCCCTTATTGGGTGTCTAAGCTGAATCTTTGAAATCTGATAGTCCCCCACGATAAGATCTTCCTCTAGTTTGTCTATTGGAGGAACTAAAATATCAACATATCTTTCCCTTTGGTCATCACATAGTATTTTGGAGAAATTATGAGTAGAATTGGATTTATTATTCATCTTTAAAAGGCCAAAGTCCAATGTGTTGGTAGAAATCATTTGATTTCACTTATTTCCCAATGTTTGTGCTATCCAACTGGGGGTAGCATGTTGCTGAGTAGACACTACCACTTGAGAATCAATAGTTGAGGCTAATATATTGGTAAGGACTAACACAAGTGTGGAGTCTTGTATAGATGCTACCATCGATTGCTTAGTAGATGCCTATGGAATTTCATCTCCATTAGCTAGTTGCAAATCTACGTTTGCTTTAAGAATTTGTGTTTCACCTATATTTAATGAAGGTGTTATGGAAACTATATAATTGGAAGTGGTGGGGACAATGAGAGCAGTTGTGTCTATTAGGGATGTGGAATATGGAATTAATACTATTAAGGGAATAGACATAGGGACTCTAAACTTGGGAACTGGTGGAAGGGTGGAATATAAAACATTAAATAAATCAATTAAATGTGTTGTGATACTTAGGGTTTGTAAGGTAAGGAATATGAAAGGGGATGAAGATGAAGCAGTACATATCCTAAGAGTTGGGATCACCAATGGAACTGAAGTCAATATGATTGAGTCCATGGCTATATACTACTGATTGGTGTTGGAAATCAATGGGGATGGAATGGAAGGAATTGTGAATGGAATGGAAACGGGGAGTGAAATTAAAGGAATTAAAAATGGAGTGGAAGCTTGAGTATCCATTGATGGAGGATCTTGATTGTCCACTTAACTTAATTACACTAGTTTCAATGAACTTATTATTACAGGTGAAGTGGTAGGAATGAGAGGTTGAGTGGAAACTTGAGATGTAGGGGGAGTGGAGATATGAGGTAAAGGTGTTGGAGCTTTAAGAATAATGTACATAGGTGGGGGGTGAATAATAAAAATAGGGGTTATCATAGTTATTGATATTAGGGTTTAAATTGTGGAGGCTCCAACTATTGTTGTGTCCTTAGACAAGATGAAAATTGGTTGTTCTATAGCTGCCCCAACCTTTTTGGATTGTCATTTATTTTCCTTAGTTTTCTTATGAGGGATCACTAGCCCTTCTAGTTATTTTCTTGTTGTCCCACAAGAACCCTCTTCTCATGAATGAATTCCTTACTCTTTGAGATTTAATATATTCTCTTTGATACCCACTATATCCTTTATTACTTGAACCCCTTTACTTTTAAGCCAATTGATCATTTTGTTAATCACACATGTTGTTATATAAATCAGAGAGAAAGATTATGGAGTTGACCACCTGATTGGTGGTATGGGTTGAGTGATGCTTTATTGGTAGTAGTTTGGGTCCATGGGGGACTCATCATCCACCAAGTCCTTGAGGACTAGTGACTCCTAGTGTGTTGGTGATTTTTCCACAAACATCAAAGAATGGTATAGACTCCAAAGTTATTAGGGTCATTTGGGACATTTCCTTATTTTTCCTTGAGGAGGGAGGGGCATGCGTATCTAAAAATGGATATTGGGAAATGAATTCATGACTTATGCTTGCTAGAAAGGATCTTATGAGTCTCAACAAATTATCTTACTAGCTCTATTAGTGCCCACTTGTCACTCACATATCTCAGGAGTGTGTATGGTCAGCCATTGAATCAACTTACTTTGATATAAGAGTATTGGGGAATTGAGTGAATTAGTAACCCTATTTAGTGATCTCTATAGTTGTTTCTTGTGATAGTCTCATTCTCCTTAGTTATATATCAAACATGGTGATGATGTAATCGATGAATGCATCATTAACTTTGTTTAAGTGTTATTTTTTGGCCTCTAGTGTGAGGTTAGGATAATATTTGTATACTCTACTTATCTCACTAGGTACTATGTTGAGGCCTAGGAAATATGTCCCTTTGTCCAATATGTACACAAGATAGAAAGTCATGATTAACTTTCCTATTTTTTACACCTCCATCAATTTCATTTGGAGGGAATCACTTATGATTTTGGCCCAGTGGATGTATGTTTTATTCTCACAAATGACCCATATATACTAGTACATCCACTCCTAGAATCTCTTGGCATTAGGACTACCAGTAATCTTTTGCAATAATATTACAATTTTTCCAACCTCATCTTTGAATTTAATTCTTACCAATGTTTTTGGCAATCTAGTAGAGGCAGTTGTGTGGGTCTTAAGCCATTTTATATTTATCATTTTGACATCTATATTTGTTGTCTTGGAATAATTATTGAAATGTCTCTAAAGTTATGTTGAGATAAATCTCAAATTTTGGGATAACAAACACTGAATCAATGAAATTAAGGTTTACATTCAAAATCTTTTATCCTCTATTGTTCAACACTTCTCTTCTATTAACACCATAATGATGGGCTAGTGTCAACACCAACTTGGGGCTTTGGACCATTAATGAAAAGACTATAGATTAGGGTAATCTAGAGTCATAGATACTCTGGATCTAATAATTTTTGAATTTTTCACCTATTTAAGACCAAAAGTCCCCTAACTCAATGTGACCTAAATCTATATCAGTTATCTCATCAATGTTGTAATCTAATCAAGAGTCATCCTAGGGCCTTTTGATTTGAACTTCATCTCCTTTTGAGACATGAACTCTAAAGAGAGTACTTGGTAAAACCCAACTATAAGAGTTGGAAGGATTTGTAGGTGCTTAAATTAGGAATAATCTCTGATGAATATGGGAGGTGATTTGAATAGGTAAAAAGTTTGGTGTAACTAGAAGGTATTAAAAATAGGTGAGAACTCCATAGAACTAGGAAGTCTTTTGGATAAGTTGGATCTTTGGTGGAATAAGAAGGTATTTGAAATAATAGGAATATCCACGGGGTTGGGAGTTTTTATTTCAAGGCTAAAAACTCATAAGAATGAGCAATATTATGAGAAATGAAGAATTCTACATGATTGATAGGTTCTCTAAGTAGGTCTAGTGTCCATGGGGAATTAGAGTTATCTTTAGGGGAATATTCTCTTGGCTCAAGGGAATATACACTGGTATATTCATTGGTCTAAATATAAAAACCCTAGATTCAATTATAAATATTTGGGATAAATCCTAAGGTCTTTATAATGAAACTTGTAAAATAAAACCCTATATTTTCAACTAATAAAAACTTTTGGAAAATATATGGAAAAATGACCCTTAACACGAACATAAGATGAAAAACCTTAAGATGCCTTAAATGATAGAAAAACCCTAAAAAATTATAGTTAACTATTTTTTAGTAATAAAACTAACATACCAAGATTTAATTATAGGAAATAATGGCAAAAATCACAAGGAAGATTGTAGGAATATCATGTATGGGTGGAGACAATATGGCACTTTACTTGTAGATCTAGCTTTGACTCATGGCTTGAGGTAGAAGGCATGGTTGAAGGTATTTATTGGAGCTAAAAAAAATAATTAGAATATTAAATAATGAATTTAAAAAATCCCCAAGTTGCATGTTTAAATAAGAAAAATACTACAATTAATGTTCTAATGGAGGTAGTTGGTGGCAAAAATCTGGAGTCCTCATGCAATTTTGAAAATTTTAAAATTACGTGTTGACCTATAGATCCTATGGGAGGTGGAAGGTTGACTTGATTTTAGAAATGGGAAGTTATAAATCCATGTGCAATTTTGTAAAATTACAAATTATACTTGGAGTTTTAGATTCCATGGCTTAGGTAGTTGGTAAGATCTGAAACCTAGACTGCAATTTACAATTTTTTAAATTGCAAATTTCTCTTTAAGTCCTAAATTTTAGGTGAGGTGTTTCATGGGAAGTGGAACTCAGGATTCAATTTTAAAAATTTCAAATTATAATTTGATTTCATCATCCCATGGGGTGTTCAGTTTGTAGGATCTGAAACTTCACTTGAAATTTGCAATTTTTTAAAATTACAAATTACAAATAGGGTTCCAAATTATGTTGGTTAGTGCATTACAAGATGTAAAACTCAGGATGAAATTTGTAATTTTTCAAATTACAAATTACATTTGAGGTTCTAAATTCTATTGGAAATGGAAGATTAGTGTATTACAAGTTTTAGAGCTGCAGAAGTAATTTGAAATTTTGTAATTGCAAATTGAATTCGGATTTCTACATTCTACAATACAAAGGGAAAGTGGGTTTTTTGTAAATTCAAGGTATTTTATCAAAAAATTAGGGGGTCTCTCTTAAGGTATTTTAAATATTGATATTTTTAGGAAAAAACTATCAATAATACCCTTACTCTCTTTAAACAATAATGACAAGGTAGAGTGCTTATCTTCTTCTCCTTTGTAACATATTATGTACCCCTTATTGGGTTGAGAATCTTAACTCCTTTGTTCTATATGGGCTTATTCAAAAGTGTCTTGATACATGTTATCTTATTTATCTTTTCCATGTCTTTTGAAGTGCATTTTTTTACTACAACCTCAAATATAACCTTCTCTTTGGTGAACTTCTTCACATTCAACGCTAATGGTATGATTTTATGCTCATGCCCTTCATCCTAATTTATCATATCAGATAGATTCAAATGATGTGTATTATCAACTAAAACTTCCTTCATACTCTCAATGATGTTATTGGCTTTAATAAAATTAATATTTTTTCCCCTACACCTTTATTAAATATTTTCCTTTGTGACATGATCTTCGACTCATTTTTTACTTCAGTTGCATTCTTGATGCTTCATACAACTTGATATTCCATCTCTTGAACTTAAGTGTCTCCATTTCTCCTATATTTTTCTCAGATGGATTCCTCACTACTTTTTTTTTGGTTCCATATATCTATCCATGTCCTCTTCTCTCATGGTTATAATTTCCAATGTAAACAAGACTTCCACTTGTCTATGTTAGTCTAAGATTCATTGCTATTCACTAAATATTTGTGTGAAAACATGTCTGACACCTCCACCAGGTTTTCATCTTATTTTCCTCTTTCTCATACACATTCTCTATGAGGTCTTCCTATCTCTCTTTATACTTCAATGCTTGTTTTATTTCACTAAGAAATACCAATTGATTTTGGCGTTACTCCACATCATTTTATTTTCTTGAAGTCATCATAAGTCTTCTCTTGTTTTATCTTCTTATTAATGTAATAATATTTATGTAGCCATTATATATGGGTTTTATATCAAACTACCATGGTCTTCCCAACACCACATGGCATGTATCCATTGGGATAACATCACATAGAACTTTTATCTCATAGTTTCCAGTGCTCAAATAAATTTTGCATAGTTTCTAGATAATGATATCATGTCCTTATAATAACCAAGTCAAATTGTAGGGTTGTGGTTATATTTGACACTTTAATATAATATTATTGACTACTGGTATAGATAATAAATTTATACTACTATAACTATAAATAATGATATCATATCACTTACTTTTCACATAGATTCTAGTCTTAAATATTTTCTTCCTTTCACATGGTTTCACTTTATTCTTGGCCATCAAATACCTTTTTTGTCGCTTGACTGAACTTATAACTTTTCCACCTTAGTCCTATTTATCCATTTTGAATGCTAAAGTATCTATAGACCCATGACTTATTCTTCTCTTTAGGTTTAATCTTGTGTGAGGAGACTCCAATTCCCTATGTCCAATAGACTCCATAATTTTATAATTCACCATTGAATCTAATAAAGGTGCTATAACATTTCCCATGCATTGCCTCATTCTCATGCTCACATGAAAAATTATCCATCAACCCAATTGATTAATTGTATTCTTTCTATAAGGAAGCTCATTTCATGATTATATCACCTATCACACTCCATCAGCTCCATGTTCCTTGAGTTATTTTATCTTAATATTTTTCTCAACCTTCAAAACATATTGATATGCTTATCAGACATTATGTACCTTCAACATGCACAATTCATCCTATATGTTGATAAGCTAAGAGATTAACCTTGAAATATGTTCTAAAACCCATTTTGTTGATCCTTTAATTCAACCATAAGCATATAAAAGTTATATTTTTACTCATTTCTATTATATAATAATGAATGAACATGCTCTATATATATTTGATGTTTCATGATTAAACTATTTACATTATGAATAAGATTGTATCATTTATTATCATTACTATTTTGGATTTATTACTAATCTAGTATATGTAGATATTAAGGAGAAATTATGAAGTAGATTAGGTATCATAAGTAACTATATATAATCTTTGGATCACTCATGGACCAACCCATATCAACTGGGTAATCTAACATCTAGAAATTGGGTAGCCATCTTATAGAAACAAGGTAATCCATACCATAAAAACTAGGTGTCCAACCTATAAAAAAGGTTATAACAAACATTAAAACCCATAGCATCAACTACAATAGTCATTTTAACCCATAATAGTTAACAAATAACCCATATCAATTTTTATTAATTCCTTATTATGATTATGATAACTAGTTGGTCCTATGAGGTGGATTTCCTCCATAATCTGAGGTGAAAAGTGATTCCTACAATCTAGGAAAAATACAAGTCAATTTTAGAATACCCCATCATCTTTATTTCTCCATTTTATCATGATTTAAACATTGTTATAATGGTGGAATAGACTATTCTTCTCACACATCATATTTTATATTGTTTTATGATTGTTTGGTTATAAATTTGTGACAAAAATGTGCAGGTTATTTCTCATAAACTCTTCTAAACACCATAAAAAAATTTAAACTTTATTTTATAACTAAGAGGTATAAATAATATATTTCCCTCTCTATTTTAATAACATGAAATATGGAATATGTTAACAAGTTAAAAGTAGTAAGAACTTCTAACATAGAATATTAAATTCTATCTTGAACTTTGTAATTTCCTTATAGCAATATTCTCATTACTACATGTTTGTTAATGCAAGAAGAAGTGATTTGAAGTAATTGTCTATAACAAGACAAAGGTAATTTAACACAACTCCAACTAAGGTAGGGCTTATTTAAGAGGAATTGTGGTAAAGATCATGTCAGTTAATTTAGATTCATTTATGCATCATGTGTGGGAATTATACATTATCTAATTACATTATAAGATATTTATTGTTATGTTTGATTCTATTCATAAGAATTTATAAATTATGCAAATCTGATTCCATACAATTTGAAAAATTCTCCAAGTTAGCATCAAATGTACTTTTCTATTATTTGATTTCTTGTTGTTTATTTTCATGTTTCATAATTTACATGTGTGTTAATTTTTGTAAAAAAGTGTATTTACTTATGCATAAATTTTAGTAACTCAACTCTCAAAAAAGACTAGTGTTTCATATAAAGTGTTGACACCTTTCCAAATACATGCCCTGAGTTGAAAAATAGTAAAATTACTAGTATCTTAAATCAAATGGTTTCCCTTTAGGTCATTCTATCAAGTTGTATGTGAGTTTTTATACCTCAAGTTTAATTTACGATTTGATTCTTCTTGACTTTTTTACACTATTTTTTGTGATATGTGTCAAGCATTAATATCTTTAGGTTGAACTAAAGTTATTAATTTCTAGATTAATTTTTATAATTTTTAGTTAAGAGTTTAGTTTTTGAAAATTAGATTATTAAAAATACTTTTGTTCCCTCCTAGAACTAAACCTATGTAGGAAAAGGAAAAAAGATCCAAAAGAAAGCCATTGACTGAGTGTATGTAGCATGATAGGGATCACTTAGGTAGATTCTTACCTAGGAGACTAATTTTTTTATAGGATCAAATGATAAGGAAAAACCTTCAACAAATAAAATTAATATAACTAAACCTATATCCATTCCAACTCTATCACCTAAAATTGTATTATAAGAAGAAGAAGATGTAGCATTGAAAGGTTCTTGGTTGAACTAGTCAAGTAATCTAAGGAAAATGGATAAGAATATTTGCATACTACTAAAAAATAATTTTTTTTAGGAGTACAAGTTATCATCCTAAACTTAGGATTCTAGGATTCAGTCAAATTTTCCTTCACCTAAAATTATTTCCAAAATAAAATACCAACCCCTTCTAGCCCCAAAGGGAAAATTTGAACCTATAGTTCTAGATCCAATTGAGTAAGATAACATATTTAATAAATTTCCAAAATATTTTCAAAAGAGTTCCCTCCATCACCCCCATCTAGAAAATATTCCTCTCCTTTAAAAAAACTTATATCCATTATTCATTACTCATCTTGGATTAATAATATTGACAATGAATTTTATGTGTGAGTTGTAAATTCATTTTTATATCAAAGAATCATGGGAGACATAGAAACAGAAGCCACACCATTTGAATTTCTCATCAACAACACTGTGGGTAATGCAACCATGAAGACCATTCCCATTTTATCTCTACCTAGATTTAGGGGAATGGTAAGTGAGGACCCTGACACATTCCTATTTGAATTTTAAATCTTGTGTTATGGTTATGACTAAAATTAGGATGCCCACAAGTTTAAACTACTTATAGTTACTCTCAAAGATGCAAACCTCTGATGGTTCATGGGATTAGGGAAGAATGTAGTCAAGTATTGGAAAGATACGAGAGATATATTATTTCCAAATATCAAGACTAATGTAGAGGAAAATATTGTATAGGATATGACATTTTTTGAATTCCATAAAAATAGGAGGAACCACTCAAGGACTACATATAAATATTTAAATTTAGTCTTGAAAATTTTAAACAAAACAAACTAGATCTAGAGTCCATTAAGTTGATATTTGTGTAAAGAATTAATGAGGAATGATTGGAATAATTGGATCCCATGAGTAATGGAAAAGTTTCACAAATATCATTTAATAAATTCATTATATTATGCATAAAGTACTTTAGGTCTACAATGAAGAAGAGTTATAGAAACAAGACATTCCCAATTACTAATGGGGTTTCAAAGATGGAATTAAGAAACATAATATAGGATATGAAGCAAGATATTATCATTAATTTTAACACACAACATAATACATTACATACATTCATAATAAAAGAAGAATCAAACCAAGCTCTGAATGTGTATTGCATAGATTACCATAGAAATAAAGAAAAATGTAAATTCTAGAATGCCATCATAAAGGTAGTAAGATTACAAAGGAGGATATAAATACAATATAAATTCACACAATTTAAGGAGATGGAAATCAAGTATTTCATATGGTCAAATGAAAACATTGGTCACAAAAACCTTAGAATTTAATATGTCATCAAACACCTAATTTTGTAATTCATAATTTTTAATTATCCCTTCTCAGAATTGGTATGGATCCAGCCATTGGATTCAAAAACCACAAAAATAGTCTTGGAAACAAAATATTTTTTAACCTTAGGCTAGTTGGTAATAATTACAAAACCAACAATGGAATCCATAACATCATAACTATCAATGGTACCCACTCTCCAATAAATAGAAATAGACATGGAGAGGAAACTATCCATGGTTTAACCAAAATTATGGGTACTGAAAATAAGAAATAAATTAACAACAAAAATAACAATTAACATTGATGCCAAGCAATGCTCATTTAAATTAACCTAAATCTCCTTAATTCTTTGCCCAACTTGTTGGGGTTGTAAATAACCCGGATAATATGTCAATTCAACTGACATATACTAATGAAATGATGCAATGCCCAACTTATTCAATTGAGGTTAGATGAATTTAAACTTTAATTAGGATAAATTATCATAAACCCCACCGCACACATAAAAATGAAACCTCCCAAAGAGGCCCTTGACATTATAATTAACTAGAACAATCCAATAAAGTTTCTACCCCTAAACCAAGCACATCTACTAGTCAAGGAGCACTTAACACCCTTCATTTTCTTGAGATCCTAAAACTACAAAAAAAGAACATGAATTTGAGTTTGATTTTATAAGATATCTCAAAAATTCTTATGTCAAGATTTCACTATTTCAATCTATAAATAGTTTTTTTATTTACACCCAGGACTTTTAGGAACTATGCCTAATTAATCCATTCCAAAAGTAGAAGGATTCTAAGACTATTTGTGTAGTTGAAAAACTTGTGGTGTTGGGAATTATAGTCCCATATAAGTATTATGACCTATACAACTCTATAGTTGATGTCCACATCTATAACACCTTTATTCAAAATACCTTAATAGATTCAGGGGAAAACATTAACGTGATCATGAAATAAACTATGTAGTAAAATTTCTCAAATGCCTTAAAAAAACTCCCACGATTTTAAAAATGGTATATATATCAATATTTAAACATAAATGGGTAATAAAAGATCTAATCATCATCTTAGAATCATTGGAGTACCTGAAAGACTATTTAATATTTCATCCCAAAACTAATTTAGGAGGAAACCCATTATCCTAGGGAAACCCTAGCTAACTATAGTTGATGTGTTCATTAGTTTAATGTTAGGAAACATGTTTATATTAAATGGAAACACCATAAATAGTCTAATTTTATACCCACTAGATTAGCCATCATGTGAAGTAAAATAACCATATTGACTAAGAGACAAGGACAATGACAAGTATCCTTTCTAAAACATACTCATGATTGAATAAAACATACCCTTGAATGAATAATATTATGAAATGGTCACTTCCAATATCATATAAAATACTTATTAGGTTGACCAATAAACAAAAAACCAATTACAATGCATACAATGTCCCCTTAGCAAAAAAAATTTCAAAAGAAGGTACCTTAGATCCTATAGGAGACATTCATACTTTTCATCAACTTATACCACACCATTATAACCTAAATACTATATTTGGGAACATATATTCCATGGTGTACTTATAAAAATAAGTAAAAATCCTACTTGGAAAACCTCTCAATATTAACAAGGTGAACCTTCAACAAGTAATTAAGCTAGTTACAATGCTCCGAAAGCACAAAATGTATTTTACATTGACTACCATAACATGCAAGGCATATACCCCAAGCTATGCATCCACCATTTATACATCAAGGAGGTATGTAAAACCATATAAAAACCACAAATATGGATGAAACCTATTACTAAGAACACAATGAACATAAAATTACAAAAGCTCCTAGATGGAGGTTTTGTTTATCCTATCTCCAATAGCCAATGGGTGTCACCCATTGGAATTATGCCAAAATGGTATAAAATTATGTATTTATGTGTATTATAGGGATGTTAATGCAACCAAAATGAATGATCATGTTCTTATTCCTTTCACTAACCAAGTACATAACACATTCTCAAGAAAGAAGTACTTATCATTTATATATGGGTTTAGTGGATACAATAAGATCAAAATATCATATGAGGACCATGATAAGACCACATTTACATGTTTTTAGGGTAAATATTCAATATTTATACTCCCATTCAAGGTTGTAGTGCTCCTACCAACTTTTAAAGGGATATCTTGAGTATTTTTTCTAATATGTCCTATTATCGGGTATATATTTATAAGGATATATTCATGGCCTGTGGGGATACATATGAAAAAAACATAAAAACCCTAAATATTATTATTCAATGTTGTCAAGACAAATATTTATCCATAAATCCTAAAAAATTTTATATATTGATGAATAAAGCAATTTTATTAAGACACCATATCTCACTAGCAGGGGTAGAAGTAGACCTTGCCAAAATTGAAGTAATAAAAAATCTACTAACCCCATAAAAAAAAAAGGATTTTTTAGAACATGATAGATATTGTCATATTTTTATTAAGGACTTTAGTAAAATAGAAACACATCTATTTGTTTTATTATCTAAATGTGATGACTTTATATGGATTGATGCATGTTAGGGAGCATTCTAAGAATTGAAATATATACTAGTAACAACTCTAGTTTTGTGGGGCCTATATTGAAAATTACCTTTCCACATCCATACAAATGCTTTTGATACAACACAAAAAGTTGTAATGGGATAAAAAAAGGACCATTGAACTATGTTATATACTTTATCAAGAAAATCCTTCAAGGAAATGAGATCAATTACACCATGACATAAAAATAATTAATCATGGTAGTGTATGCTACCAATAAATTTATAAATTATATTACTTGATATTTTGTTTTTATCCACACTAACCATGTTACAATCATGTATTTAAAAAAAATGTAGCAATCAATGGTAGACTAATTAGATGGTTATTATTACTATAAAAATTTAACATTACTATTTTAGATAAATGATTCAAGTATAATGTAGTCATATATTTTCTATCAAGACTAACATCTTAAGAACATAGTCTATTGGTACCAGACTCACTTCCTCATGAGCATGTTTTTTATTTGTCCACTAGAATTCTGTAGTTTTCACATATCACTAAATAATTGGCTATAAGATAGATCCCATAACATTTATCACCAAGAGATAAACATCCAATTGGTGAAGGTAAGCCATCAAAACTCATGGATCTCAAGGCACCTCTTATACATTGGGCCTAACTTAGTCATGCACTAGTGTGTAATGGAGGACAAAGTAGTTGACATTGTTTAAACATGTCATGATAAACCCTTTGGGGGAAATTTTGAATCAAATAGGAGTGTATCTGAGATCCTCACTATATGTTACTACTATCCCACATTACACAAAGATGTAACTTATACCCACCAGTGCGATAGATGTAAACATGTGGAGAAACCCACACATTCTAAAAAAATGTCTCTCTAACCCCTATTGGTCTTGGAACCTTTTTTAAAATGGGGAATTGACTTTTTTGTCCCAGTATATCCAATGTCTAATAATGAGTGCATATTGGTATGTAATAATTACATCACCAAATGGATAAAATTAAAATCCTTAACACATGTAAGGGATGAGAAAATTATAAGTTGCTTTGCAAGTAAATCTTCATAATATACTTGATGTTTGGATGGAAATACTCATAGCTTAAAAAATTTAATTCATATCAAATTTTATTATATCCCTTGTTTGATAATATGAAATTATGCATAATAATTATAATCTACACCATCCATAGTCTAATGGCTAAGTAAAGGTCATATATAGGTAATTAGAGAACATTCTTACAAAGCAAGTAGCTTTGCACTGCTAGGATTAGGCATCATGTCTTCTAGAGGCTATATGAGCATATATATCTACATGAACCACAATAGTGTTTACACCACATGATCTAGTTTATTATAATAAAGTTATTTTACCCATAGAGTTTCAACTTAAAACTCTAAGGATTGTCATAGAACTTGGCATAGATTTTTATGAAGCATAGAAGGAGAGGATCACGAAACTCAATTAATTATATGAAATATGAATGAAATACTTGTAGCACATATAAATGTTTAAACAACATGAATTTAAGTGGCATGATTAGTTCATTAAAACACTAGAATTTAAACTAGGAGATTGAACCCTGATCTATGACTCTAAATAAAGTGACCACAAATGGAAGTTGTGAACCAGATGGATTGACCCTTGAGAGATAAGATAAATATTCAAAAATGGATTAGTTAAAATAGTTACAATCAATAAGGTAATATTTTATCTATTAGTCAATGTTCATGACCTCAATTTGTATAAGATATCACTCTCAAAACATGAATTTGAAAATAAAATCATGGAGGAAAAAAGACCTTGCATAGATATGTAGTTATCTAAAACATTGGATGAACATGTTGCCTCAAAGTCTATCCCCTCACATGATATTTTTTATATACTGGGTGAGAATTAAATATATTAATCTATTCCATTTGATAAGGGATGGGCATCATTTCACAACCTTGACCAGAAAACTAACTTGCTAGATGACCAAGGGATGAATAAAAATTATGACTAAGAAATAGTCTTAAGGTCAATCATAATTGAAAATTTTCAATTTATTTTTTAGATATGAAAACCTCAAGCATTGTTTATATCCTTGATTTAAAAACTAATTTATTACTTATCAAGTGTTGAATAAAGATCATTGATAAAAAAACCAACTTATTGGCTAATAAAAGGTAAATATTTATGTAAAAAAAGTTTTTTTGGGTTCTCTTCTTATGGCCACAAAATTTTATCTCTCCATAAGATGTGTAAAATTATCTTAGGGTGTCTACAAACAATTACGAGTTTCATCCTAGATGTTGTAGGTTGTATACAAGTAGCTACACATTGTATCCTAGTTGTTATAGGTTATTTGCAAGCAGTTATGATTGCATCCTATTTTCTAAAGGTTGTGTTTAAGTAGATACATGTTGTATCATTGTTATTATATGTTGTTTATAAGTATCTACAATCTATATAGTAATTTTTATAGGTTATATAACTTCTATAATATCTAAGTAGATGCTACAAATTGTTATAACATGATACATGTTACTTGAGTATAGTGCTACAAGTTTTAGGTAGATGCTAAAGGATGAAGGAATACACTACATGATAGATACACATAATTTATATAGTGTAATGATATATTATATAAGCAACATCTAATTTCTACCCATTGTTTGGAAAGTGTTGTAAGTTTCATAAAAAATGTTGCAGGTTTCACCTACATCAACCTATAGACTCCCAATAGTCTCTCCTAACAACAACATAATGCTTGACTTACCATAACCATAAGTACCTAAATATAGGATCTAAATAAATATCAACACAATTATTTGGCCTCTATTATATTACTAAAAAATGTTTGTATGTCTTTTATAATGCCAAGTAGAAGCAACACTACTCTCAAAGATCATACAAAAACTAGTGTGCTTCCAAAGTAATCAACCACAACCAATTCTTATTTTCTCTTTCTCATGCATGATTTTTGGTTACCTATTATAGGAAGGTGATATAATTTATAAATAAAATAAAAATTAGATGCTACATCAAGTTGGAATTCAATTGAACATTCCCATTAGAATTCCAACTCAATCATCTATTGAATTCAACACTCTCATGTTTTGATCTTATAGAAGATGATTTCAGAAAATAAAGTCTTCTTCAAGTCTCATATCATCATTCATGATTACCCAAAAAATTTAGATATTTATTTAAACATCAAAAACAGAACAAACAAAGCAAACTATACAAAACATGACTCATTGATAAACTAATTGGTAATAGGTATTGATATCATCCTTTTTTATAGAATAATCATGTTTTCATATTAAATATTTAAATCTATGTTGTCATACTATATTAAGTATTATTTCTCGAGCTACAATATCTACCCATTAAAAACATTTATTTTTTGAAATAATTTCACATTGATCTTATCACACTACCACACACCCAATCATCCTCAATCATTCTCATTCATGCTATGCTTTTCTCCACATAGGATTTCTATTAAAAGACACTCAAGGATGAGTGATTTGATGATTGGGAAAGGAATGAATTTTCATGATGTTATGGGATAGAAAGGGATAAATTTGGGTGGATAGATGTCCTACCATAATTGTTACAAGAATGTAAGAAATAAATAGAGGAAAAAATGTAATGATGGATAGATAAGTACTGATGACCATCACATCTACAACATAAAATAAAGTAAGAATTTACAAAATTACAACTCTCTCATTCTATTATACAAACTCTATTTTTTTTAAATAGAAAAAATGGGCAAATATGTACTTTGAAGAGAGTCAATAGACTTCATAATGATGACAAGGAGACAAGATTTAGCTTACATCTTTAGAAATATATGTTGGTTCAGTTATTTTGAGAAATCGATAGGATATGATGAGTAGACAACCAAGGAATTTATATAAACCCTAAAGGATGGTGTAGCTACCATTATGGGGATATGGTTTGAGGTCACAAAAGAGTTAATAGCATAGGTAACTCACCTTCTATAGATAAGGGAATTATAGAAACAAAAACCAAGTGTAGTAGTAATAAGATAAGTATTATGTGTTATCAGTGAACAACTAGATAATTATAAATAGGGCATAATTTGATCTTCATTACCTTAAATTTGGGTGGAATCTATTGTATTTTTCATAAAATACCTCATCTATGAGGGGAGACACTCTTTACACTATGTGGTTCATTTTAAAATCTTCAATCACCTAAGACACAATAGGTAGGTCAATGTGATAAATTTACTAATGAATATATTTAAAATAATGGTAGAAGAGTACTATAAGGGAAAAACAAAGGATTTGTATCACCAATTTTTAATTAAAATTATAGTTCAAAAGTGACTAAGGGATAAAATTCCCAATTTAGCATGGGAAGAATTCTTAAAAATGTAATAACTATGACCTAAAGTATAGGTAGGGAATGTGGCTAGTAAATAAAATGTGGTAGCTGAGGTGAAATAATAGAAAATTAAAATTGAATAATGATAAAATAATGTGTTAATAGTACAACCTTACAAAATAAGGAAGTTAATATTTACCCCTTCCTCCTTAGACTCACATGATACGTTTAAGGAGTGAGTTAAATAATAAATGGTATAAGATATCCCCTCATCTTCCTAGGGAAAGATAAAGAAATCCCACACCAAGTGATCCCAAGAAGAACTATTGGAGAATTAGTCGTAGGGTAAAAAATTAGAGACTCGTATGACCTCTATTATTGTCCACATTTAGAGTGGAGGCTCATTTGAGTCGGTGGGGGAAACCAGAGAAGAAGACACCAAAACTACTAGTAAAAATGGAGAAGGAAATTATTCCTCGTTCAACTTAAGGTTTGGATCCTTTGATGAAATAAAATACTAGAGCCCTAAACTGAGGAAAAAAAATAAGCAAGAAGAATGGCATAATAAAACATTGAGAAGAAATAGGCAACATAACATGAAACCCATGTTTCACTAAGTAAAGGATAAATCCAAGAACTAGTAGCTTCCCTAAGAGAAATTGAGACACTTAGGGCATGATTTAGGGTATCGTAAAACCATGAGGAGGGATCTGATGCATTCAAAAGGGTTGTAGAAGTGGAAATTGAACACATTCAAGTCCTCGTAGTAAAACATGTGTCATTACAATCTAATAGTAACTAAACAAACCATTGAAAGAATTTTTGAATTTTTTTCCACCCAAATGAATGGACATAATAAGGAGGAATTATTTTTGAAAAGAGATGCTAACATTAAATCCCTATAGATTTGATGATACATCTAGTAAATTCAATTATTGGAAGAAAATAAGACAATGAAATAGAAATTGAAGGAGGAAGAGGATGGATTACAAGAAAAATAAAACTAAATTATTAAGTTAAAAATAAAAAATGGGTGAATTAAGATGACTAATTATATAAATGATAGAGTGCATATCACCTATAATGATGTATTCCCTCTCCATCAAGGAGTAGTGTTTGAAATTTGTATTCATTCTTCTCTATTATAATCTACCTAGAATTGTAAGTGTACATCACTTCTTCTTTAATGTCTATGAGAAGAGTACCCATGAAATTCAAAACTAATTCTATGAATTATATATTCATGATTATGCTATTATTTATGATTTAGAATGGAATCCAAATATGTATGTGGGGTATGTGTTACATATATCCTTTTATTCATATCTTTTCCATGAATACAAGAGTGATAAAGAGATAAGTGAGTATCATGAAAAGGAAGGAGGCCAAGTTAATAGTAAGGTAATAAGCCACTAAGCCAACTAAGATAGAAAATATTTTATCACCCTAATGGAATTATAAAATGTGGCCTTGAATTTTCTAAGGAAACAAATTCAATCCCAAAATCACTATTTGACCTAATTGGATGAAATTGGTAGAGCAACTCTTGCTCCTACATAAGAAGATGGGATGAGTTAACACATGAGTTGGAAAGAAAGGAACCTTTCTCTAGGTATAATATTAGAGCAACACTTTTAAGAGTGCATAATTATATTGATGTAGTAATTCGGTATAAGACTCAATAGTTAGTTATAACATTTCATCCTTCTCCATTCTTGTTTCCTATCCCTGATTAGATAGGGATTGAATAACTAAATGACTATTAAAAAATTAAGAGATTAGAAAAATTTGAGAAGAATAAGGGATTTTACGTAAGGCAACAAGAGAGTTCATCTGAACCTTTTTATTTTTGTGATATGTGTGCTTAATACATGATAATATTTAATAAGTTTTAGATTTTACCTAGTATGAGTAATTAGTTAGCTGGGGGGTATGATGAGCTAAGAGATTAACCCTGAAAGACCTTCAAAAACCTTTTTTGTTGAACATTTTATATCATCCATAAGCATATTAAATTTATTTATATTATATAGTACTAAATGAACATTTTGTATATATATTTGATGTTTTATGATTAAACTAATATTATATCATTTATTTTCATTACTATTTTGGCTTCATTACTAATTTAGTAAATGCACATATTAAGCATAAATTATGAAGTAGAATAGGTACAATAATTATGTAGATATCACTATTATATTCCTCATAGGCTAACTTGTAGAAAAATGTTAGGCCTATTAGGAAATAACATCCACAAAAAAATGTGCAAGAAAAATTTACAAAATTAATCAAGATACTAAAATAATAAACAACATGATAACATAAATATACAAATAGATTATGTGGAAACATTTAAATGTGTAAGGAAAAACCATGGGGAAAATGGAAAATTCTAGACTTATTAATTCAAAAAAACTTCCTCTACTACAAATCTTCCTCTCCTTAGCAACACCTTTACAATGTTTTGATACAAATCATACAAAGCTATACAAAGCTTATAATATATCAACCTAGTTACAAAGACAACACTTATAGGCTTTCAAAGGATGTTAGAATACAACTCCAAGATTATAATTAAAAATGGATTAGGATGTATTTTATAGAAGTACAAAGAGAGAGAAGAGAGGTGATGGATAACTTCATGAAGGGCCAAAACAATTTCTATACTCCTAATGGGTACACTATTGATGAATAGGAACCATTTCCCCTACATGTGGAAGGTCAAAATATGCTCCCCACTTTTTAATTGAAGATCCCACCATAATGTGACACCAAATATGGTGTCCCACTTCACATGTGAGACCTATCAATAATAGTGGTCAATGATTTCCACTACCTATGTGCACACAAGAGTCAAAAAGGTACTTCAATCACCTTTTGAATTTAACAAAAACTCTTCACATGCATCCCCATAAGAATTTCACCCCATTTTCTTTCACATCAATTTTAGTATATGTGAAAGATACTCTATTGGAAATGACACATCACTTAAGTACCACCTAAATAATATGCCACATCACCATGAATAGTGATTATGAATAGTGTCTATAAATAGTGACTTCAAACCCAACATTCTCCCACTTGAACCAAATATTTCAGATTATAACATCAAGCTGCCATCCATGCTCAATGCTACCTTTATCAAATTTTCAACAAGCCTATATAAGTTTTGCACCAATCAAACTTCTCTACCTTGACTAGATTTATCAACTACAATATTTTATTTGTTGTCTATTTTTTGCAATAAGATTCTACCATCCTCCACAATAGTCCTAATGAAGTGATAATTTATGTCAATATGCTTCATAAAATCATGAAATGATACATTATTCACTAGTAAATTTCACTCTAACTATCACAATACAAGGTAATATTTCCCTACATCTCCATGAAGTCACCTAATAATTTATCTAACCATATTACCTCCTTTCAACCTATAGTTTTAGCTACATATTCTGATTCAATGGTTGACAAATATACCATTGGTTGTAAATTATAAGCCTAAATCATAACTACACCATAAAGATTAAAAAACATATCTTGTAGTGGACTTTCATCCATCCCTATCACTAAAATTAGAATCTACAAAACCTCTTATATAAAAATCTACTCCTCTGTAACAAATTGTAACATCTGAAGTGCCTTTTAGATATCTGAGCATTCACTTCATCACAAACCAATCCTCCATCTAGGATTCCACCATGATCTAATTAACAACTCCCACTACTTATAAGTATATGATCTAGTGCTCACCATGGCATATGCAAGTCCTCCTATTCTTGTTGAATCTAATACATTGGAAAATCATGTCTTCTCTTCCTCTATCCTAGGACACTTTTGGGAAGATAAATAAAAATGTACAATAAGTGGGGAAATTCCTTGATTTATTATATATGTGTATCTCCATCCTTGGTTTACTCCACCTACCATATTTGTCTCAAACTTCCTATCCAATTGATATATCAAAGCAGTGATCATGTTGGGGTTTTCAACCTAATGTCTTCAACACATAACAAAAACCTCTGATAAAACCTTTATCTTTTCATGAAGGTATTCAAATTAATGTACTATATTTATGGTGTTAGATTCAAACCATAAAGTTATTTCTTTAATATAAAAACCAATAACTATTTGCCTCATCCATATAAACCTTTGGATACTCTATCTCTTCTAGAGAGATCACCATGTAGGAATCAAGTTGTTCCAATTCATGAACAAAAAGATGTGAAAGTAGAAATTTTGATAGTAGCTAGGAAATAATATGTAATAGAATTCAATACATAGATTTTTCATGTAGAATTTAGCTACTAACCATGTATAACATGGCACAATTTCATGAGACTTATCAGATGCTCCTAGGAAGTAGTCAAGCTACTTAGTGCATCACTGCATCTAATGAATTTTTGAGCCCACATCTACAATGCATCCTAATTTACTGAATGTTACCAAAAAAACCAACTCATGTACCTTTAGTTTTCTTTCATGCATCAATATACTTGGCTCATCACTTCAGTTACACTGCATCCCTCCTAGCTACTTTCTTCTACTACACTACAACGGTATGCATAAAACTCAAGCACCTCTAATTTATATGGTTTGACACCAACCTTATCCTTCTTGTAACATCAGGTCTCACTTGTTCTTCTTCATCTTATTAAACTACTTCAACATGTATATTTTTAGGTTTATTTGTACCTCCATCCTTTGCATAGATTTTCATTTTCTTTATATATTCAACATCTTGGCTAACAAACATGTGGTCAATAGGATAACACAACTTATACCCATCCAATTTCTCACCATAGATGAGAAACACACTTGATTTATTTCAAATCAAGTCTATATTTTTACATGTGATTTTAGTTAACTTAACCATTTTATAAGACTTAATTCTAGATAACATCACATCACCCTAATCATTCTTTGATGTTGAGGCTATTGTAGTAATTATTATTGAATATCCACATAGTCAATACAAGGAGCCATAAGATTCTCCTTTTGATACCACTAGGGATTTTTTATAAATTCTAAATTTACCACTCCTAAAGGTATAAAAATACCCTATCTTATCCATTATCTTGGTGGACATCAAATTATTACTAAAAATAGGAACATGATGTATATCCTTCAATAATATAATTCTACCATTATACATCTTGATCTTTATATCCTCTTCCTAAAATATATAATGGAAGGTCATCACCCAAATATACAGACTCTCCACTACATGGTTGATATCCCATGAACTAATCTATATGTGGAGATATGTGAAAAGATGCACCTGAGTCCAACACCTAGGCATTGTCAATTGATCTATTATCACTGAGGTAGAAATCCTCATGTATTGTTGCTTCTTATGAATCTACTATTCTATCCTTGGCCGAAGTTGGATTCTTATTTCCATAATTCACCTCATTTTTTAAATACCAATAATCCTTCTACAAGTGTCTTGGCTTTCCATAATGCCAATACCTCATTTTCTATTGGGGTCATGTAGACCTTGATCTAGATGGTGATCTCCCTTGTGTGATCCTCCCACTAGATTGACCTCTCACAAATTGATGTGGCCTTGAACCACATAATAGATTAAACAATCCATATTATCTCTCAAACATATAAAAATCTAATAATGAATTCTCACAATAACCTCTCAATTCTCATTAATCAATAATAACACATTATATTTCACAAGGCCATGCCAACAATGTATTCCACACACAAGCTTAAACAAGATATCTTCCCAACCCACATTAGTTACATGGTCTCATCACCAAGGAGGCTACCCAAGCTTCTCACCAAGATTAAACATTATAACTCTAGCCTAACTAAACAAGAAAAGGATACAAATATTTATAGAATTTTCATGAAGAAATCAACAAAAAACGGCCCAAGTTGGTGCCAACCCTTCACATGGGGAATCTCCCATAAAGTTCACATGAAATATCAAATAAATCCATGCCACATTTCATATGGGATGAATTATGGGAAAGAACAAGCTTTACCAAATATAATTACACCAACTTCACATGCTTGTCACATGACTAGTCAAAAGAGAAAGGAAATTCCAATTTAGAATAGTGCAATTTGTCTCCTTATCATCACAAATATCCAATGGTTGATTGAATCTCATTTTGACCATTCTCTATTTCCCTCACAATAAAATGGCATTCCATGTCACATGTAATATATAATAGTGAATAGATGCCAATCATGAATAGTTATATTTAGGAATAGTGCCAAATAGTAACAAATATTAAAAATCAATAATAATGTCCTTGACACTTCACCAATGTGACTAGTGCCTCCAAATCATCAAAAATCCTCATCACCATCCTAATAATAACCTACCACATCATTATGAATAATATGTATGAATAGTGTTATATGAATAGTAATTTCCCACCACATCATTCTCCTCTAGTTGAAAAAAAATTAACTCTTACAAGTTGCCATGATTTTGTCCATGCCATTTATTTTAAAACAAATGGAAAAACACACCACTCTTTTTAGGTGATGTAAGATTTCATGATCCTTTGGATGTTCCTACATCATACATCTGAGGTAAATAATGTGATCTCATGATCACATAGAGGGGTTGAGTGGTAGAACCACCCTTTCAGTCACCAAGTGTAATGACCATGGCATCCCCTTCTAATACACCACATGCACCTAGATAATTTTCCTTTTTACTTCTCCACTTTCAGCATCTACGTACTGGCCCTTAAACCATATTCCTCTACCAAAATCTCATCCATATAATGGATGAATACGTGGGATGAATCCCACCATCACAAACCAATCTCTTCCTCTAAGATGCTCTATCATGCATCTTATTATCCCATGTGAGCTCAATCCCACCACTAGCCATCAACTACCACCAAAAGCCCACCTAGCTTTCTTCATTCATCCAACCACCTATTGGATCATCACAACATCATATACTATAACCACTTGTAGCTTCTCACTCATGGATACATCATCATCATCTACACTCTCATCACATATACATAAATTAGGGAAAATAAAAATACCCTCAATAAATTAAACATTTTCTAAAGGCATGATATCAAACTCTACCACATGTGCATTCTCTTGCACAAAAATCACACCCAATGTTTCTTCACAAGAAACATTCAAATACTTTCAATCAATTTCAGAATCTCCTCATGATCTTCAATTTCACTATGATCTACCAATTGACCATTCAAAACAACTCCCATAGTTGTTCTATCATCCTTCATAACATTAACTTCAACCCCTACACATGGTTGCAACTCCACCAAGAAATTATCTTGTGCATTCACTTGCACAACCTCTTCATTCAAAATTTCCACCATGGAAACATGCAACTCCTCTTGTTTTCTCTCACTTGCATGCACCTCTTCAAGGCTGAAATCTAAACTCTCATGCAACTCTTCATTGATGAAACATTATTCAATATTTTTTTCTTCATCCTCCACATGGATGTCTTCAAATATTTTTTCAATAGGAATCACCTCCATATCCTCTTTCATGACTATTTATTCTTCTCTTTATAACTCTTCATAGCTGTAATATTCACTCTTCTATGTGGCTACTTCTCTTGTCAATGAATCCACCTTTACCCATAAGGAGTCTACTATTTCCCACATCATCTCCTCTTCTTCTTTAGTTTCACTCTCTTTAATTCTTTCCATCAGTAACTACAATAATTTATCCCAAGTCTTCAAATTATTCTCCCATTATTTAGTTAGTTTAATTCTTTCACTCCTATTTTCCATCTTCATCTTCATACCTACAAAATAAACATACACATTTACATCTCCAACAAAATCTTCTCCATAATATTCTTTTTTGCTCACTCACATTCTCTTCATAGTCTCTCCCAAAGAATCAGGACTTTCTCTAATACTAGTTGATATGGCCTCCAACCATATAATGGATTTAAAAATCTATATTATCTCTCAAACACATAAGAATCTCATAATGAATTCTCACAATAACCTCTCAATTCTCATTAATCAATAATAACACATTGCATTTCACTAGGTCATGCCAATAATGTATGCAACACACAAGCTTAAACAATCTATCTTCCCAACCCACATTACTAACTTGGTCTCATCACCAAGGATGCTACCCAAAATTCTCACTAAACTTAAACCTTCTAACTGTAGCCTAACTAAACAAGCAAATGATACAAATATTTATAGAACTTGCATGAGGAAATAAATAAAAGGGGGCCTAAGTTTGTGCCAACCATTTACATTTGGGAATATCCCATAGAGATCACATGAAATATCCAATAAATCCAAGCCACTTTCCATAGTGGATGAATTATGTAAAAATGCAAGATTTACTAAAGACAATTGCACCAACTTCACATACTTGTCAATGACTAGTCAAAAGAGAAAGGAGATTCCAATTTAGAATAGTGAAATTTATCTCCTTGTCATCACAAACCTCCAAAGGATGTTTAACTCTCATTTTGACCATTATGTCTTTTCATCACATGAAAATAGTTCCCCATGCCAAATATGAAATTTAGAATAGTGAATATATGCCAATCATGAATAGTTCCAACCAAGAATAGTGTCAATTAAGAATAGTGCCAAATAATAGAAAATAGTAACAATTAAGAATAGTGTCCTTGACACCTCACTCATGTGACAAGTACCTCCACATCATCAATAATCCTCATCAACATCTTGAATCATCACCTGTCACATCATCATGAATAGTACCTGATGGGTGGCATCAATACCCTTCATTTAATAATGTCAATCTAAGGCTGGTGTCTAAAGGCTATATGAAAAAGGAGAAAGAGACCTTTAGAAAATATTTCCTTCTATCACACTCCACACTTTGTAGGAATTTAAAATCATGCTTGTAGGAATTGAAAATTACACTTCCAGAAATTAAATCAAACTTGTAAAAATAAAATGACACTTTTAGAAATTAAATCACACTTTTAGAAATTAAATCACTCTTGCATAAAATTAAATCACACTTACAAGAGGTAAATTGCTAAGTTGAAAGTAAATTATAAACATAAAACACCTATAGGTTTACAAGAAACTGTATAGAAAAGAAATGTATACAATAGGAAAAAAATAAAATAATAATTTATAGCAAAAAGAATAATTATAGAATAAAGAAATAAAATAAAAATATATGGATCCATCTTCCTTGGAATGAGTGGCCAACTCATTCCTTAGAAAATGACTTATTCAAAACATGTTTCAAAATGGGGTGGCTAGAATAATGGAAAAAAATGTATTAGTTGATTGATTTAATTCAGGTGTGGAAGGTTATATTTATAATCTCATGCTTCCAACCAGCACTTGAGTTAGGATTAACAACTGAGATATCCTATCCTATCTATATCTCCACAATATATGGAGATAGATATTTACTCTAATAAAATATGTTACAGAATAATATCGATCTCCATCAAATATGGAGAGAGTTATTATTTGGAATAAAATTACATAAACCTATATTCAAATATAATCTATTATGGAAAACCTATATATATATATATATATATATATATATATATATATATATATATATATATATATATATATATATATATATATATATATGGAAAGCATTCTTTGTGATAACTAGAAAATTAGAATATTCTTAGAAATACTTTCCAAACAAGTTTATAATAGGTTTCTTAAATTTTAGAACAATTTTGTTGAAATCCGTAGTAACCTACTGAAATCCATAGCAATCCTAGTGAAATCCATAGCAAGCCTAGTGAAATCCAAGTAAACCTAGTGAAATTTGTAGCTAGTCTAATGTAATTCGTAGCTGGTCTAATGTAATTTGTATCTGGTCCATAGCAAGCCTATTATAATCCATAGCTATTCCATATCAAGCTTATTATAATTTTAGTTACTATAACAAACCTATTGTAATCTATAGTTATTGTAACAAGCCTATTATAATCTAGAGCTACTATGAGATTTTGTAGCAAACCTGTAGGAGTCCATGTCTTGACCAGAATATTAGATCTTATTGTAGAAGACTTCAACATAGTTACTCTTCATATTTGAATCATTTTTAGCATATTATGAATTGTATATACACTCATTGATAACTTTTTCTCATTAATCATTAGCTCTAAGTAATAGATAACAAGGAATTCGAAAGACATAACCATGATATATACTTACTATTTCATTCTAAATAAACTATAAGTTTAGACACTACATTTAGATCCACTTCCAATGTAAGAAAAAAAAAGGTTATTTTATGGATATAATGAGCCATTTTATGAGCTCATCAGTACCCATTAATAATGTTACATGAATAGTAACTTATCACCACATCACAACCATGGATTCATTACTTGAGGATGCACCAAAATACTTTCTTCTCATCTCCTCTCCAAGAAAAGATATTATCACATCATCAAATTTAAGATATATATATATATATATATATATATATATGATGATGATGAATTATTGATGGTCATCACCACATGATCCCAACTATTAAGGAGTGAATGAAATAAAGTGATTGCCTTATCATCATCCTCTATCTTCACACTGATAGAGACTTGCTTGCTAATAATAGTGTTGAAATCATTCAAGTGATCAAAAATAAATGAGTTCTCCTTCATCTTTAGACTATATAATTACTTCTCCAAAAATACATTATTTATTGTCAACTTTATATGGTACAATCTATTTAGCTTCTCCCACAACTCTACTATAGTATTCTCCTCAATAACATTGAAGATCACATAATATGAAAGATAAATAAGGATTGTATAAACCAAATTCATATCCATCTTGCTCCAATATTCATCTTTCAAACTATTGGGTTTGATTTCAAGACCCTTCAATGTTAGATATTGGTCATTACACACCAAGAGATCATCCACTTTCATCTTCCATAGGGAGAAATTTATTCCATCAAATTTCTCTACTTCAACCCTAGTTACTTCTCTTGTCATTTTCATAGTTCCCACTTGCACAAAGTTCCCTAACTCAATAGAAAACACTCAACATAAGAGTTTTATAAAGAGCCTAGCTCTAATACCATTTATTAGAAAAAATATCTTAAAACATTGCAAGTAATGAATGTATAACTAATCAAGCTAATAAAATAATGTACTAAATAATGAGATAACACAAAGAAACAAAGAGATTGCTTGTAAACCTTGTAATGTGCAAGGAAAAACCATGGGACAAATGGAAACTTCTAGACTTTTTATTAATTCAAAAAAGCCTCCTCTTCTACAAAGCTTCTTCTCCTTAGCAACACCTTTACAATTCTTTGATACAAATCATAAAAATCTATATAAATATTATAAGCTATCAAGTTAGTTACAAAGTAAACAATATAATGTCCTCTTCCTAATGAGACATTTGGTGGAAGACTGATAACCTATCTTATTCCCATAGGCTATGATGGGTAATGAAAGGGAATATTTGTGTGGGATGGCTATTCACCAACTAATATTCATTAACACTATTCATGAGTGGTTATGCAGGTTTGACATGTCATATTTTAAGGTGGCATAGTGGTGAGGTGTTTTGGGGTTATGTGGCTTACTCAAAAAATAAATTTTAATATTGAAAAATAGAAAATAAAAGGTGGGGCATAATTTTCTTTGGGGCACATTAAAGTAATAGTGAAAGCACGTGGGGAGCACATGATTAAAGAATCTTTAACCACTAAGATTACACATAGAAAAGTGGAAGACAAAATATACTATTCTTGATGGAGAATCACATGCAAAGATTGAAAGCACATGGATTTGGTCAAATGAGGTTTCTCTCACATATGTGGGAGGAAAAATACATTATTGGTGAATAGTGTCATCAAATCATGAGGATTCTCTCACACATGTGGGAGGCAAAAGATGATATTGATGAATAGTAACCCAATTTACAAAATTATGGTCCAATTTTTGTATCTCATGACTTTTCCTCTCTTTATCTTCTCCATTGTAATTCTATATACTGAGACTTTCTTCTTTGGTCATGCATTTTTCATACACCCATATTTCAATCTTGAAGCTTATCCTCTCTCAGGATGAAACCCCTTTGAGTGAAGGGATTAGAAGGACAAAAACCTTCCTGATCTATGCTAGATCTAAGGACAAAAACCTTCAATTCCATATGAGGTGATTCCACTCTGAAATTATATAGTGTTGAGATTGTGATCACATTGTGATCAATTTTTAAGTGTGTTTGTTATTCAATAATTTTATGGTGTGAGTTTGCTTTCAGTAGTTTATGTGTAATCTTTGTATTTATCTTCCATATTGGTTATTGCTAATTTTTCTATGTATTATTGTATTCTTCAAAAATCTGAAAATAAAAAGTGTCTTGAGTCATTATAAGAGTTTTATTAGTTTGAATATTTTCTAGCAAATAGATTATTATATTTTTAAAGAAAATATCCTATTTGGGATATTTCAAACACTTACTTATAGGCTTTCAAAGGATTCTATAATACAACTCCAATATTATAATTACAAAGGGATTAACATTTATTTTATTTAAATACAAAGATAGAGAGGATAGGTGAGGGAGAAAATTCATGAAGGTCCAAAATAATTCTCCATACTCCTAGTGGGCACACTATTGATGAATAATAACCATTTTTCCCCACATGTGGAAGTTAAAAATATATTCCCCACTTTTGACTTAAAGATCCCACCACCATGTGAAACCAAATATGGCACCTCACTTCACATGTGAGACATATAAACCATAGTGATCAATGTCTTCCACTACCCATATACACACAAGAGGCAAAAATATGCTTCAATCACATTTTGACTTTAAAAACACCTCTTCACATCCATACCCACAATAATTTATCCCCACTTTATTTCAAATCAATTTTAGCACATGTGAAAGATCCTCCATGGGCCATACTATCCTCCATGGAGAATGCCACATCACCTAAGTGCCACCTCAATAATATACCACATCACCATGAATTTTGATTATGAATAGTGACCATGAATAATGAATTTAACCCAACAAGGCCAAACCATATAAAATAGATAAGCCAACCATTAGCAACTAGGTAACCAACACATAATGACTAGTTATGCCAACTTGTAATAACTAGGTAGACAAACCCATAAAAACTAGGTAACCAACCCATATCAACAAGGTAATTCAACTGTAAAAACTAGTTGTCCAACCTATAGTAGTAATTGTAGTAAACATTTCATCCCATAGTAATGGTTGTAATAATAATTCTAACTTATATCACATATTATTAACACCTATTATAAAAATGATGACCAGTTGGTGGTCTAAAGTAGATTTTCTTTATAGTATAAGGTGCATGGAAGTTCTTATAATCGAGGAAATATAAAAGTCAATGTCAAAATACAACATCATCAGGCCTTTTCCATTGTACAATGCCTTTAATAACATGCAACAATGGAATAAACTATTCTTTTAATATATCTTATTTTATTTTATTTTTTCCTATTGATTGGTTGTAAATATGTCATGACAAATGTGTAAGTTATTTATCCTAAATTAGGCTAACATCTATAAAGCATTTTATAGTTTATATTATAACTAGAAGATATAAACATGAACCTTCTCTTTATAAAGAGCATTAAAATGGGCATATATTAGCAAGTAAAAAGTAACAAGTTAAAACATATGAGACAGAAGATTGAATTTTGTTATGAAATTTCTAATTTTTTATATGTAAATATTCTCATTGCTACATGTTTTTTAATGTAATAAGTGGTTTAAAGTAACCAGATATAACAAGAGGAAGGTATTAAAACACAACTTGAACTGAAGTAGGACCCACTTTAGAGGAATTATCTTAAAGATCTCATCCATTAGTTTATGTTCATTTTTGCATTGTCTATATGTATTCTTTAGTAATTTATTATACCATAAGATATTTGTTATTGTATTTGATTCTTTTCATAAGAATTTGTAATTTTTACAAGTGTAACTCTATATAGTGTAAGGAAGCTTCCAAGTTAGCATTAAATTTACCTTCTTTTTGTTTGATTCCTTGTTATTTACTTTTCATGCAAGTGCGTTACTTTTTTTTTGCAAGTGTTTTTATCTATACACAAGCTTTAGCACCTCAACCATCGAAAGAGACTAATTTTGCATATACAATGTCAAAACCTTGCCAAATACATTCTCTAGGTTGAGAACTAGTGAAAGCAAAAATATAAATAAATTAAATGGATTCCCTTAGGGTGACTTTAACAAAGTTGTAGGCAAGGTCCTCCATTGAAATTTTAATTCATGGTTTGAGTTTATTCATCATATGATTAGTTTTAGACTGTTTATACAACTTGTAACATTTTCTTGGTAAAAATTAGCATGTGCAAATATAATTATTAATATATAAAAATCTTATATACATGCATTTATTTATTCCTCTCTTTGTCTAAGGTTATATAACTTTTTCAATACAATAAGCTTGTATTCTAATAAATTTTAATGTTAAAAAATGGAAAATAAAAGGTGGGGCATAATTTTATTTGGGTCACATGAAAGGAATAGTGAAATCATATGGGGAGTACATGGATTGAAGAATATTTGACCACTAAGCTTTCATATGGAAAGGTGGAATATAAAATCTACTATTCTTGATGGAGAATCACATGCAAAGATTGAAAACACATGGATTTGTTTAAAATAGGATCCTCTCACACATGTGGGAGGAAAAATACACTATTGGTGAATAGTGTCATCAAATCATGAGGGTTCTCTCACAAATGTGGGAGGCAAAAGACACTATTGATGAATAGTAACCCCATTTGCATGTATGGCACAATTTGCATATCTGATGACTTTTCCTGTCTTTCTCTTTTCCATTATAATACTATATATTGAAACTCTCTTCCTTGGTCATGCATCTTTCATACACCCATATTTTAGGCTTGAATCTTATTCTCTCCCAGGATGAAAACCCTTGAAATGAAGGGATTAGGAGGATGGAAAACTTCCTGATCTAGGATAGATTTGAGGATAAAAGCCTTCAAATCCATATGAGGTGATTCCACTCTAGAATTACAAAGTGCTAAGATTGTGACTAGTTTATAAGTGTTTTTATTATTCAACAACTCTATGGTGTGAGTTTTCCTTTAGTATTTTATGTGTAATCTTTGTATTTATCTTCCATATTAGTTGTTGCCAATTGTTCTATGTATTGTTGTATTCTTCAAAAATCTGAAAATAAAAAGTGTCTTGAGTCATTGTAAGAGTTTTACTAGTTTGAATATTTTCTAGCAAATAAATTGTAAGTGTTTGTAATAAAATATCCTATTTGGGATATTTCAGTGGTATCAGAGCTGGTGATCTTGCTAGATTATAGTTATTATGTTGTTTGATATTTTCTAGTGATAGGGAATTAAGACATTCTCAAAGGGAGCAAAGAAAGCTATAGTCAGAAATAATATTTGTTGATTCAATGGGAAAAGAATGTGAAAGAACTAGTGGAGATCCATTTGGAATAAGAAAAATAAGACAAGATGTATCTAGTATAGCGGATGTCATACAATAGTTGGTTCAACAAAAGAATCAAATTTAGTAACTGATGGTTCAACAAATGAATCAAAATCAATAATAGACTCAACAAATATTTTCTCAATTAATGAGAAATAATGGTGATGCAAGGAACAAAGATCACATAGATAAAGGCAAGGGAAAAGTAGATGAATTAAGAACAACAAATGATGGTAGAATACTTGTAACTCCATCCCTAAAAATTATTCATACCAAATTTATACCCAAAGAATAAGAAACATTTGAAGAAATAGTTCCTCCACAACAACATGATGAATATTCATCATATATCAATAAATATAAGAACATCATTTATGATTTTCAAGATTTTAACATCTCCAAGGGATTTATGAAGTGAAGAAAAAGAAGAGAATGAGAAAAAGTAGACAAAATCTATCAGAGCATCCATGAAGAGATATTCAACATAGGTTGGGGAAGGTTACTCTTCTTATATTTTATGGATCAAGTAAATCTAAAATGAGGTCTTGGCTCCAAAAGTTGGATACATATTTCTCACTAAATCCCATGTTAGAGGAATAAGTAATTAAGTTTACCACACTCCACTTGGAGGGAGTATCCCATGAGTGGTGGTACCATGTCTTGATCACTCAAGGACTTGATTCCATTACCACCATCAATGAGTTTAGTCAAAAAATGATGGATAGGTTTAATAAAAAGGACCCAAAAATTAATTTCAAGGAATTAGCTCAATTCAAGCAAGAAAATAATGTGGATAAATACATCATTGATTTTAAAATATTGGCAATAATGGTTCAAAATGTGATAGAGAGAAGAATGGTGGTCATATTAATTTAAGGATTATTTGAACCTCTCAATGGTTAGGTAAAAGCCTTTGACCCCGTGACCTTATAGGAGGTAGTCAAGAGGTCCCTAAGTTTAGAATCTTCAACACCTAGGAGAAAAGTTATATCCAACAGGCCATCTAGATCAACAACTTTAGGTTAGCCAAAGACAAATGCTTATGGGAACAAAAAACCTATATCTTTTGAGTAGAAAAGGAAGTTAGGCTAGCATGGTAATATTTAGACTAGAGTTTTACCAAATATTAGTAAAGAAATAGAGGCTAGGAATGAAATGAGGAGGAATAAGTTGTGTTTTACTTGTAAGGATCCATGGGGACTTGAGTATAGATGTCTTCCCAAGGGGTAAGTACATTATATTGAGGTGATTTTAGATGATGAGTTTGAGGATGAAGAGACTAGAGAAATGGTGGAAGAAGAGGAACTTGAAGATAAAATCAAAGGTAATGAAAATAATATAGAAGGCACCCTTGTGAATCTTTCAAGAGCAGCTAGATACCACCCATTTATGGTACATGGAGTGTTTAAAGGATATAAGGTGACCATCTCAATTGATAGTGGAGAAACCCATAAGTTCATTGATAAGGAGATATAGATAAAAGGAGACTAAAATGGAAGACTTTCAAGGTGTTACCATCATAGTTATAGATTATTTCTCTTAATTTATACTCATTTCTTAATTAAGGAAGAAGATAAGAAAATAGTAATAAGGGTGTGGTAGAATAACCTAGTTATTATGCACATGTGATCTAGATAAGTGTAGAGATCTCATTTTTGTCTTAGAAGGATGACCTATTGCATGATGGTTGATGACTGGATCAATTTTGGTAGAGTAATAGTAATTTACCTCAAGAGAAATTTGGGTAGAGGTTTGGGTCTCTATTTTAGTTGCTAAATTATTGGAAGGAAGACTGTTTGGTTAGAATCTTGAATACCTATATGATATAATATTCTTCTGATTGATGGATATTTTCTCACCTCCTACTCCCCTCCTTTTATAGGCAAAGAGAGTAGAGGATAAAAGGTTCCCTAAGAAGTTGTCTTACTAATTTCAATGCTTGGGAGTTAGTTATCAATAGCTTGAACATAAATAGTATTTGTGTAGAAATAAGGAAGACCTGACCATCAACAGTCAACCTAAACATTAGTGGTCAAGTTGACCATCAACGATCGAGATTTTAGAGGAAAATTGGTCAAGATGAGTTAAAAAGGGTGGGTAATGGTCAAGTTATCAAATTAGTGAGTTTAGTTAGCTTAGTAGAGAACTAAACCCAAGGTTTAATGGGTTGGTTAATGGGTCAAGAAGGGTTAGGTGGTACCTAAGTATCTCGAGGCATTTTGACATCTAGAACTACTGTGTGTAATTTTATAATGTCTATATTTTGCCTCTTTTTATTATGTAGCTTTGAATCAACAATCTAAAAAATAAAAATGGATTGCTTAGTCGAAGGTCTAGTTATCCTGAGTATGGGGGGATGTGTTCCCTCCTAAACTAGATGTTGATGAGGTGAAATTAAAATTGAGTCAAGGTTTGAAAAGTAGTTTATGGTGAGTCATGAGGTTGGTGACAAGGGTCATTGGTCATTTAAAGAACAAATATGCACACAAAATTTGACTAAGTGTGATATCTGAGATCGTGTAAAAGACTAAGGTTACCATAGTTGGTAAAAAAGGTTAGTTCTAAAAAGATAGGTGACAAGTGGACCATGTGATCACATTTAGGCATGGTGGTTGGGAACACTCATAAATGTAAGTCTCCTAGATGAGTTTAGTGTTTTCATGGTTATCTAAGGTAGGAAGTGATCCTATAAAAAAACATAAATGGTCTGGTTGTGCACTAGGTGGTACAAATTCAAAATGTTCAACATGGAAAGGTTGGTTAATGCAATCAAAAAGGACTAAAGCAAGGTCATTTAAAAAATATGTGATAGTATGAGCCAAAAATGGCCAACATCAAGGTGGATGTGGTTGGGTAGTTGGTCTATTAGAGAAGGTATTCTTCAAAGGTTAGTTTTGGTTTGGTGGAGAAGGTAATCTCCAAAAATATGTGGTAGTAGGGTGTTGGTACCTATTTTTTTCGAAAATGTGGGTTTTTTAACCATTGACAGTTAGGGGTCCCAAACTTGACCATCGACGATCATCCTAACTATCGATAGTCAAGGGGAAACCTAAAACCATAGAAAATAAAAAGTGAAAATGAAAATTCATTTTCACTTTTTGCTATTTGACTTCTCATGACATCCATATGCTTGGTAATTTGGCATTTTGTAAATGATAGTACTAATAAGGTGGGGTTGAGGTCATGATTGGGTGATTATAGATTGGAATTTGAATTGACCAAATGGTTGAGTAGACTTGACTACTAGATCAATTATATAGGGTGGATGAGGATGCAACCAAGTAGTGGGACATGGGATTCATCCTTGACAGTAGTTGAGGAATGAGGTAGGTGGTGTTTTTAAATTTTTATATTAGTTCATTTAGATCATTTGGGAAGTTGAACTTGGTTACTTTGTGTTTGTTTTGGTAGGGTTTTAGGGGGTTTGTCCTAATTATAGGTTTTGGTTTGATTGGTAAAATTAATAAGTGAAACTCAAATTTGAAGGAGTAGTTAGGTTAGGGGTAGGGTAAAGGGTATAATTAGGGTGTGTATTTGTTAAATGTTATTATTTTTATACTTTTTAGGTATGTAGGGTTAGGTTTTTTGCCTCTAGTGGTCACACATAGTGATCATCAATGGTTATACCTAACTGTTGATAATCAAATTTGACTATCGATGGTTGACTAGCGAAGCCAAATGGTCACTTGACCATCGGCAGTCATAGTGACCATTGGTAGCTGAGAGAATGATCAAGTGTTTAATAAAGAATAAAGGAAATGGGTGGGTTTTTAAAATATTTTTATCATTTAATATGTTAAGGGTTGGTTGGTATAGGTTAGGTGTCAAGTAGGAGTGGTGTGCTGAAATGTTTATGGGTTAGGGTAGTTTTTTTTTGATAAAGAGTTAAGGCTTAGATGTAATTTGAAAATATTATAGCATTATAAGGGTAGCATTTAGAATAGGTTCATGTAGGTGGGTTTAGGTTGATAAATAGGTTGATTTAGGTAAAATTTGTAGAGATATTTTGAGCTCTATATGAATTTAAACAAGCTAAATCTAACTCAAAATACAAACTATGTCATAGGAAGGATTTATAAACCAAATTAGAATGATAAAATAGCTTACCAAATCCCTTGTTTTATGTTACCTCCTTCCAGGATTTGTAAGTGGATTATTAGACTCATATTGACACCATGATAACTTTATGTTAGATTGTGATAATGTATGCTTGATGGTTGATTATGGACTTGCTCACAAGATTTATATATTCATTTTGACATGGGTTTGGTATGGGCTTGCTAATTTCATTTTGACATTGTTTTGGTATGATTTCTCAAGATTGTTTGAGGGTGGAGAGAGATGTTGCTTATATAGATTTTAGGAGGGAAAATCATGGGTTTTTATTTGAATTTAGGGAGATGATATCAATGGCTCTAGATTATCCAAGGAATATTAAATTCCTTAGGAAACCTCTAGCATTAGAGGTTTCTAGAGACTTGGAGGGAAGTCTCCAATTCTAGAAACTTCTCATTATCTTAAAGATAATATAGGATTAGGTGGGGGATTATGTGAGGATTAGAGACATAAGGATGTAGGAAAGGCTAGGGTGTAGGTTAGTAGGTGGGTAGGTGGGGTTATGGGAATTTACAATTCCTATGTAATGGATAATTAGAATTAGAATAGAGTAATAGGGATTAGGATAGAAGTAATGAAATAGTGGGCTTAGACTAAATATGGTGAATGAAGAATTGTTAAAGGGGGCTATTAGATAAATGGATAGATTTATGATAAATTAGTGGGTTAAAATAGGTTAGGTAGAATTATTGTCAACTAATATGAATATTAGTTGACTGTAATGAAGAGAGTGATTTTAGGTGCATATATTTTGCCCCTCTTTGAAAGGTCATTATGAGTGGATGAAGTGGAAGGCATAATGGTCTTTCAAATGAAAACCATGTCATGGATGAATTTTATTAGATGATGTTAGGGGTGATTCCCCTTTGAGGGGACATGTGGGGAAGAATGAGTCAGGTGGGCACTCAAAATAAGAAATAATGGGTGGGATGATATGGATAGATGATGGGATGGTATGTCATATGTGAGATAGAAGATGAAGAGGATGAGGTTGACATTGAGCAATAAGCTACAAATCGATAATGATTCCCCTAGAAAGGACACATGCAAAAGTAATAGAGATAATGGGTGTCACTATTGTAGACACATCCTAAGGGGGAGTCAACCATAATAAGATGATGATATGATTAAAGGGCCATAAAATTTGGACATACCCCAAGAAAAGATGCATACAAGGGAGAGCTATAGTCTAACATAAGATTGATGATTTGATTAGATTAATGATGGGTGTAACTTAAAGATAAATCAATTAAAATGATGTTGTTGATGATAGAGAAGAATTGATATGATAAAATGAACAAAATTATTGGGATGATGCCCTTAACAAGGACACATTCATGGGATCATGAGAGGAGATAGTTGCTAATCTATCCTTTGGCACTAAAAAGTGGCCAAGTGATACCTACATAGTCTAAAAAGACCTCAAGTGTAAGGTTGTATTAGAAGATTGGGGATAATAAAATACACATGACATGGAGATGGATGTGACCAGGGGATTAGGCATAAGACAAGACATGATGGACTATTTTTGGCTTTTTCAAAATTTATGGTTTTTTAGGGTTTTTGACATTTTTCAATTTTTAGGGATTTTTGATGTATATGTATATACACTATAAAAATCTGGTTAATCTCAAAGGGAATACCAAAAATACCAACCAAAATAAGGATGGAGGGATGATGCATGGGATGACAAAGGATGACGATGATGGGGGACCAAAGATGAATAGACCAAGGGTAACCAATGACGACATCATGAAAGAAGTAGATGGTTATGTTACTTGAGTTTTTATTGGAGGATATGCCAAGATGGTATAGGGATAATTATCAAGACATCTTTCACTTCCTTATGAAGGTCAAGATAGGAAGGAAGGGGAAATAAGATGAATGGTATGATGGTGGATGATGGATCAATGGACAATGGAATAAGGGATAAGATGATGGGCGATACAAACAAGGTGGATGAGGGATGTGATAAGTGGGAAGGATGGATAGGATATGAAATGGATGGATTTCCCTTAAGTTTTGTATAACAATGTGAATAATATATTGTTTTACCATGATGTCAGAAGCTATTTTTCATCATGGTACTTACCCAAGGCACCAAAAGACTAGTTTTCACCATTAGATGAATGATTTTTTTGACTTTTTGACTTTATTGAGAATATTGAGTTATTAGTTGATGAGTGAGATGCAAGGTGTAGTCAGTGGATGGATTATTTAACACACACCTATTCTAGGGGTGTGTGATGGTAAGATCATGCTATCATTATTGTTAGATGGATTAAGGTCCATGTGACCTAGTGTGATGCTTGATGGAGACCCCTATAGATATATAGACCAGATATCATCATTACCTCTATGATAGGCAATGTTTCCCTATTTAGTTATGTGGGGTATGGATTTCATTAGAGCATGATTTTGATGTATGGGACTTAAATGGATGATATGATCGAGGTATGATGGTGTGATGGGTGATGGAGGATTAGGACTAAAATGAATGATGTGATCATGATAGGATGGAGTGATGGGTGATAGAGGATTAGGAATAGTAGTCACATACATCATTGGAGATGTAAACCATGCTTCATTTGATTGGTGCCATGTGATAAAATATTGTAGATCTAAGACACTTTGACAATGTGGTTCATCTTTGATCTGATTATTTGAGGGATGATCAGTCATATGATTTTGAGCATTTGACTATATTTGAATTTGAATGCCCCTTGGTGCCTAATTTTGGGCATAACTATGGGATTTTTATCTTTGACTTGATATACAATGATTATTTTGACTTTGATAGTCTTCTAGTGCCAGATATTAAGCTTCACTAGGAGAAGACATTTTTGGATAAGGCTGATGATATAACTCTTCTTAATTTTGAATGATGGAATCAAGGATTAATTTATTATGATTTATGTATTTTGGAATATTGCTTTAGAATTTTGGATTTGTGGCAAATATTATATTTCTTGAGGAAGGGTTTAATGATGCATGCTCTTATTTGGTGATTAAATGATCATCGATGGGGAGAAAAGGGTCTATGATGGATGAATATGGTGGTGAGGGCATGATTAGATCAGTGATTGGTGATGGGGTAACATAGTCTTCATAGGGGTTCCTTGGAGACCTAGTTTCAACATCAAAGAAAATCTCCTCAAGATTAGTAAAAAGATCACTAAGACTAGTTGTAGTAGATGCATCCAAAGGAGGACCATACTCACTCTGACAATCTTTGATAGATAAAGCTTGCAATAACTCATTTTTGACATCATCATCTTGAATATTGTCAAAACATATTCTTGATAATTGATCAAAGGTATCTGAATTATAGGTGTCCTCTAAAAGATAGGCATTATCAACATTAATGAGGGATGATGTTTTTTATGAAGAATCCAATTTGGATATAGGTGTTGAACATGATCCTATGGAAGATAAGACTACAGATGCTACCTTTGAAGCTGACTCTAATGCACAAGATATAATTTTTCTATTTTTAGATGCATTTTTTTCCATTAACCTCTCGATAATGGGTATTTAGGGTGATAGGTGAGAGGGAGATGATGGATGAATGACATGTTTGATAATCATAAGCTCATAGAGGGACTTATGAGATATGGGGGTACTAGGCTCATAGGGAATAGAATTAGTTTTGATGGAGGATTTTTTGAGGATGGGGAGATCATGTAGGATAGGTTTTGATGAGGCCATCGATTGCTTCATTTTATAGTATCATCCATACTTAGTATATGTATTTTTCCACGTAAATCCCATAGCTATCTGTGAATTTTACAAATGAATGAATGAAGTTATGATTTTGTATGTACATTGATATATATATATATATATATATATATATATATATATATATATATATATATATATATATGTTATGTTATGAATTATTGATGTTTTTTCCTTCATTGAATTATATTTGTATTACTTTATTTACCAAACATTTGAAGGGTCATGTAAGGCTACAAAATATTTCTATGTCATAGCCACTGTAGAGTGCCTATAGAAACTATAGGCTTCACCTACAGGTTGTCTGCAGCCACTACAGAGTGTCTGTAATAATTTTAGGATTCACCTACATGTTGCCTATAGCCACTATAGAGTACTTGTAGAAACTATAGGTTTCACCTATAAGTTACCCATAGCCACTATGAAAAACAAAGATATTGTTGATCAAATCTTAAAGACACATCCAAATGTCTTAGGAACTGAATGGATTATTAGAAAGAATCATAGTTGTTATATACATTCCATACATGCAAGGAAATATTGGATGTGTTGCCAGAGATGAGAAGAGACAAAAGGGAATAAAATAACAAAACAATATGCCTTGTCTTTAACCCAGTCAAGCCTAAAACAAGTAACTTCAGTTACTAACCACTTGAAGGTTGACTGGGGTAGTTTGTAAAGTATTTGTATTTTTTATTAGTTTGGTGTCTTTGATTAAGAGTTAATAAACTACCTTATGTATTTAATAAAATAATTTAGATCAGATTAAGAGTTAGTTAATTTTAATAGATAATAGTAGAAGTATTAGAATTACAACATTGCACTTTGAATATTGTAACTTCCTATAGTAATCTTTAGCTTCTATAGGATTGAGTAATGAGAAGGTTGATTTTGTAAGAGGTTTGTGAATTATCTCAAAGAAGGATTGGAACTTAGTTTTGAATAAGGAAGGCCCCCCTCAAAAGGAGTTGTAGTGAACATCCTGACCCTCCTTAGCTTTAGTGTATTGTGTAAGTTGATTTTATTATGTAAGTGTGATGCATATGTGATTCATCCATGTGAAGTATTTCTATAATTCTATTTTCATAAGCTTTTAAAGTATAACTATCTAGTGAATTCAATATAAGTTCATTGTACTACAACAAGTAAAACAAGTTGATTTGTGAATCAATAATACATATATAGTGATGACATCCTTGAAAATGGTACATACCTTGGGTTGATAAATAATGTTAATCAGACTTAAGAATCTGGTATTCACTCGATAATTAGTCTGCATAACATTTTGGTGCCATTGTTTGGGAGGGTGTCAATTATTGTTTCTAAAATCTATCATTAGTTTTTTAAGATCGGTTAATGTATTGTTCTACCCAACCAAACATTTAAAGTGAGGAAACTACAATGTCTTATACTATATGTCTAAGTTCTTGGCCATATAGTTCTAATTGGGCAAGTTGAGTGAGAGTACCATAGTGTCATATGTTAGATGTCTAATTATTCTGGAAGTAAATAGTGCATAACCTTGAATGCCTCTTTGCAATCTTATAATTTACTTGGTTCTTGTTTTTTAAAATTTATTTCTTGCAAGAGTGATTTATGCAAAGTGTTTTTTCAATTTTTTTGTTTTCATTTCCTATTTTATAGGATAATTTTTCTACTTTCATTTCCTATTTTTAGGATAATTTTCTTGCTTTTATTTCCTACTTTCTATAATAATTTTTCCACTTTTATTAGATAATTTTTACTACTTTTTAAAAGGAAAATTTCAATTCTTATTATTTTTATTTTTGCACTCCTTTATTTCCTGCATTATTTTTACTTATTCTAAAATAACCCCTAGAACACACACAAATTTTTTTTAACCCTGTGCAAGAAAGGATAGGATAGTTAAAGGAGTGGCATGATGTTTATGTAGAAAGAAAGAGATTCTCAAGGGAGATTCCTACCAAACAAACCACAAGTTGTTTCTAGGAAAAAACCACAAATAACTACATCAACTAAGAATCCTATTGAAGAATATACCATAAACTGAAAGGCTCTTGAAGAAGAGAACACTATAAACTGAAGGAGGTAGCTTATAGAAGAAGCATTATTAGCTCTAGAAAAGGAAAGAGAAGTAGAGGAAGCATTAGCTGAGATAGTAAGAAGAAATGAATGAGAGGAAATACATGAATCAGACACTCTGAAGAGTAACATATTTACAACATTTCACCAAGGATTTCTTGATCAAATCAAAGGAAGCTCAGGAAAATATTTAGACCTTTCATCTAGTAAAAAGACTAAAGATTAGTAGATAAATGTTTAAATCATGCTGACCAAGGGATTGATACAAAATTTGAGGATGAGATCCTGAGTACCTTTGGTATCTATATCACAAGAAAATCCATCATTAGTATAGAAGGATACTTTGTGGATGACAATGGGACTCTAGACACAATTACTTTTGAATTTCCTATTTTAGATGCAATAAGCATAACACAAATGAAAAATATCCCACCCTCATCCTTGGCCAATTTTAGAGGTACATTATCAGAAGACCCAAATAGATTATTGTTTGAATTTGATATCTTCCATAGAAGCTATGACTACAAGCATGATACATAGAAATTGAAACTTTTTTCTGGTTACTCTCAAAGACTCAACACTTCACTAGTTCATGGGATTGGATAGTAATTCGGTCTACACTTGGGAGGACATGAAAAAGAAATTTTTGTCCAAGTATCACTAATATTTAAGAGGGAGAAGTTATATAAAAAATTACATCTTAAGGATGACACAAGAAAGGGATGAATTTTTGGAAGACTATGTTAAACAGTTCATGTTTAGTGTACAAAAATTCAAGTAAAGTGTACTTAGAGAAGAACATTTAAAACTCATCTTTCTAAAAGGAGTCAAAGAATATTATCTAGAAGCCTTGGACCTAATTAGTGGAGGGAAAATTTCCACCTACCATTCATTGATATCAAAGTGATAAACAAGAATTATTTTAGATTTGTCATAAATAAAGTCAGAGGCAACAAGTTCCCATTGGTAGCTGTAAATGGCCTGTCAAAAATTGAAGTTAGTAACCCATTACAAGACATGAAACAAGATATCATTACTCATTTGGCCATCCAACTAGATAGTCTGCACTCAAGACAAAAGCAATCATATTTGGATCAAGCTTTGACTATTTACTAGCTAGACTATAAGAAGAAAAAGGTATATTGTATATGTCACAAGGTTTAGGCTAAAGTAGCTCACATCACAGCTAAAGAACTAGAAATAGTAGAGATACACACTATAGGAGGAGATAGTGCCAAAATTTTATATGTTTCATAAAGAAGGCCATGGGTTTAATGACCATCTTATCAAGGTATGGGAGAAAATCCACCTTTTATAAATTCTACCTCCTTTAATTTATAATTTACAAATACTAGTGCCAATTAGACAAGTCCTTGGATGAATGTTTCACCTCCTAATTATTGTTAGAAGCCTCCACAAAATGTATCCCCACCTTGGATATAAGTTTGGAAACCACCCCAAGGTCCACACTTCATAAACCAATGGCAACAGCCCTAGAGACCTAATTAACCATGGCGAAACTCTCTAAGAGGATTATCTCCACAATAGCAAAAATAATCACTTGCTCTTATGCCCAATACATAAGCTACACCCAATCCTAACTAGATACCTACCTAACCTATACAAAATGTTACAAATAATCCAGTGCAACCCGCATTTAGTACTAAATCTATTCAATACCCAAGATACATAGTGAATATTAATGAAGTTTACCTCCATTCAGGGAAAGTTCTACCACCCCCAACACCACCCATAATAATGGATTTAGATCATGAAACCCTAAAATATCATGCTAACCCACCTCCACAACCATAAGAACTTTTTGAACTAATAAATAAAGCTATGTATGAAATATCCCCACCATTTTTAAAACATCTCAACTTTTAGTGCCATACAATTAAACTTGAGTTTGATTTCATAGGACGACTCAAAAATATTTGTGTCAAAATCCATCTATTCTAGGCCATCAAGGATGTACCCATATATTCTAAATTTGTTAGAGACCTCTATCTATGAAAAATTATAAGGATGAAAAAATATCCCATTACTGTGCATGTGATTGGCCAACTAATAGACATCATGCTAGGAAACACCCTACCAAAGAAATATTCAGATTTAGGATACCTAGTAGTAATAGTCTAGATCTATGACCAACAACTATGTAATGCATTGATAGAGCTGGGAGCTAAAATAAATGTAATGACAACTGAAACTATACACAAACTACAACTGAATAATATTCATCCCACATCTACAATGTTGTAAATGGTTCACATGTCTATAGTTAGACTAGAAGGAATCATTGAAGACCTTGTCATTACTATCTATTCTTGAGAGTATCGTACACATTTCATTATGCTATAGTCTAAGTCTAATTTAGGTGGATACCCTCTTATCTTATGGCAACCTTGGCTTGCCATAGATGATGCCTTCATTAGTTTTATATTAGGTAACATGATGATATCCAATGACAACCACACTAATAAGTTGGTCCTTTATCCCCTAGTATAACCAATTTTTACACTAGAGTATACATCATGGGTTAAAGAAGATGAGGTAGATCAACCTCCCTTTATTATTGTATTTACCATATACCATGCATGCACATTGGTTGATCAGGAGGAAGATACAATTCTCTCAAATATTCTTTAGTATAATTATCAAAATCTTTCTACAGATCCCAACCACTTGTAATGTTTTGAGTGCCCATTTTCCAGCCTCTAGGAATCAAATAATTTTGATACATCTATATAAGAAATATTTTACTAGATATTGTTTCATAGATATAGCCAAACCATATCCATTAGTAATATATAAATGATGAAATCACTCTCACATCAAATTAAAATCTCTCCAGGAAAAACATTGCTTATTAATAACATGTTAGAGTTAAATTAGGAAAAGTGCCTAGTCAGCATGTTGCATGCAAACCAATGTGCTTTTGTATGGGATTATTATAATATGCAAGAAATCATCTCAAAAACATGCACATATCATATATACATCAAATAAAAGTTCCAACCAATCAAACAACCACAATGTAGGATGAATCGAGCTCTTTGAGAAATAGTCAAAGTAGAATGACAAAAACCCCTGACTATTGGATTTATGTATCCCATCTCAGATAGTGAATGGGTTTCACCATTATTAATTATACAAAAAAAATGTAAAATTATGTGTATGCATAGATTATAGGGAACTCAACATAGCAACTAGGAAGGATCACTTTCCTCTACTCTTCATTGATCAAGTGTTGGATACACTAACACGGAAGAAATATTTTGCTTTTTTGGATGGCTTCAATGGTTACAACTAGATTATAATTTCTCTTGAGGACCAAAAAAAGAACACCTTTTCTTGTCCTTGGGGGTAATTATGCTTATGTTGCATTACCCTTTGGGTTGTGTAATGCTCTTGCAACATTTTAGAGCGTTGTCCTAAGTTTCTTTATAGATATGGCCAATGAATGTGTGTAAATCTATATGGATGACTTCACTATCTATGGAGAAACATTTGATGAGAGCCTCAAAAACATGGAAAAAATGATGCAATGCTGTTAGAAGCACCATTTATCTCTCATACATAATAAATACTACTTGTTTATGGCAAAATGTATTATCTTAGGCCACCATGTATCTACTCAAGGAATTAATATTGACCCTACAAAAATTAGCATCATCAAAAAAATTCTCATTCCTCAAAAATAGAAAGATGTTAGGAGTTTTTTAGGACATGTTGTTTACTATAGGAGGTTCATCAATAATTTTATCAAAGTAGTAGCACTATTATTCACCCTTCAAACTAAAGATGTTGAATTTTTCTAGACTCCTGCATGTGATACAACCTTTCAACAATTGAAGGAATTATTGACCACCGCCCCTATTATGTGTGGTCTTGATTGGAAGATTCCCTTCCATATTCATACAAATGCTTTAGATACTACCTAAGGAGTTATGCTCAGCCAAAAATAAGAAGCAATCAATTATGTCATATATTTTGTAAGCAAAAACTTGTAATTAGTGGAGTTAAATTACATAGTTACTAGAAAAGAGTTCTTGGTAGTAGTTTATGCTATCAATAAGATCTATCACTACATCATAGGGTATCAAGTATTTGTTCATTAGACCATGCATCTATTTGATACCTTATGAACAAACTAGTTGTTCCAACTAGAGTGATAAGATGGTTTCTCTTATTACAAGAATTTGATATTACTATTGTAGATAAGCTTAGTAGGGACAATGTGGTGGTTGACTTATTATCACACATACAATCCCCTAAATAAGATACCATAGTGGATGACTCATTTATAGATGAGCACATGTTCTCTCTCACCCTTACCACACCTTGGTATATTGATATTGCTAACTACCTTATAATAGGGCTACTTTCATAGCACTTCCTCTCTAAACAAAGGATAGCTTTGATTCAAAAAAGTCACATTGGTATAATTGATGTCAGTTAGATAACTATCATTGATTAGCACATGTAACCATCATCAGTTATATAACTGATGTTGATCACTATGTTTTTCTTAAAACATAGACCTGAGAGCTCTTTTTCTAAAGTTCATTGTTTCAAACCCAAAAGAGCTTCAAAGATAAAGGACATGCTAACATTTTTGTTGTAGGACCAAGTTTGACATTTGCTAAAAACATGTTTAGATCACCTTTTTCATGCTTAAAATGAATTAGAAACATTATTTTGAGTGCTTAAAGTAATACTTAGGTGCTTAAGTGAGTTTTTAGCATTAGTTTTCAAAGTTACAACTAAGACCAAGGGGTCAAATTAACACCACCTCATTTTTCATTTGGGTTTAAAAATGAACTCATATTTCTAAGTTTTTGTATTTACTTAGTTGTTTAAGTTAAATATTTGTTTGGAAAAAAGAGGGGTGTTGTATGTATGCTCTTCCATTTATCCATTTTAGGGAACCCTTGGAATCAAAAACACCATTCCTATTTCAAGTAGCTGAGTCCAAGGCTTAGAAGGAAAGTTATCTAAATCACTCCCCAAAAAATCATCAAAGTTTGGGTGACCTTGAAAACAACCCTAAAGTCTTTCTAATTTCATGCTTTCTTTATTTTTATGCAAACTTGGCTTGTGAGGGGGACTTCATCATCTCTCATGAATTCTTTAGGGAAGCTTTGACCAAGGGTTTCACCTCTTGGAATTGACTTAATTTGACTCCTAATTGGAGTTACACATGGGACATAGTGGCACTTTGGACATCACACTACACTAAGCAAATAGTAGGATGTAGTGGTTGTAAAAAGGACTAGACATTTTTGCAACAAGCCAAGTGATACAAACCCAAAGTCCATGCTTTTATTTTGTATTATTTGGCATGAAAATAATTGTGAAATTGATTCCCATAGAATGTTCAAAAACTTGGTAGATCTTAGACAAATCCCTACTTGCTATGGAAGTATTATTGGTGCAAGGTGTACCTCAAGGTCCATGCCATGATACTATCATTTGAGAGAAGGTGGGGTGTGTAAAAACCCTACTATATAATTAACATTTAATTTTAGATGAAAACTTAAAATCCTCTCAAATGATGTATATTGATGGATTCCAACAATACCAAGCAACCTTGTCAGTTTAAGATCTATGAGTGATTAATTAGTTGGTCTTGTCCTATATTAAAGTCTTGTTTGAAGTCAAACCTTGATGTAAATAAATAATTCAAACCAAACACATAGTCCTAATTTTCATTTGAATAAAGAGGCATTATGTTTCCCACATGAAAACATCAATTTTCCTTGTTCAAATTTCATCAAAAGCTTGGGAGTCATATCATCCACTTTGGCATAGTTATGCTGCCCAATTGAGTCTAAACCTTTACCAAAGTTATTTTAAGTCCTTCACTTATAATCAAAATTTAGAATTGTACCTTTATAAGTTCATATGGTTGATGTGTTAAGTGGGTTCACCATTTTCACTAAACTTGAGGGAACTTAGGTTTAATTTCCAATTTGGGTTGAAGGCCATTTAAGACTCATAATCATTATCATCACTTGATAGACTTAAGACATTTTGTGCTAAACACTTACACTTTGAGTCTATGTACCATAACGTTTTGAGTCAAGAAAAGTAGTGTTATACTACGAAAATTATGGGGAATTATCTTTACCTTATAGAGTTTTTGAAACAAACTTTTTTGTCACACCTTTTGGGTAGTGTAGCATCATTACATTGCCCAAAACATTTCAAATATTGTTTCATAGACCCTCTTACATAGAATTCAAATTTGTTCCTACATTTTTAGATCAATCTGAGTGTAATTTTGTAATCATTTGTCTAAAGCACAGTTATACCATTCACTTTTGTCTATCTTATTTGTCAAAAGAACCAAGTTTTATACCATTATTTATGAGAAAATAAACTATCTCTAAAAGTGACTTTTGTTTCATACCTTATACCTAATTGATCATGTTCGTGACCAAGAATCAAATGCCTAGTGTTTGTTATAAGTGTTTCAAATCTATTAGATTAAAACTTTCATCTATTTCAAAGCATAGCTTTTGACGTTGTTTGGCCAAGAGTCCTAACACATGCCTTATTTGAGACTAGATTTTAACATCATGTTTGGCCAAAAGACGTAATAACTTTTAAATTCTTAGATTAAACTGATTTGAAACACTTTAACCTTAGATTTTGACGTTTTGATTTTTAGTCCATTTACTTGCTTATCTCTATGTGAATAGTGAAATGTTAGATACTTCATGCTAGCTTATTTACTCACAAATTTTTGCATAAACCTTTTTATACTTTTGACAAATCTAGACCAAGTTGGAACATCATTTATTTTAGACATTGTATTTTTAGAGTTTGAAAAACTCTTTGACCTTTTATCACAAAGCATTGACTATGGATCCCAACATGTATTTCTACACTCGTAGTGGACTCATGTACAATCTAGGGATTAGTAATGTGGTTGCATATGAATAAATGGTGCAAGACCCCTACATAGATAATATTACTTATGAAATGGATCCTTATCCCTTTTATAATACTCAATTAGGGGCATAAATCCAAGATCCATTGGCTAACTATTTGGTTAACACACCATCCTATTTAGAACAATACCAATATTTAGAACAAGACCAAAAATAAACTGCATAATACCTAGCTACAATACCCACAGTGGATGAGTTAGTTCTCCAATAGTCATATTCTACTAATATGGCTGCCACGTATGATCCATTTTTGTTTGAAAGACATTTGTTAAAGAATAAAGATGAGATTTTAGTTAGAGCTATAGATGTAGGGGCCAAGTTTCCAATAGAATTCCCCCATGAAAATTTACCAAGTCTAGTAAGAGTGCCCCATAATATCATTTATGATCAACATGATTCTTCTATAAATCCTATGGCTCTAGTCCAAACAACACATCAAGACCCTAATAGAGATAATCGAGGAAAAAACATCATGAAAGATCACTTTAACCAAATGAAGACAACATATCAAACCTACCTGAATCTAGCACGTAATTTCAATCAGATGAACATGGTAATTAAGCCTCTTATTGACCTAGTTCCTTCAATAAGAGTGTTGATAGAGTTAACTAGACAAGAGAATTTGAGTTTTGACCCATTCATACAAACTTCTTCAATAGATAACTTGATGCATATTCCCATTATTAAAGAAGTGTCTTTGGCCTCTACACAAAATAGTGAGCCAAACTTAGTGGACAATGTGCAAACAACATCCAATATTGATCAAAGTGGTACTAACACACAAACAACTAACCAAAAACATGTTCCTATAGTTAATCCCATGAGTAGATCATCATACTAGGGAATATGAGTTTCTAAATCTCAACCTCAACTGACTGCTTCCTCAAGTGTATAACCTATGGGATTAGGTAATAAAAAAATGGCTAATGTCATGCCTCAATTATAGATTGTGATGAATCCTACTCCTCCTCAACAAGTAACAAGTAGTATTCCACAAAAACATGCACAAGCTAGTGTATCAATGCAATAGAGGAAAAATACATTTCTACCTCAATCAAGGGAAACTAATTTTCTACCTTGCCAGGTAACAACAAACATACCTCTTCAATCATAGACTAATATGCCAATCCAAAACTAAGCAATGACTAGTCAACAACATGCAAATATTGGTCAGTGACAGATGTTCAATCTATTACCTATTTTAACTTCCCCATAGGGATTGATGCAAAAAAGAGGTTCCCATGTTTCTTAAGTACCTACTAGACAACCATTGGTTCAAAATGTGCCACAAATGTAGAGGTAGGGTCTTAGTCCACAAGTTCCCACTCAACAACAAGGTTTCATTAGTTGATAACATATCCTTTTTCAACCGTAATAGGCATAGTATAGTTATATCCCTCCATCCCAACAACAAAATCCTCTAATTCAAATCTTAATTTCCAACCCAAACTAGAATATTTCACAACCAAATGTGCAATTTTAAGTACATCCTAATCCACATATACATATTCTTGGTCCATTCCCCAACCAAACCAATATACCCCATCAGGGATCTCCTTCATACCTTAGTCAAAGTGTTCCACTTGTGACCTCCCAACCATCTACCCAAACCAATGTTCTTTTTAGTTTCCTATCCAAAGAATTACAATAGATGAAGGATGCAATTGCTACCATTCATGCTGGGAAATAGACTAAAAAGTTCAAATTGGATGACGTATGTTCTTATCCATTCAACATGGAGTATTTGTAGATACCATTTCTTCTAGAATATGAACCACCAAAATTTGACAAATATAAAGGGAAAGGTGACCCTGAGGCCCATTTAACTAAATTCTTTATCGCATGTCAACCAGTGGCATATAGTGACATATACCTTTTGTTGTTGTTTCCAAAGAGCTTGGCTGGACAAGCCTTGGAGTGGTTTTTAAAGTTTCCCAAAAATTTATTAACAAATTTTGATGACCTTTCTGATAAGTTTATACAACACTTTTCTTATAATCTCAAGCATGAGATTTTATTAGTGGACTTAACACAAGCAAAACAAAAATCTAGTGAGAGTTTTGTAAGTTATCTACACTAATGGAGAGCCATTGCAACCCATTTCACCCATAGTTTACCAAATAAATAATTAACCACTATGTTTACTCAAAATTTGCATAGTGAGATAGTTTATCATTTGGAATTACAATGTGCACATACTTTTAAAGAGATCATTGATAAAGGTTTGTTGATTGAGTGGGTGCTCATCAATAAAGGAGTCATCAATATTAATTCAACTAATAAAAATCAAGGTACCAATCAGGGAAATGACCAACATCAACATCCTATTTAAGTTTAAATATCATAACTGGCACAAGCCAATAACCAAGAAAGACTGAAGCAATTCAACTACAATAAGAATGTTGTGGGAAATGGAGTAACCAATCCCATCATGTCCAAATAGTGTAAACATCATTTTCAACACCTTTTTAGCTTACTCCTACCCAACAACCTCTACAACCAATACCACAAATATAAAAACCAAGAACTACACAACAAATACAATAGCCTTTACCATTGAAAACCCCTCCTCCTAGGAGAACCATGCCTGCACGTCATGTCTTTAGTGACCTAGGAGAACCTATTGAGTTTGTATTTCATAAGATTACTATCACTAATTTGATTATTTGGCCTGTACCAAAGAATTATTTGTAAGGCATTCCTTATCCTGATTGGTACCATGAAAATGAATTTTATGACTATCATTGTGTCCATGGGCATAATCTATGAAGATGTGTCCAAATCAAGCATTTAATTGAGAATATGTTAGAGAATCAGGAGGTAACATTGGATAATGGTACTTCTAATTCTAATCAAACTCTTGAGATTTATCAAAACCCCTTTCCTTGACATAATAATAAATAGTAGCATAAAAATCAACAACAACAACAATAATGGCTAGTGTAGTAACCAAATTAATAGTATCAAAATCAAAGGATAAACCAGTAGAATTAATAAAAAATTAGTATCATAACCCACAATGATAGAACAATGGATAAAACCAAGGTCAAAATGGTAACAACCAACAAACCTACCATGTAATTACATATGATTACAATAGGGTTGTAGGTCATATTGCATGGGGTAGAATTAATACCATCTCCATTAATCCTAGACCAAGCACTAATCAGCCTAGACCATTGCTAAACAACAACATTTAGCCAAATTACATAGATAATCTTTCTTTGACCTGGGAGTACATATAGGTAAACCAACAAACTAGGACTTCCCCCTTTGGACCTTATATCGATAACTCATCCTTTCCATGAGACCACACATGAGTGCACTGGTAATCGAGACTTATCATGTCTGGTCCCACACCATTCCTAGTATTTGTTAGCAATAATGGTCTAGTATTTAATATTGATTGTGTAATTATAACTCAAAGGTTGAAGATTAATATTCCAAGCCCACAACCATCGACCACTTTGCTTGTCATCCAACCAACTGTTTAGTCATAGAATAAACCATTCACTACTAACCAAGATAGGAAGTTTGATATTGTGGAATAATTGCAAAAGATACCAACATAAATTTATATTTTAGATTTGCTGTGAACGTCAATAATCTATAAGAACATCTTGAATGAGTTTTTGACCCAATCCACTATTGTTAGTGACATATTCCCCAACAAATTTCAAGCTTTGGTTAGACACCTAGCTCCATCCCAACAAGTCACATTCAACTAAAATGATGTGTCTTCCCTTGGCCCGCTCCATAATAACCCATTATACATAGAAATTTATATAAAGTGACATAAAGTGAAATGTGTCCTTATAGACAATGGATCAGGCCTCAACATAGTGTCTCTAAAGCTCATCAAGCTTCTTGGGTACACAATGGTTAATCTCCAACTAGAAATGATAACCATCAAAGCCTATGATAATTAGGAAAGAGAATCACAAGGCACCTTTAGTTTGTTAGTTATCATTGGGCTTTTGACTCATGATACACTTTGACATGTGCTTGATATTGAGTTGTCATACAATATGCTTCTAGGTTGGCCTTGGTTGCATGAGGTTCATGTAGTCCTATCAACATTGCACCAATGTATCATGTTTTCCCACTCAGGGATGGAAGTGAATATTCTAAGAGATTTACACCTATATGAACATTGAAAACATCTTGAGGCTGAATTTCAATGCTACAATTATTATTATAACATAAATCCAAGTTCTAATTAGGATAAAGAAAAGACTATACTTATTAATCCTTTACCAGATAATTACATAGATCCTAATATCTTGGATTCCCTTTCCCACATGCCACCTCTTGAAGCTTCTAATCATTTCACCATTTCAGACAATGAATTGGGAGAGTATGTGAACCATGATGCATTTCATATTTCTAATCTTCCTTAGAATCTAAAAACCTTTGGGTGACCTTGTTGTAAATATTGTCATTGATGTCAAAGGTTTAGTATTATTGGTGATAAAGGCCTCATTGCATTTAATGTTATTTATCTTGGCTAATATGAGTTAATATTTATTTAATATTAATGAATATATTTTTGGTTGCATATGAGACAAAATAAGGGCCCATGGAGAAGTCGAAGAGTCACAGGATAAAGACAAAATAAGGATGGGATGCATTTTCCCATGAAGAGTCATCTTGGGGAATACTAGGAGTCACCAAGTGAAGACAAAAGAGTAAAGGGTGAATTTCTCATGAAGGGACACTTAAAAGAATATCAAAAGTCACCAAAGATAAGGACAAAAGTGGGAAAGACGTTTTCGGTCATGAAGGGTCACCACATGACTTTTCAAATGCTTGGATATGAAGGGTCATCCAAGATTGGCACCATTTTCCATGAGGAATGAAAGGTCACAAAGGGGGAAGGCCAAAGGTCATTTGGAAAGCTATAAATAAAGGCTTGAGTAGCCATTTTTAATGTGGATGTGAGAGGTTGATTTGATATTGTAATATCTAGCTTAGAAGAGCAATTGTGAGAGATGATTTGTATTTGTTATATCTAGCTTAGAAGAGCAAAAGTGAGAGAGAGGAAGAAGATGTTGTATTGATCTATCATTTGTTGAGATAACAACATTGAGAGATAGGTGTGTGGTACACACAAAGGGGTTGGTGCTCCTATGGGTTGGTGCCCACAAATTTTTGCTGAGTTGGTGCTTGGCAAAGGGGTTGGTGGTCCTGTGGGTTGGTGCTCATGACCAGGTGCTAGGTTGGTGCTCGACAAAGGGTTTTGAAGCTCATGTGGGTTGGTGCTCACGAATTATAGCTGAGGTTTGTACTTGGAAAAGGGGTATGGTGCTCCTATGGGGTTGTTATCATGAATATATTTGAGATTGATTCTCCATGGTTTTTCCCACATTGGGTTTCCACATTATATCTGGTGTCTCTCTTGTGTGATGTTTTGTTTGAGTTTTATTGCATATCTTGATTGTTTGATTAAGTGAAATTTGATAAAGGGAAAGTTTTATAAGATATATAATATACTGATTCACCCCCCCTCTCAATATATTTCATGCTTAACAATTGGTATCAAAGCAGGTTCCTTTTTGAAAAGTTTTACAGCTTGAAGGTAGATCGGGAAAGCACGATGGCTGGGTCACAGGAAGGATTTTATACAAATAAGGCACCTTTGTTTGATGGGATGAATTATGCTTTTTAGAGCATGAGAATGAAGGTTTGTTTGATGGCCCTTGGATTTGACATATGGAAATCAGTGGTGGAGGAATATGAATAGCCACAGACATCTACAATTACTCCAGTAGAAAAGAAGGCAAGTGAATGTAATGCTAAAGCTTTAAATGCTATTTTATGTGGTTTATGTGTATCTAAATTTGTTAAAGTTATGCAATGTAAATTTTCTCATGAAACTTGGGTAAAACTTGAGAATATTTAAAAAGGTGATGCAAAGGTTTAGCAAGCTAAGTTGTGGACTTTTAGAAGGCAGTTTGAAAGTTTGAAGATGGAAGAAGAAGATATAGCAAGTTATCTCTTGCGAGTTGATCAGATAGTAAATCAGATTCAAGGTCTTGGAGAAACATTGGAAGAGTAAATGGTGGTGCAAAAGGTTTTGAGATATCTACCAATGAGATATGATGCAAAGGTTTCAGCAATCAAGGAGATGAAGAATTTAGCCAAGCTGAAGATGGATGAGCTTCATGGTATTCTCACAGCATATGAGATGCAGACAGAACAAGATAAACCCTCAAAGAGAGAAGCAACTTTCAAGACATCAAAGAAGGAGAAAGCTAATATTCAAGAATCAAGTGATAGTTCCAGTGATGATGAAGATAACAATGAAGCACTTTTCATTCGCAGGCCAAAAAGAGGAACAGGTAAATATCAAGGAAAATTACCTTTTAAATGTTTTAATTGTGGAAAGATTGGACATTTTTTAGCTAGATGCCTAGATAAAGTTAAAGATGAAGAAGAAAAGCCTACATACAAGAAGAATTTCAAAGGAAAATCTAAGAAAGGATTCAAGAAGAAGAGCCTGTATTCTAAAGATCCTAGCTCAGGCGAAGATAGTGGAGTCAACGATTCAGAAGAAGAAGAGATTTTATTCATGGCCATACATGATGATCATGAAGAAGAAGAGGAGGAAGCTAAAGTAGATATGGAAGGAGAACTCAATTGTGCCCTAGAAGAGTTAGAAGTTGTTCAGAAGAAGAATCGAAGGTTAAAGCAATAGATCGAGAAAAATGAACAAGAGTCAAAGGAAATTATTGAAGATCTACAAGCACACTTTGAAGAAGCCAAGAAGAATGAAGATCTCATAGCATAGTTGGAAATAGTCAGAAAATATTGTGAAAGGTATGCTATTAAAATTGCCTCTTTAAAAGAAGATATTAAGAAAGCAATCAGTGATAAAGCAGTCAGTAATTCAAAATTTGAAGATAACACTAACATGTTGAATAAGATATTGGAAAGTCAAAAAGCATATTTAGATAAAATAGGGATTGGATTTGAAAATAAAAAGAGCTATCCTGAAGCTCTTACACAAGAGGACACAAAAAGGGGAGAAGTGAAGAATACAGAGGACATTCTAAATAGAGAAGGCTGGAAAGAACAAAGCTACAAAAGGCAATTAGGTCAGAGATATATAGATAGCTCTTATTTTTATGGCTATTGTTTTTATTGTAATGGGTATGGTCATAAGAAATTAGAATGTAGAAAAAGAGCTAACAATTTCAGAAATAAGGAAAAGGAAAGTCAAGTAGAGTCAATCAGAAGCCACAACTCTTTTACTCCTCTATCAAGCTTTGATGAAGAGACCATAGTATGCTACAAGTGCAACAACTACGGACACATAGCTCAGTATTAAAAAAGTGTATTCGAGTCAGTCAAGAAGGATCAGAGGTTCAAAGTTCCATTCATCAAGAAGAAGAATCAGAGTGTCAAAGATCCATTCATCAGGAAGAAGTTTCAGACATGTACATGGCAGAAGAAACAACATGAAGATTCTATGATGGTACAGACAGATCTGCATGTGGGAGGTAAAGATCAGCCATGGTTAATTGATAGCAGATGTTTGAGGCATATGATAGGAGATAAAAGTAAGTTCATTTCTCTAAAGAAGATTAATGGTGGTACAGTGAGGTTCGGAGATAAAACCACTGCTTGGATAGCCAGAAAAGGTACTTTGAGTTTGGATTATGGTAGAACTAAGACTAAAAATGTTTTGTATGTAAAAGGTCTTAAGCATAATCTGTTGAGTATTAGTCAAATTTGTGATCAAAGATACACATTAAGGTTTCATGCTGAAGGTTGTGAGATTAGAAGAAAAGATTCAAATGAGTTGATTGCAGATGCTCAAAGGATAGGGAACAAGGTGTATGTATTGTCAGATATCTTCTCAAAGGATATATTCAAAGATCGGTGAGAGGAGTTGGGAGTAATTTCTATTACTTCCTTCCATTGATGTTCAACATCAAGTGAGGGGGAGCTAAGTGTTAGCTCTAGGTATGCCCTTTGCCATTGATGTCAAAGGGGGAGAATAATAGGTATAGGTACAAGTGCAAAAAATAGGTACAAGGAATAGGTATAGGTTGCTATAATAAGGGGGAGTTACTGTATGTTTTCAAATGATAGGATGTGCAGGTGATAGGATGTGGAATTTTCAAGATTGAGGTTGCCATCAATGACAAAGGGGGAGATTGTTGGAAATATTGTCATTGATGTCAAAGGTTTAGTATTATTGGTGATAAAGGCCCCATTACATTTAATGTTATTTATCTTGGCTAATATGAGTTAATATTTATTTAATATTAAAGAATATATTTTTGGTTGCATATGAGACAAAATAAGGGCCCATGGAGAAGTCGAAGAGTCACGAGATAAAGACAAAAGAAGGATGGGATGCATTTTCCCATGAAGAGTCATCTTGGGGAATACTAAGAGTCACCAAGTGAAGACAAAAGAGTAAAGGGCAAATTTCTCATGAAGGGACACTTAAAGGAATATGAAAAGTCACCAAAGATAAGGACAAAAGTGGGACCTTGGCCATTCATCATAATCCATTACTATTATATTATCCCCACCTAATAGATTGGGACCAACAAGAATCTAGTCTATCAATTGATGAGTTCCAAAATGATGAGGCATTATATGACTTCTTAGGCCTTAGAGACAATGTTCTATTGGGAGATAACAAGTCAAGATTCTCAATTATATTGGATCCTATAGCTTATTTTAGAGAGAAAATAAACACCCTTAGCCAAAAATAAACAAATAAAAAATTGAGGTCCTAAAGTGAAAACCCTTTTGAGGCACTTTTTGACCAAGAAAAAAGTAAATATAAAGGCCATTCTAGTGGTGAAAACCTATTTTAGGTTTTATTAGATGAGGGTGTTCATTCTTCTTTGAATTTAGACCAAGAGACCACCAATGATGAACTTGCTTGTGGATCCAAGTTTTAGCTTTGAGTAACAAGAAGTATTTGATCAAATTCTTTAAGAATTTTTTACTATTTTTGTCACATGGCCAGATCTCCTATTAGGGGACTTAGATTCATCATGCCTAGGAGAAGTTGAAGAGCAAGTCCTAATAGAGGACCCTGACATAATCCAACCATTTAAGTCATTGCCTACTATCCTATAAGATGGTGTGAACCTTCTATTTGAAGATATAATAGAGGTAAGTATTGGGACTCCAATAGACCAAAAATGGATAAAATTAGGCATGTCTCTCATTGAGGAGGAACATGACATCTTTACAGCTCTGTTGAGTAAATTTTTAGATATCTTTGCATGCGCCTATTCTAACATGCTAGGTTTATACCCCACCTTGGTTCTGCACCACCTTATGGTTAATCCTGACACCAAACCAATAAAACAAAAGCTATGTAAGATGCATCCTTGCATTTCTATATTGGAAAATAAAGAGTTGGAAAAACTCTTAGAAGTAAGATGTATCTGATCCATTGACTAGTCAGAATGGATCTCTAATGTGTTACCCATTAGTAAAAAGCTTGAAGGGATCAGAATTTGTACTAATTTTTGAGACATCAACAAAGCTTGTCCTAAAGATGATTTTCTCTTGCCTAATATTGACATGATCATTAATTCCATGGTAGGTTATGAAATTATTTCACTCATGGATGGCTTTTTAGGATACAACCAAATTAGAATAGCACCATAAGACTAATATAAAAAAACATTCACCACTCCATGGGGAACATTTTATTATCAAGTAATGCCATTTGGCCTTAAGAATACTGGAGCTATGTATCAAAGAGCCATGACTATCATATTCCATGATATGATGCATGATATTATTGAAGACTATGTTGATGACATATTAGGAAAATCCAAAATCAGGGCCAACCATCTAATAATGTTGCGTAAGATATTTGAAAGATTATGGGAATAAAAAGTTAGACTCAATCCAAATAAATGTGTGTTCAGTATAAATTTAGGCAAATTTCTTGGCCTCATCATGTCTCGTAGAGGTATTGAAGTTAATTCGGCTAAAGTCCATACTATAACTTAGATGTCACCACTAACCAATTTAAAGAAACTTTATAGTTTGTAGGGTACGACCCAGTCAATCCAATGCTTCAACTCTTATTTATCAAAAAAGTGTCATACATTTACACACCTTTTAAAGAAAGGAGTTGCATTTCACTAGGATGATCACTATTAAATAGCTTTTCAACAACTTAAAGATTATCTTATTAATCCACCTATTTTATTACCTCCTATACTGGGAAAGCCATTTTTGTTATACCTATGAGCTACTAACCATGCTCTAGGGGCACTCTTGGCTCAACATGATGATAATGGAAATGAGTGTGACATATACTACCTAAGTCATACCTTGGTTACATATGAACATAACTATGCACCTATTGAAAAAGCTTGTCTGGCCATGGTCTTCATAGCTGAAAATTTTCACTATTACATGTTGAATAATAAGACCATGGTCATTTCAAAAGTAGATCCACTCTAATATCAGCTATCTAAAATATCTTTGCAATTTAGAATGGCTAAATGGATCATGTTTCTTAGTGAGTTTGACCTAGAGTATGTCAATCAGAAGGCAATCAAGGGAAAATTTATTACAAATCAACTTGCTGAAGCACCTCTCATAGACACAACCACTCACATTTTAATTTCTTGATGAATCCATAATGATCATCATTAACACACCCCTTGAGGAGCAGCCCTGGAAGCTGTATTTTGATGGTTCATTTACTACACATGGATCGGAGGTAGGCCTATTATTTATTACACCACATGGAGGTCTAATTCATAAATCATTTATACTCAGCTTTCCTTATACAAATAACATGGATGATTATGAAGCACTTATTGGAGGACTTCGACAAGCAGTGCATTGGAATATATCTCATCTCTAAGTTTATGGTGATTCTTAGTTAATCATCAATTACGTCACAGATCATTTTTAGACCAAAGATGACAAGTTGGTTCCATATAAAGCCATGGTCAACACTCTTAAGTAATAAATTACTAATATTTAGTTTGAGCACATACTAAGAGCTAGTAACAAAACTACAGATGCCATGGCTACTATTGGGTCTCTGATTTGACAAATAAATAAAGCTAGAGAGTATTATTTCCTCATCAATAATTTGTCAACACCAACTCATGAACCTTCAAACATTGTAATAATTTGTGATATTATTGGTCCTAATTCTATCTGGTACTTAGACATTTACAAATACCTTCATGACCAAGTTTTTCCACCTAACCTATCTCAAAAATAGACCAAAGCCTTCATCTTCCACTTGTTATACTCTACTTGGATCCACCCTTTACCATCATAGTTTTGATGGAACTCTACTTTGTTGTTTAACTTTGGTAGAGTATACACTAGCGTTAAGAGAAGTTCATAAAGGAGTATGTGGAGCTCATTATAGTAGGGTATTCCTATCTAAAATCTCTTACATACTGGTTATTATTGGCCTATGATGGATGTATATGCCACTGTATATGTAAAAAAGTATGACAAATGTCAACGACATGCTAATCTAATTCATGTCCTAGAAAAAGTGTTGAAACTGATGTTGACACCATGGCCATTTTCTACATGGGGACTTGACCTCATTGGGAAGATCAACCCCACTTCATCTAGTGGCCATAAACGTATCCTTACCACCACTAAATATTTCACTAAGTGGGTAGAAGCTATACCCCTCACTTATGTGACTGGAAAGAAGATTTCAAAATTCATCTTCAACCATAAAATTTACCATTATGATATCCCCTTTGACATTATATCTGATAATGGAGGATAATTTAAGAACAAAGATGTAGATCAACTATGTACTAAATATAACATCACACAACATTTTTTGTATAACATATTACCCTCAAGGTAATGGCCAAGTTGAAGCATCGAACAAAACCATTATCAATATTCTTAAAATATTATGAATAATGTCAGTCATGATTGGCACTTGTAGATATTCCCTATCCTTTGGGCATATCATACCAATCATCATACCCCCATAGGATCCATTCTATACTCACTTGTTTATGGTACTGAAGCCATCCTTCCCGTTGATGTTGAATTGCCTTCACTGTGCATCTCTTTCAAGCATGTCCTAAATGATCATAACTATCGAGTAGATCGCTTGAAAGATCTCAACTTATTTGATGAGAAATGTACAATTACGCTCAACAATCTTCAAGCATATTATAACAAACTCAAAGGCCAATACAATTGACATGTTAAGTATAGAACATTTGAACTTGGTTTACTTGTTCTTAGAGAAAACCAAAAGAATATCACAGTTGAGAAGAAGCATAAAGGGAAATTCAAACTAAAATAGATAGGGCATTTCATCATTACTATAGATTATTGATCAAGAGCATATAGGCTTACGACACTAGATGGAGATGAACTTCCTAAGCAGATAAATATTATTCATCTCAAGTAGTACTATGCTTAAGTGCTAAGGTGTATTATCTGTAAGGACCATTTTAGTTATGCCATTTTATTACCATTCTTCTTTGTAAAAATATCATCCTTATCCATCCTCTTAGCCGTATCCACTTTTTGCTTTTGACCTATCAACCCAGTGTGTTCTAAAGCCTAACCTATTTGACCTTGGTTTTTTCCATTCATTACACATTTTTAACATCAAAGTATCTGATCAGTTTCATCAGTTGGTTCAGGTACTTCATATAGAGATCATATTTTGGAACAGTGTGACAAAAGTTTTGGTAGTTGCATCCTTCATTTGTTATTCCTTTATTACCATCAGTCTTGCTACTAATTATAATCACCTTTGGAAAAATTAGTACCATCGATCTATGCCATTGTGTCTTAGTTATAACTTCCTATGGGCAAGCTAGGGGAAACATTAAGCTTTGACATACCAACTTACCACTTCTTATGTCGTATTATGCCATTTTACCAATTGTGTCTATTTTTTTTGAATTGATTGCTACACTAGTTGAATTTCTCCATTATAAGGGTAGAACTATAGTGACTTGAGGTCCTACTCTGGGACTATGTAGGTAGTGCTTGATACTTATTGAAGTTAGCTCAGTCACCCTAAGCCACACTCTCACCATTTTATGAGTAAACTAAGTTTGAATGCTCTCACCATTTTATTAACAACCTAAGCCATGATCTCATTATTTTGTGACCAACTTAAGTTTGAACATTCTTGCTATTTTGTGATCAACCTAAGCCACACTCTGATCATTTTGTGACTAGCCTAAGTTTTAATGCTCTCACCATTTTGTAAGTAACCTAAGCCATGCTCTCACCATTTTATGACAAACCTATGTTTGAACACTCTCACCATTTTGTGAGAAACCTAAGCCATGCTCTCATTATTTTGAGAGCAACCTTAGTTTAAATGCTCTTGTCATTTTGTGAGATCGAATCATTCAGTGTCTCATCATTTTTGATTGAGTTGAGATACTCCAAAACAATTCCAAAAATATTTAAAAAATCATTAGAAAAGAACAAAAACATTGACCACTTCTTTGCCTTAAGGATTCTAGGAACCCTTGCTAAGTTATAAGTAGATCATTTGTCATTTTATTTCCCCATCTTTTTTGGCCTTTTTCTCTCACACACTTGCCATTTTTCAAGACCATTCATATTCTTCTCTCACATCCATTCTATTTTTTTTCATCAGTTATCACATTCTTCATATTCCCTAGGAGAACTACATTTGGCCTGAAGTTTTTTATTAGATATTACATCCATAAAACTATGTAGGCAACATCCACTTGCCTAGTGCATATGGAGACAACTCAACCACCCCCTTCCTTTTCTTTTATTTCCCCCATTTTGTGTGTTTTTTAAGGTTGTCACCTATTTTCTAAGGGCACTATTCATATGGTTTCCTTTGAGTGTTTATTTATTTATTTCTTTGTTATTTTGTTTGTGTGTCTATTTGTTTACTTTCAACACTGTTGACTTGATTTAGTTTATGTGTGTTCATTGGATGATTCCTTGACTACACTTATACTTGAATATATTAGTATTAATATGTTTACATTATCATCATGGTTTCTATCATTGGTGCATTATTTTCTATTGAGTATTAGATTACGACAGCCAATTTTTATGCATATTTCAGCCAAGTCCTCATGATGTTATACCATGATGCCTATCGACACATGCTAAAATAAAATTTAGCTTCAAGAAGCCTATTCAAAAATGGTGGTATCTCTTCAACACTAACATCTTGATTCAATCCCAATCATATCCCAAATAGAGTAATTAACCATGAAAGAATTTCAACCTTTATTAGTTTAGATGAGTATCTCCCTATTAGTAGGTTATTCCAATTCATTATTACCCTCTGTGTTAAGTTATCATCATCCTCAACCAAGTTTATCATGTTTGCCATAATTGGGGTCCAATGATTATAACCACCTATGGGTAAATCATTTCACACTGTCCCACTTGTATTTTTCAATGATTATAACCGCCTTTGGGAAAATCATTGTGTTCTCACCACTTTAATTTTTTTGCCTATACATGGGCATGTTATTCTCTTATTTGTCTATCCTAACATGGGTAGATCCATCTTATCAATGATTATAACTACCTTTGGGCAAATCATTATGTTATCATACCACGTTGCCACTATCAGGGTACAATGCTTATAACCACCTTTGGGCAAACCATTGTACACTGTCCCACTTACATTCTCAATGATTTGGACTACCTTTTTAGTATCATTGTTTTTTCACCCCATCATCTTTCCTTTCATTTGTCCCTTCATTTTTATTTATTCTTTTTGAGGGACTATTTATTGACCTACTTATGCCAATCATTCCCTTGAGGGGGTATCATATAGTTAGTTTATCATCCTTGTACTTGTAGACACATAGGACCTTTTCATTCTCTGAGAAGACATTAATATGCTTATAACTTGTAACACCTTCCTAAATAGGGGCAAATTTTAGACACCTTAATTTGGCCACTAATAACCTCTAACCAGGTTTTTGACCAATTTCCACCTAAAATGTATAATTTGGCATAAAAATACTAAAACATTCTAAATGATTTAAAACTGACATATTCAAGTTCTAATTTTATCTAGGGTATCCCTATAGGGGGTAATGCAATTTATGGGCCAACTAACTTTAATCAGATCATTTCAAGTCAAAATGCCAATTTTGTACCTAACTGCTCTGGATTGATCTTTCTTATAAAATCTCTTTCATGAGACACATGCCTTAATTATTTATTATTGGTAAGATCCTAAATGGGAATATAGTTCCAATTCATCTAACATCACCTGCTAATTCTAATCTAGTCAAATTTTGGACCAATAACAAGGTATTTTAATCAATTTGAGTAATTTATGCACAAATTGCTTAAACATGATTAAGAGATAATTTACCCAAATCATGGCCTAATTAATAATTCCATGGAAACTTGTTGAAAACTTATTTTTGGAAATGAATATTGAATATATGCATCATTAGGTGACTTCATTTCTTGGGAAGACATCCCCAGGTCATAAATGTCACAAATATCAGGATTCATGCCCTTAATGCCTCATCAATGCCTTCCATGATGCCCTCCCTACCTCTTAATTTCCCATTCTTGCAATGTCATGATGAGGATAATTATAAAATTAATTCTAAAAATTTAATTAATACTCAACCACACCTCTCAATCTTGAGATGGATGGATCAGGTTGATTCTAAACATTCTAAAAAATCTATAAATAAAGAGGCCATGAACATCATTTCTAAGCTATTTTGGTGCAAAGTTATATTGCACAAATATCTTCAAGAATCAATCTAAATTATTTTTACCATGCCAAATTAATTCCAAGCCAAGCCAAACCACAAGCCAAAGGTGCCAAGGAGAGATGGAGGTAGCCAAGCTTCCATTGCCAAGGACTTCATGAGCACAAGATGAGTAAGCCACTATAACAAGAATTTTGGAGCATCCAAGGAAGGCAAAAGAGAGTTTATTTTTCATTTTAGTTGTGTGTTATATTCATGTTTGTTAACTAATCTCTCCCTATTTTTTAGGCCTAGAGATGTTATTCTAGTTTGTGTGTTTCTTTCATTTGAAGTTTATTTTAAAACTAACACCATACTAACCATCCTCTCTTGAGTCAAATTTTTAGATCACACTTGCCAAAGGCACTAGAATAATAGTTTTCACCATTGTACAAATGATATTTGTATTGAATTTTTGATTTTATTGGGCATCTCAAGTTATTGGTTGATGGGAAAGAAATAAGGTACAATCACTAAATGGATTATTTAGCCCACACTTATTCTAGGGATATGTGATGGTAGGATCATGCTATCATTACTGCTAGATAGATTCAGGTCCATGTGACCTAGTGTAATGCTTAATAGATACCCCTCCAAATATCTAGACCAAGTATCATCATTGCCCTTAGGAGAGATAATGCTTCTTGGTTTAGTGTTGTGGGGTATGCATTTGATTAGATCATGATTTTGATGTATGAGACTTGAATGGATGATAGGATTAAGGTATGATGGTGTGATGGGTGATGGAATATTATGACTAAAATGAATTATGGGATCATGATAGGATGGAGTGATGGGTGATGGAGGATTAGGACTAGTAGTCACATACATCATTAGAGATGTGATACATGCTTCATTTGATTGGTGCCAAGTGACAAAAGACTATAAGAGATCCAAGACACTTTGACAATGTGGTTCATCTTTGATATGATTATTTGAGGGATGATTGGCCATATGATTTTAGGCATTTGACTACATTTAAGTTTGAGTAACCCTTGGTCCTTGATTTTGGTATTCATAGGGGATATTGATCTTTGACTTGATATACAATGATTATTTTGACTTTAATAGTCTCCTAGTGCTAGATATCAGGCTTCACTAGGAGAAGACATTTTTGGATAACGCTGATGCTTTAAATCTTCTTGATTTTAAATGATGGAATCAAATATTAATTGATTATGATTTATAAATTTTGGAATATTGCCTTGGACCTTTGGATTTGTGTCACATATTATATTTCTTGAGGAAGGGTCCAATGATGCATGCACTTATTCATTTTTACGGAGGGAAGTGATTAAATGATAAATAATGGGGATAAAAGGTTTTATGATGGATGAAAATGGTAGTGAGGGAATGATGAGATTAATGAGTGGTGATAGGGCAACGTAGTCTTCATAGGGGTTCCTATGAGACTCAATTTTGACATCAGAGAAAATCTCTTCAAGATCATTAAAAGGATCACTAGGAATAGCTATAGTAGATGCATCTAGAAGAGGATCAAACTAACTATGACAATCTTTGATAGATAAAGCTTACAAAAACTCATTTATGGCATCATCATATTGGATGAGGTTAAAAGATATGCCTAGTAATGGATCAGAGGTATCTAGATTATAGGTGTCCTCTAAACGATAGGCATTATCAACATCAATGAGGGATGATGTTTTTGATGAGGAATTTGATTTGGACATGGGTGTTGAACATGATCCTACAAAAGATAATACCATGATTGCCGACTTTGAAGTTCACTCTGATGTATAAGATATAATGTTATTATTTGTAGATGTATTGTCTCTTATTGACCTCTTGATAAGGGGTATTTGAGGTGATAGGTGAGAGGGAGATTTTGGATGAATGACAAGTTCGACAATGATAGGCTCATGGAGGGACTTATGAGAGATGGGGGGACTAGGCTCATAGGGAATAGACTTGGTTGTGATGGAGTATTTTTAGAGGATGGGGGGATCATGTAGGATGGGTGTGGTGTCTTGACCTTGGATTGGAAATGGAAGCTCTTGATCATGATTATGAAGGGAATCATTGCATTCCTTTTTTTTTCACCAAGGTATGTGGATGCATTTGGTTTTTTGTTAATCACTATATCACCATGGTCAATGAGGTCCTATAAAAAATATTGGAAAGGTCAACATCAATTAATGGTATACCCCCAAGATTGATGATATGCTCAATATAAATTATATTTATACCAAGAGGGCTTGGGTTTAGTAGGATCAAGATGTTAGATAGGTGGATAGACAATCATGTTAGTAGCACCAAGTTGTTTAAAAAGGGATTCTAATGATACCAAAAGGGGAGTATCAGGACTCACTTCAAATTATGACTTAGACATGGAAGCATTGAACTTATGATTAGATGGTTATGGATATGATTGGGTAGATGGATTTGAGGTGGCCAAGATTAGATTCCCTTTGCTGGTATTGGAATGGGTAGATAGTGATTTATGACTAGCAGATGGAGGATTGGTACATGATTCACATGACTTGGCTTGGATGGGAGGTGCAATAATATGAAGGGGATCAACACTTTATAAAGTGGTACACCTATCATAATGAACTTCAAGAGGATCTCATCCTTATGGGTAGCTATATATTGGTCGATAAAGGTAGGGTCTAGCTCTATGGTGAGGGTGGATGAGTGATGGATGATGTAGGTAGGATAAGGATTGAATAAGGTTCTTAAACAAAACTAGATCAAAAAGACTAAGATAGGATGACAAGTGATGATGTGGATGAGAGAGACTAATGGATTAAAGACTATGATCAAATGCTAGACTGATAGTGCAATAGGTGATAACAAATTATCAATAATGTCTAGTTATCAAACTGGAAAAAGGATTGGGGATATGATGGGTGCATAGATTCACACTAGCAAGAGGATGATATGATGGGTTATAATTATGAATAAGGAAAGATGATTGGAGTAGGGATGATTGATAGTTGATGGGTTTTCTAAATTGAGACCGACAAAGTGACAAGATGATAACAAGATATTGATTATGATATGAGATTTAACCAAGTGGATTAGGATGATAGGATGGTGATATGATGATAGGATGATAGGTAAATAAGATGATAGGATTATCTCAAGACCTTAGACTAATTTTGTTCTAGATTGGGATGGTGTAGGATTAGGTGATGAAGGTGATTAGGATAATATAATAAGGATAAGTGTGATGATGAAATGATAAAGGGGTAATGAAAGGTGGATGGTTTAGACCAGTATGTGACCTAGAAGCCAACTAGGATAAGATGAGGTGATGAATAGATGGGTGATGAAGGCAAGGTCAAGACAAGTGATTAGGTATGGATTTAAGATAAGATGCAGATGATGAGGTATGATTAGGATGTGATTAGGGGATGACTAATGATGTATGGGTCTAGTAATAATATGTGATTAAAAGGATGTACAAGAGAAGAATTATATACGCAAGGATATACAAGGTGATGGGATAATGAGACAAGATGGTATGGGGATGATTAGGATTGTGGATGAAGTAGACTTAGGATAAAATGTGGATGGTGAGACAATATGGGATTAGGATAGGTGATGGGTTATGATCAAATATGATATGGGAATGATTAGGACTATGATAAGGCAAGGTCAAAGTGAGGTATGATTGATTATGGATGAGGTGGTCTTATGACTAATAATAGTATGGGATATGTAAAAGGAAGATGGTGATGATAATAGGATTGGGGATAATAGGGGGTATGAAAAAAGATAAGTGGATATGGTTAGGAAAGATGGGAGATGGAATAAGACTAAGATAAGGATATAAGAAGACAATATGTATGATGAGATAATGACTTAGGATTTTAATTAGGTTATATACAAAGGATGATGATATAAAGATGTGGTAAGGATATACAAGATGACAAGTAGGATTGGGTGGATATGATTATGGTTAGAGTAGCATGAGATGATAAATGGGATATAGATAATAAATTAAAAGGGGATAATGATAAGGATGATTATACTTAAGATAGCTAAGTGGATGGGGAAGATGACCAATGATGGGTGATATGGTAGACTTAGGAGGGGATTAAGGATATACAAAAGGATAATATGTACAATGGAATGATGATAAGTATGTAAAAAGATATACAAGAAAATATGTATAAATAAATGATGTTGGATAGAATAGGATAAAGGATAATATAATAGGGATATGTAAGGCAATAGGTTATGTAGATGATGTGAAATGACTAGACTAGGACAATGATAAGGATAATATATACATGAAATCATGCAAGATGATGATTAGGATGTGACGTGATGAGGTATGACTAAGACGTGATGAAGATAATATGGGATTGACTAATATGGCAGTTTAGTAGAATTCACAAGAGAATAAATGATGTATAATAGAATGAGGCTAGGATACACAAGATGTAATTAGGATTGGGTTAATATGACTAGGAATGATAGAAAGGATGGTCAAAATAATATGGAGGTGATATAGGCTATGACAAATGATAGGTGGATATGGTTAAGATAGGATTGGGTAAAGAAAAGTAAAATGTACAAAATAATAAATGATGTACAAGATGTTGAGATTAGGATATACAAGATGTGATTAGGAATTAGGGTGATCGATTAATAATAGGTCTATATGGCTTGACTAAGATGAGATGATAGATGTGATATAAATAATAGGTGATAGAATAATGAGATGAGATAATGAAGTGGATTTAGGAAAAGGCGTAGGTAATGAGGCATGATTATAATGTAATTAAGATGTGAGTAAAAATATATACAAGAGAACAAATATATGTACTAGGTGATGAGACTAGGATATACAATATGATGATTGAGATGATCAATGAAAAGGAGATATGGTTAGACTAAGATGCGATAGAGATGATATGGTATATGGGATTAGATAATGGATACAATATGGTGATTAAGATATATGAGTGGGTGAGGTGATGGATAGATATGGTTCGATTAGGAGGGGATGAAGGCAAGATGGTTATTAGGCAAGGAAATACAAGATAATGGGGTGATGACCAAGGATAATGGGGATATGGTGAGACTAGGAAGGGATGAGGTTACTATGATAAGTGTGTGATGATGTGGACTTGGGTAAGGATATATGATTTGATGGGGGTAAGGGTATGACTAAGGATGAGTGGGTATGACAAAGATATGGATATATAAAGAGATTATATACAATGATGACTAGGATATACAAGATGAGATGTAGGTGATGGGGATGTGGATCAAGATGAGGATGATGGCTAGGATGATGACTAGGATGTATATAAAAGAATGGTTGGAGAGATATGTAAAAATTGATAAAATGATGAGGATAAAATATATAAGAGTATGTGTGAAAAGAACATATATAGTATATGGATGGGTAAAATGTTGACTTGGATCACAAATAACATGGGTTTAGCACAACACACACCCAAGTAATCAAGTCACAACCTATGATTAGTAAATTGATGGGTGTGTAAATCGATGCCCACACCATCTAATAGCTACAAAAGTGATATTTTAAGCTGGTGACCCATTAAAAAATTGACCAAACCCTCTCAACCCTTCTTGTACTTCATGTCTACTTCAGTGTTGATACTAACACCTATAGTGGAACACTTGTTATGCTTGAAAGGTCATATGCTAAGTTAAATGAGATCTCTAGGGGCATCCCAAATATACAAAAAGTTACATTTGTCTAATCCCTAGTTTAGAGAGTTAGCTAATCCCCTTCATTGATGAATTATATGGGGTCAACTTCTTAGCCTAACAATAATTGTCTCTGATTGTTATACTCAATCAGAACATAGAGTTTAGTTAGTGTACAGTGATGAAATCCATAACACTAACCCCTATGGACTAATCTCATGCATGGGTGTCAATTACATGTCATGTGCTATTCTAGAGGGGGGGTGAAAAACAAATAAATGCATGATATGATTAATTAATTGATCTAATTTCCTATGTGTGATTAGCACGATATGATAAATTATTTTCAAGTTAACACACACAAAAGTATATATGAGGATAAATCCAAAAAATATATATACAAATAATAAGATGATTAAAAATCATATATAAGATAAAAATGATGTGAAAAAGTGCCCAAAATAGGTTTTTGACTAGCGTCCTACAAGCACATAGATTAGTAATTTGATATGGCACTCAAGAGGGGGGGTCCTTTAAAAGCAAACATTAGACCCAAAATATGACTTGTAAGATGATGTTAGAACAATAACCCTTGTAATAAAAAAAATTTAGTCAAATATGCCTTAATAAAACACCCTTAAATTTTTTTTGGCTCTATAACTTATTTAAGGTGAATGGGACATGACTTAGGGGTTTGGGGGAATCAGCCCCTAGTGAGGTCAAGGGGTAGTGCTCCTTGTGCTTTGGGATTTGCAAGAGGCTAGAAGTGACTCAAAATTCATGAAAATTGACTAAAAATGATCTTAAAGGGACCAAATTTAATACAAATGACTATAAAATAGTAACTACATAGTGCAAAATCATGACTTACAGGACAAAACCATGACTGGGAGAGTTGTGGGATTTCAAATCTTAGATAACCATGATAGTTAACCATAAAACCATGAATGTTTAGATAAAATTGCTATTAGTATCAACAATATTATGATTTATTATATAATAAAAACTATGTTTTGTGATAAACTACAAAACTATGACTCAGAATGACAAAACCCCTACTCTAATCAACAAAACTACAACTGATAGAAAAATTCAAGTAGTGATATTATAGTCCTAGACTAAAATAATATATATATGTCCTATGTAAAGATAATTCTAAAAAATTAAAAATAATTAAAGGGGTTTAGTTTAAATATAATTATTTATAATGAAAATACTATTACAGTCTAACCCTAACACTAATTATGTTAAACTGCAAAGCTATAAAATGGGATGACAATATCACTATTTGCAGGGCAACCTCATAAATGAGGTAGTAGCAATATTGCAAAATGGGGCTAAACTAGCCTGTAGGATGAATCTTCAAAAAATATTCTTACTCATGTGTTTTACCAAGACCCTACCAAATAGAAAGCACCCCTTATAAGTAGATTGTCTTTATAGATAAGTGGAGGTCAAGTTGACTATATGAAAGATTGCTTAAGAACATCTTTTAACCAAAATGGAATGATTTTAGACTTAAAACTTATAGATCCTTTTTGTCCCTATTAATTAGAACTTGGGAACTTTATAAATGATAAATTAAAGGAGATAAGGGTAGTATTTTATTAGTTCTTGATGATTATGAAATACCATAACTGAGAATGAAAATCCTGCTATTACTAGTTCAATATCATCCCTAACAGAGTTAGGTTTGTCAAGTGGGTGTGAAACTCTTCCTTCTATTACCACAACTTAAAAAAATAGGAAAAGTAAAGACCAAAAATACTAAAACTATCATTTTCTCAGAATTTAAGAGGACAAATATGATAGAATGTCCCCTTGGTTATGACTCTTAACAATCCTGCTAGTGGAATCCATAATATCACTAATATCATAAAAATTATGCTATTAAGTGATGAGATTGTGAAAAGGAGATGTTTACCTTCACTTGATATGTTTCCTTCTTCTTCCCTGCATACAAACTTAACAACTAGAGATAAATAATTCACAGAGGTAGAATATTATCATAAAACAAAATATATTGTAGACCCAGCTAGTAATTTGAACAATATCAGTACTAGAATCTATAATATCACTATTACTAGGATAACCTCACTATTCAAGGAGTCTTGGGATTATCAAATATGTGTGGACACCTTGACTTGCAAGGGATTGCTACTTATCCTACACATAGAAAAGAAACACTCCTACAGAAGAGTAAAGAGTCAGTAATATGGTCTCAAAATAAGGTGTATTATGGAATATGACAATATTACTACTGGGAATGTCAATACCATGATTAATAGGGAAATCCCACGACTAATAGAGTCATGGTATTAACAAAAACTAAAACCCTACTAGATCCCTAACCACTAATGGCTTAACTAAAAATGATGTTATTTTGATGGACAATACATCAACTACAATATCACCACTAATAGTACAATCCCACTACTTACCTAAAACATGTCAAAAATTGAAAATCCAACCTTAATTCAATGTATAGTTGATCCTATAATCACCCAAAATTCTTCCAACAAGAGTGTTAGACTAAATAAGGGAGGTTTTTCCCACTATGGTCACCAAATTATAGAGACATTTTGAGCTCTATATTAATTTAAACAAGTTAAATCTAACTCAAAATACTACATAATAGGAAAGATTTATAAAACAAATCAGAATGATAAAATAGCTTACTGAATCCCTTGTTTTATGTTACTTGCTTCGAGGATTTATAAGTGGATGATTAGACTTAGATTGACACCATGATATGTTGATGGCGGATTGTGATAATGGATGCTTGATGGTTGAATATGGACTTGCTCATAAGATTTATAGATTTATTTTGACATGGTTTTGGTATGGATTTGCTAATTTCATTTTGACATGATTTTGGTATGATTTCTCAAGATTGTTTGAGGGTGGAGGGAGAGGTTGCTTATATATATTTTAGGAGGGAAAATCAAGCATTGTTATTTGAATTTAGGGAGATGAGATCAATGGATTAGATTATCTAAGGAATATTAAATTCCTTGGGAACCCTCTAGAATTAGAGGTTTCTAGAGACTTGGAGGGAAGTCTCTTATTCTAGAGACTTCTCCATTATATTAAAGATAATGGAGGATTAGGTGGGGGTTAGATGGGGGATTAGGTGAGGATTAGAGACATAGGGATGTATGAAAGGCTAAGGTGTAGGTTAGTAGGTGGGTAGGTGGGGTTATGGGAATTTAAAATTCTCATATAATGGATAATTATAATTAGATTAGACTAATATGGATTAGGATAGAATTAATGAAATAGTTGGATTGGACTAAGGATGGTGAATGAAGAATTATTGAAGGGGGTTATTAAATAAATGGATATAATTATGATAATTTAGTAGGATAAAATAAGATAAGTATAATTAGTGTCAAGTAATACAAATATTTGTCGACTGTAATGAAATGAGTGATTATAGGTACATACAAAATAAATGAAGTGAATGAACATGAGTAATGACAATGGAAAACTAAGTGTAAATGCTAACTTTGAATTTTTAGGCATGAGATCATATCCATATGAGAGATCAGGTTCCTTGAATATTTTTAGAGATCCATGGATGGATGACTGGGGATGATTGGACACATATGAAGGAGGTTAGCCTCAAAGATATGAGACAGTATCAACACATGCTACAAGATGTGATGATGATCATGGCCCTCATTGAGAGATGGGATATAGCCATGAACACCTTCCTCTTACCAACAATATATATGACCCTCCTACTATAATATGTTCATTGGATTACATGGTTACCCATTCAGGGGGAAGTGATATACCATATTAAGAGTGAGGAGAGGGATGAGTATATAAAGCTTCTATATAGTGAGGATTAGGCCCTTACCAGTTGTCATGTTGGTGGCTTTAATTATAGGCCATTATACCAGAGGGCTCAAGATGAGAGGCCTTAAATGATGATGATGATGGTAGTCTCCTATTTTATATTACCTGATTTGAGTAGTGGGTGGTTTTATTATCTACCATTGGAAGTGTTGGTGGAGATATTGCTTGGTAGGAATGTGTTTGGGTGGGTACCACTATTATTAGTCTAGATATATGGTGAGTTATGGGGATTTTGAGCTCACCTTTGATATGGGATCAACATGGGGTTTGTGCTTCATTCTTAGGCTTAAAAGCATATTAGGGTTCTAAGGTTGATGGGGCTACCATTTGAGGAATACACCCAAATGGACTTTAGAGTGGGATTTATGTAGTGGAAGGATGATTATGCACTTACAAGAGTTGGGGTAGGTGCAAGGGATATTGAATAGTTCATGGATGCATTAGATGGCTTGGTTATTGGTGATGTGGTTTGGAGGCCATATGTTAGATTTCTGAGGTGGGCCCTCTATAGCTATCATACATTGTCATTATAGAGCTAGAGATGGATCTATGGGAGGAGAGATGGTGAGACTAAGCTCATCCCATTTGATAGATTTTAGAGGTAATTTGGCCTAATATAAGGGATTTTAGGTCTATTCTTGAGGTATAAGAGAGAGGATGCTATGTTTTTGTTTCCCAAACCATAGTTAGAGGAGGTGGTCCTAGATCATGAGGAGCTACCTATTAGAGTAGGGGTTGATGATGTCAATTTTTTTTATGGATATGCAACATGATACTAGGACATTTATTTAGTGGCAAATTTTGGGTGGAATGATGGGGGATGAAAGGCAATGGATGTGGATCTAGCTAGTGGGGGTCCACAAGTATAAGTATAGGATGGTGGCCTTGATGGACAAGTAAGAGTAATAGTGGATATTGCACAAGCATAAATTATATAATTATAGGTATACATTGACACATTACAAGGCCACATTACAACATTACAAGGTTATGTTTCAATCATGATAGGTAAGAGGGATCAGACCGAGACCTCATTAGGCTTGGTGACCTAGGAGAGGGACACCTTGAGATAGAGAGGAGGAGTAGTGGTAACACCAATATAACCACCATGTACAATACCTATGGCATGATAATTAGCCATAGTGAAGGATTTAAGGTATTACGAGGCCATAGTTCTATCATAGTGCCCTGACTAGCCCCAATTGTGTGAGTATAAGGCCAGTTTGGTAAGTAGTGTAGTTATGATGACTCTAGGTAAATGGGCCACTTCAGTGGGTGGACAAGTAGGGATCCTAGGAGAACCAACACTAGATGGTCATGGTATAGTATGTAGGGATAGAGATAGTGGTACCCTAGGGGTATGATATGATATGATATGATGTATAGATATAGATGTACATGATTTTGATATTGACCTATGTACTGGTGCAATAAGATATACATGTTTTGAGAGAGAGATTATACATTATTATATGTATTATTTATTTGGATGACATGATGTATATGATGTTTATTATTATATATAGATGTGATTTTTGGTTCATTGTTCATGGTTAAATGTTTTGATGTTTTATGCTTATGCTTCATGAGATGTGGACTTAGTAGCTTAGGCATGTGATGATTATGGATGAGGTTTTATTGTGTTCATGGATATGATGTTGATGATTATGGATGTGATGTTTTAAATATGGTTATGATGTTATGGTTTATAGTGATTTTGTTTATAGTTATTATGTTTATGGTTTATGATCATGGACATGTGATATGTTAAATATGATGTTCATGTTTATGAAAGCACATAAAATTAGATAAAAAATTAGATGTGGGAAAAGAGATAAGAATCATGAGATATATATCTACATGAACCAATGATAAGGATAAGTAAAAAAGTGTGATGATTTTTAATTGGTAAGGATAAAATAAAAACCAAAGTTAGATTGGCTTAAGGAACATAAGCCTTTCAAATGCTTCACATTAGCATGATTTGGTTGATAAAAAGGTGTCTTGATCACATTGTGTCAAGTAAGCTCATAATATCTTGATTTATAAATGGTATAAAGGGGAGGTAGGTGGGAGGTGAAGGGTAAATGGGTGATAGGTAAGGTAAAATTATGTTGGTTAGTTTTCCCCTTCTATCGGTGACATAAGAACCTTATTAGACAAGTCCATGTATTCATACAAGGTGTAGACTGATCAATGTGGGAAGTTTACTAATGTTAGATATGAAAGATGATTGCAAATTTTTTGGGATAGCTTATTCTAATTTTGATATAGGGTATTTTGTTATTTCTATTATTTTGATAGGTTTGTGAATCTGAACAATGTGGAAAGCTTCAAATGATTTTTTTGATAGATTTGACTTATCCATCATTCAAGGGAGTGGTATAAGTTTAGGTTTGTTTATTTTTGTTAGTTATCCTTCAATGGAACAAATTATCCTTTGAAGCAATTTAGTTTTTGGGCAGTTGTCCTTTAAGGGAGTAGTCTTCTAGAGACATGTGACCCAAGTGATATTTTGGTATCCCAAACTATTTTGTTGCTAGGTTTACACATGGATAAGTTTATATAGGCTTAGAGGTTAACTTTATGAGGGGAAACACTTAACATAAAATGGTTAATAATAGGTGAAAAGGGTGGTTTTGAGAGATAATGACCATGGGATTCTATCTAATTAGAGACAAAAAATATCCATGAGAGCCATGTTATAAGTAGAGCTATGGTATCCATATTTAGGATTAGGCTATGACTTTACCATTTAATTGCACGGTTCTATGTTGTAATCAGTTGTGCTCAAAGTGATAGGATGAGGGTATGAGGAAGGTGAAAATATCATAAATCAAGGGACAAGCTTAAGTTAGACAAGAAGGTGAACTTTGTGATCTAAGAATTTGACTCAAGAGAGGATGGTTAGTATTGTGTTAGTTCCAAAATGAAAATAAAATGAAATAAACACACTAATAGCATAACATCTATAAGCCTAGACACTAGAGTGATCTTAGTTAACAAATACAAATGACAAACACAACTAAAAAGTAAGGAATAAAACACAAGAATTCCTTCACCTTACTTGGATGCTCCAAATGCCTTTGTAGTAGTGGCTTGCTCGGCTGGTGCTCATGAAGTCCTTAGTAATGGAAGCTTGGTTACCTCCATCTCTCCTTGGCACCTTTGGCTTGTGGCTTGGCTTAGATTGAAATAAATTTGGCATGGTAACAATAATTGAAATGGATTCTTTAATATATTTGTGTATTATAAATTTTCACCAAAATAGCTTAGAAATAATGTGGTAAGGCCTCCTATTTATAGATTTTTGCAAATATCTAGAATCAAATTGAATCATCCATCTTAAGATTGAGATGTGTGGTTGAGGATTAATTCAATTTTTGGAATTAATTTTATAATTATCCTCATCATGAAATTGGAATAAGGGGTAATTAAGAGGCACATAGGGCATCATGGAAGGCATTGATGAGGCATGGAGGGCATGAATCCTGATATTTGTGGCATTTATGGCCTAGGGATGTCTTCCCAAGAAATGAGGTCACCTGATGATGCAAATATTCTATATTCATTTCCAAAAATATGTATTTAACAAGTTTCCATGGAATTTTTGATTATGCATTGATTTGGGTTAATTATCTCTTAAGCATGATTAAGCATTTTGTGCACAAATTACTCAAATTGATCAAAATGCCTTATTATTGGTTTAAAATTTGACTAGATTGGAATTGAAAGTCACTATCAGATTCATTGGAACCATATTCCCATTTAAGATGTTACCAATAATAAATAACAAAGGCATGTGTCTTGTGCAAGAGATTTGATAGGAAAGATCAATCCAAAGAACCTAGGTATAAAATTAGCTCTTTGACTCAGAATGATCTAATCAAAATTAGTTGGATCATAAATGGCATTACCCCATTTAGTGATACCCTAGCCAATTTCAAAACATGAATATGTTAGTTTCACATCATTTACCATGTTTTAGTGTTTTTAGGCCAAATTGTGCATTTTGGGTGGAAATTGGCCAAAAGCCTGGTTGGAGGTTATCGGTGACCATTTTTAGGTGTCTACAATTTGCCCCTGTTTGGGAAGATGTTTCAAAATTTAAGCAAAGCAATGTCTTCTCAAATAATGAGATATGGTTTATATGCCAAGAAGAAGATGATGACCAAAGAATAAAGATCCAAATGGTTTTGGGAAGCCTATGATGATGCCACCTCGAGGGAGTGGTTGTTATATTTATTGAAGGATGGTCCCTCAAAAAGAAATAAGAAGAAAGGTGGAATTAACCCATGGTTGAGATTAATCCAAATAAGAAAATGCTTGCATGCATTGATGTAAAAAAGATGTTGATTTTCCCAAATGTGGTTATAATCAGGAATAAAAGTTAAAATAATTATTTGCCCATAGGCGATTATAATCATTAAGAGGACCTAGATTGGCTAAAGATGATTGTTCCCTAGTTAGAGTTGATTAGCAAGCATAACTCAAGGATATAACCTAGAATACAGATTTAAAATGATTAGGTGCAAAGTGATCAAATAGATGGATAGAGGAATAAGATTGATCATTATAAATGATTTAGTTGTACTTACCAATGAGGAGATGCTCATCCTGATTAGCAATGATACAACTAGAATGGTTAATGGGTTGATTTGATCAAAGGTGGGATGAAAGAATTTGCCAAGGTGCCAAGGATAAACTTCATGAGATCCATTGATTTTAGACCTTCATGAAGCTAATTTTTTTTATAGCATGTGATAGTAGGCTTCATGATAGAACAACATGAATACTATCTCAAAATATGCATAAGGACTGACTCCCAATCTAATAAACACTCAAAAAAATTGAACCAATAATAAAAACCATGATGACAATGCTAACATATGAATATGGATAAACTCAAGAATAATGTGTGCAAGGAATCACCCAATGAACACATATAGACCGAGTCAAGGAAATAGTGTTGAAAGCAAATAAATAGGCAATCAAACAAATAAACAAACAACTTGAAATAAACAAACAAATAAAATGCCTGAAAATAAAAATAAAAACAAAAGAAAGCATCCTAACAATGACAATGGCCCAATAAGGTGGATTGAGGATAACTGACTAAGCTTAGACAAGACAAATATTTTTATATTTTGAAATATTATGAATGTTTTTGGCATTTTTAGGTATCTTAACTCATTAGAGAATGATAAGATACCTACTCATAAAATGATGAGAGTGTTTGGCTTAGGTTGCTCACAAAATGATGAGAGCATATGGAAAGGGAGACTGAGGTGAACTCAATATGAATTGAGCATGATTCACATAGTCCTAAAATGACCTCAAGCCATATTAATTCCATCCACACAAAAGGTAAGGAAAAACCAACTAGGTCCCAACAAGTTCTCAAATTCGACAAATGGCCAGTCAAATGAAAACAATGATGGCAAAGTGATGCAACAATGCATGATAAACAAGTGTTGTCCCTAGTTTGTCCATAGATGGTTATAACTAAGATACAATGGCATAGGTCAATGATACTAATTTTCCCATAAGTGGTTATAATTAGTAGCAAGACTAGTAAAATATTGATTTTCCCATAGGTGGTTATAATCAAGATCACATAAACAAGCCTGATACAGGATGGACAATGAAAGATACCTTACTACATCAACTATCACACTACTTTCATAGAATGTCATTGTAAACATGGATTGGATTTATTGTTGAAACTTGATCAAAATCCCCTAAAAAAAAAGTGTAGGAATAACCAAATGAACCAAGATCAAAATAGGATTAGGTAGGATGACTAAAAAAAGGCTTTGGTCTAGATAGGAATGGAATGATAGGATGGTATGGTCTTGTTAAGGATAAATATGGTTTTTGATATATTGAATAAAATGGTAAGAGGGTTACCCCCAAGTGATGGAGTGAATGTTAGGATACATGAAAATGGAAAAAAGATATGTAACAATGGTAATGGCATGATAATGTGAAATGGTATGGTATATGTTGTTGGCCTAGGTGTGGTTTTTGATTCTATTTTCCTATTGATGGGGAGATGTATGTCCTAATCAATAAATGATATAAATAGAATACTTTATCATGTTAATTTTTAGCCCACACCTCATCTAAATAATTGCTCTATCAAGAATGGCCTACATATTTGGTTGCTAAGAATGCTTTTGTGATCTTCATTGGTCATTGATTTTGATTCTTTCATGTATCAAGACAAGGTATCTTTGTAGACTCTACAAAGGAAAGTGAAACTATTGATGGTAAATAGGGACAAATATTAGATGGTGGGTTTGATTGTGAAATGGAATGGTAGATGATAATGGAATGTATAATGGTAGGGAAACAAATGAAGATCAGGACTTTTAGTCACATGTAATGTTGTTGATGTTGGATTTGACATAATTTTGGTTGTGGCAGGGCTGAAGACTTATTCTATTGATAGGACCATCAATTTTTGTTGTTGTTTGGGCTTGAGAGTAGCTACCATCTGATTAGGTTGTATATAGGAAGCTATTTTGATTTGAGCTTTGATTTTGTCTTCATCAAGTAGTGAAGAAATTTTGTGCTTAACTATTGGTGCCTCAAAGAGGTTTTCACCAATAAATTTATCTTGATTGTCCCATAGATCCTTTGAAAGGGTTTCACTAAGGAATGTGGACTTTTGAATTTGATTGTCTTCTAGCGCTTTCAAAAAAGTTTCACTAGAAGATGTTGAGTTATGACTTTGATTGTCCCCTCGCACCTTCAAATTTTTTTTCCTAGGAGATTATTCTTCTACTACATAAATGTTGTCTTAGCCTCCTTGCTCTTCTTCAACTACTATGTTTCCATGGATGTAGTTAAACAAAATGTGATTCTATTGATCCCAATCGACACTTGTGAGAGATGGAATGCCAATGATATGGCTATTTTGGTTGATGGTAATGGCTTATAGAATGATAATGGAATGGGGAGAGTTTGCACAATCCTCATAGAAGATACTAGGATAAATTGTATCAAAGTTGAAATACTCATCTTAAAAAACTATAGAAGGATCATAAATGTATTCAAACTGATCTACAAGGCATGCATAACCAATGTTGTAATAGTCATGAACATATTCTATATTTGAATCTGATTCTAACTCAAGGGACTCTAAATCTGACATTGAGACTGATGTTGATTTTGATTTTGATGATAAATTTGATGTCAGTCCAAGAGTAAAACCTAACTCTAACTTTGATTCTTCATATGATGGGTACTCTATTACAATGATGTGTTATTGAATATTTAGTTTTAGACAAGTAATGGCCTGTAATGGCATAATGGGTTCCACAAAGACTGGTTTGTCAAAGTGAGTCTCCTCTATAATGGGAAAAAGGTCAAGAGAAAACTCTTCAAATATTAGCTTATCAATAGGAGGCTCTTTAAAAATAGGCATATGGTCGAGGTAATGATTTGCCCAAAGGTAGTTATAATCATTAAGAAGTGACTCAACAAAGACTGGATCATTAGAGTGAGACTCCTCGACAACTGGTATAGGATCAATATGAAATTTATCATAGGTTGACTTATCAAAATGGTTGATTCAATAGAAACATCATGGATTGGTTATTTTTGTTTGCCTTGGTTTCTAATGAGTTGGAAAATACCAATTTTGAACACAGGTTGGTCTTCAAAAGATTAAATCAGTTGAGATTTGGATAGGATTGGTTCTAGATAAGGAATGACTTATGGCTAGATAATGGTAAGACATTGGGGAGCATGATTTCTCTCATGAGATAAAGGATAAAGCCCTGAATGGTAATGATAGGGTGTTTTGGGGCTTTAATACTTGCACAAGTCAAAGGACTAGGTCCTGGAATGATGAAGGGGCATTATGGAGCTTGATTGCTTGCACAAACCAAAGGATGAGGTCTTGGTATGGGAATGGTGTGACATTGTGAACCTGGAATAGAAATGGTATGATGTGGTGGATCCTAATTACTCACATAAGTCAAAGCATCTAAGTCTTCCTCATAAACCATATCATCCCAATTATGAGTTGGATCATAAGCTATTTCTTGACTATTTTCCATGTACTAATTATTCAAAAGAGGGTATGAAATCATATCCCAAACAACATTAGCTATAGTTGGGTCTTCAAAGTCCTCTTCACAAGCCTTTTCATACCAATCAAGGTCTTGGTTAGGATCATAAGTTGTTTCATGACTTTGTTCCCATGAATGATTAATATGAGGTAGATAGAAATCTATCTCACAAACCATATTAGCATCATTGAGGTCATGACTAAAGCCATAAAATTCATTTTGTGTGGCCATTCTATTATAAGTCAGATTGTAAGTGACTCCACCATAAGTGTAGTTAGAAATATCTACGTAAATGACAAAAGTTTTGAAATAAAAAGGCTTAGAGTTCGACAAACTCTAAAAAACTATTTCTAAAGGACAAATTGTTCAAGCTTGGTATAACTTCATCGAAAGGGTGGAGTTGTATCTCCAATATGGTTTAAAAGTGGAGCTGTATCTCCAAAATGATTTGTGTTAAGACTTGACATAAAATAGTCTAACATCAAATGTCTAATGTCAAATGTCATACACACAAAAGGTCAAGTGTTGGAATAAAAACTATCATGTCAAAGGTTTAGGTCAAAGTGTTCCAAATAAGGTCTAAACTAGGAAAGGGAAAAGTTGAGTTACTAGGTCTTTTATCTAAATGTGGAGTCAAAATCTAGGCTTAAAAAAACATGCATGATGTGATTTGATTTAATTAACAAGTTTGGAAATAACTTTGACATAAACCTAGCACATGAAATTAAACATAAACATGATCAGTTGGCATAAGGCATAAAACAAAATGCTCTTTGAAGAAAGTCTGTGTTTTCCCAAATAAAGGTACAAACAATGATGAGGATAGACATTGAACAAATAAACCATCAATAGTTTTCAATTTTGGGTAATCGATTAACCAAATTTATGTAACCCAAAAGAGAAAGATCTATGTATCAACTCCAAAAATTGAGGCCTAAATAGAAATCAATCAATGTTTGAATCCAAACTTGACAAGGTTTATTGAAAGCTCAATGTTGAAAACTAGGATTTGATCAAACAAGCTATAAAAGATCAGACATCATGATGGAATATAAACGAGGTATAAACTATTGATGTGACATGGTTTGAAACAAATAATTTTGATACAATGTGAAATAAGTCTTGAAATAAATTGAGCAGGCTAATGACATAAGCATGCTTGAATGATGTGATTTATGTGATGCTTCAAAAGACTCAAAGGAAAAATGGTTTTAACATGTTTTGGGTGGCATAACACTACCCTCCTCAACTCAAATGACACACACACAAACAAGTTTAGAAAAAAAATCAAAGTACAAGTGTGCTATAAAATAGCCAGCATAATTCCTCTTTAGACACAAGAGTGATGTATAGACAAATCTGTTTTGACATGGCTTATGAACAAACAAAAAAGTTTTAGTCTCAAAACATACCAAGAAAAAATAATGAAAATAATCTAAGTATAACTATCCAAATTATAGAAAGGGTATGGCAAAATGGGGTTGACTAAAACTAGCAAGGTTTCAATCATTCTAGGGGAATCAATTACACAATGACTTTCATGTCAAACAATGTAAAAGACAAGCACAAAAATTAGGTGATCATAGCATTGTCTAGTTGTAAAAGGGTCTATTCCTTTTTATAACCACTACATCCTACTATTCACTCAATATAGTGCGATGTCCAAATGTAGATACATCCCATGTGCAACTCTAAAGGAGTAAGTGAAGTCATTGATAGGAGGTGAAACCCTAGGTCAAAACTTCCCTAAAGAAATCATGGGAGGTAATGACATCCCCCTCGTAAGCCAACTTTGCATAAAAATAAAGAAAGAATAAAATACAAATACTTTAGGGTCATTTGCAAGATCACTCAAAATTTGATGAGTTTTTAGGGATGTTTTAGACGACTTTCTTTCTAAGCCTTCGACTAGGCTATTTGTAATAGGAATGGCACTTTTGATTCCAAGGGTTCCCTAAAGTGGACAAATGGAATATCATACACACAACTCCCCTCTCTTGTCTAAACAAAATCTAATTTAAACAACTATTGAAAACAAGAATTGACAAGTGTGTTCAATTTTAAGCCCAACATGAAAGATTTGGTGGTATTCATTTGACCCTTTGGTCTTAGTTGTAAACTTTGAAAACATTCACCAAAAACATCTAAATTCTTTGTTAAACACCCAAAACAAGGTTCCTAATTGATTTTTAAGCATGCAAAGGTGATTTAAACATGTTTTGAATAAATATCAATCTTGGTCCTGTAGCAAAATGGCTAGCATGTCCTCTAGCTTTGAAGCTCTTTTTAGTTTAAAACAATAAAGTTTGGAAAAATAGCTCTCGAGTCTATGTTTTTGGAAAAAACATAGTGATTGACATCGGTTATTACCACTAAAATTGGTTACTTTGGCTAATCAAGATATAACTAATGTCATTTTTGCTAACCGACATCAGTTAAGCAAGTAATTGTTATATGTATTACTTGTTGACATCAGTTACTATGTAAAACATGGCAAAATAAAGCTAGAAAATCAATTTGTAAGAGTTTTAAAGGTCCAAATAGATATTTTAAAGTTGAAAAATGATCTTATTCATGTGTAAGATGTGTCTTGTCCCATCAGGCATGCCATTATGTGATCTAAGATTTTGACTCAAGAGAGGATGGCTAGTATGGTGTTAGTTTCAAAATGAAAACAAAATGAAATAAACACACTAATAACATAACATCTCTAAGCCTAGACACTAGGGAGAGCTTAGTTAACAAAAATAAATGACAAACACAACTAAAAAGTAAGGAATAAAACACAATAATTCTTTCACCTTCCTTGGATGCTCCAAATGCCTTTTTAGTAGTGTCTTGCTCAGCTTGTGCTCATGAAGTCCTTGGCAATGGAAGCTTGGTTACCTCCATCTCTCCTTGGCACCTTTGGCTTGTGGATTGTCTTGGATTAAAATCAATTTGGAATGGTAACACTAGTTGAAATGAATTCTTTAAGATATTTGTGCATTATAACTTTGCACCAAAATAGCTTAGAAATGATGTGGTAAGGCCTCATATTTATAGAATTTTGCAAATATCTAGAATCAACCTAAACCATCCATCTCAAGATTGAGATGTGTGGTTGAGGATTAATTCAATTTTTGGAATTAAATTTGTAATTATCCTCATCATGACATTGGAATAAGGGGCAATTAAGAGGCATAGAGGGCATCATGAAAGGCATTGGTGAGGCGTGGAGGGCATGAATCCTGATATTTGTGGCATTTATGGCCTAGGGATGTCTTCCCAAAACATGAGGTCACCTGATGATGCAAACATTCCATATTCATTTCCAAAAATCATTATTTAACAAGTTTCCATGGAATTTTTTATTATGCCTTGATTTGGGTTAATTAGCTCTTAATCATGAATAAGCACTTTGTGCAAAAATTACTCAAATTGATCAGAATGCCTTATTATTGGTTCAAAATTTGATTGGATTAGAATTGGAAGTCACTGTCAGATTCATTGGAACCACATTCCCATTTATGATGTTACCAACAAAAAATAACAGAGGCATGTGTCTTGTGTAAGAGATTTCATAGGAAAGATCAATCCAGAGCACCTAGGTGCAAAATTAGCACTTTGACTTAGAATGGTCTGATCAAAGTTAGTTGGACCATAAATTCCATTACCCCATTTAGTGATACCCTAGCCAAAATCAGCACTTGAATATGTCATTTTCACATCATTTAGCATGTTTTAGTGTTTTAGGCCAAATTGTGCATTTTGGGTAGAAATTGGCCAAAAGCCTGGTTAGAGGTTATCGGTGGCTAGTTTTAGGTGTCTAAAAACTTGATCCTTGTTCAAAAAAAGAAATGGTGTAGATGCAAAGTATTGAGAGGCTCATGTTTTGGTTTGCCTTTGAGGGAAGACAAATGATAAGCTCATGATCCATACTTTTGGGTTATGATGTAGGGTCCAAGCTAATTGAAAGCAAACTTGCCTCTTTTGCTTTTCTCCATATTGGTTATATGTTAATTTCACTTTAGGATGAGGTCTTTGATATTGAATTCTCATTATTTTATGTTATTATTATATGCATGTTTGATTCAGTCTTGGTAGACATGAAGATGGTTAATCATAGATAGGAAATGCTCATTAAATATCTCAAGTCATGTTAGACATTCATGATGATAGTCACTCTCAAAAATGATATCTTGTAAGGATATCTGAAGAGAGGGAATATGGACTTTGAGAGGCAAGACTACCTTTGCTTTAAAGACTAGAGAGAAATAGGTAGCACCCATAAAGGTTTAAATGCTAATGCGATAGTCCCATAAAGTGAAATGGATGTACAAGTGCCAATCCTGACTTGAAGTACTGACTACTTTGATTAATATCTTATTAGAGTTTTGTTAAAGGTTTTTGCTTGTCCATTTGGTTATGGATGGCAAGGAGAGGAAAATCTTAACTTGATTCCAAATGTGTTACAAAGGCCTTAGACTTGATTATTTTTGAAATATTTTCCATTATAAATGATGATCTTATGGGGAACACTGAAATGATAGATGATATGATTATTGATGAAGTCAACTATCTTGTCATCTTTGGTCAAGATGAGAGGAATAGTTTCCACCCATTTGATGAAATACTTAGTGGAAGTGATGATGGATTGGTGATGTTGTGAATAATGAGGATTGATTTCTCTAATGAGATCAAGTCCCCATTATGAGAAGGGCTAATAGTCTTTGGATACTTGAAGGCCACGGGTAGGTGCATGATGTAGATTGCTATGTTGTTGACATTTAACACACTTCTTTACATAATCATAACAGTCCTAGTTGAGGGTGGGACAATAGTAGCTAAGGTGAAGGATACATTTAATGACAACTAAACCACTAAAGTGTCCCCCATAGATTCCATCATGCATTTCCTTGATATCAGGGGAAGCTTCATGAATATGTAGACAATGGGGAAGGAGGTCATCAAAACCACATTTATAAAGGATTCCCATTAGTATGGTATAATGAGAGGTACTCTAAACAAAGGCCCTTTGGGCATTCCTAGAGAGATTGGGAGGAACAATACTGAGGTTAAGGTAATTGAAGGGTTTCTCATACCATATGTCTAATGGATATGTTTCCATACTAAAAATGGTAGGAAGGTCAGAATGGAAATAAGAGGGTGTGATAAAGTAGTGAATGGTGACAAATATTTTACAATTGGTAGGTACGGATGGGATTTGGGAAGTAAGCGAAGCCATTTTATCTATGAAATTTTTGGTGGATCATAGAATAGAGTGGATAAGGCAATGATCAAATGATTCTAAGAGTACATATACTATTTGTTTTAACTCTTACAAGACATCATTCTTACATTTTTAGGATCCATTTACTTGATTAACCACAAGTTAGGAATCACCAAAGATACTGATCATCTTAACTCCCAAGGCTAGAGTGGTTTAGAGACATATTAATAAGGCTTCATACTCAACCACATTGTTGCAAAATCAACTTTGAAGGAAAGGGGAAGAGGTTATCCATCAAGGGGAATGAGAATAACTTTGGCACCCCCACCACACTAGAATTTGGATCCATCAAAGTAGATGGTCATTTGGTAGGTGGGGTCTTCTTAAGAAAGAGTCAGGATGGACCCATCCAAAAATGCAAGAGGAAGTAGTTGGTTGTTTGATAGAGGAGCTTAGGTCAATTGATCAACAATGACTTGACTTGTAATCAAATTCTATTAGAGTAACTCAAGGTCAAACTTAGTTAAGAGTATGAACCACTTAGCTATACAATAGTTTTGGTATGGTTTAGAGTGCATGTACTTGAGTGGGTTAGTGTTAGTGATAACAAAAGTTTTATGATTGAGAAGGTAATGATGAAGTTTTTAAGCCAAAAATACCAAGGTGAGTCAAAGTATTTTAAAATGGGTATACCAATTCTCATACTCTCTAAGTGTTTGACATATTTAGGAGACAACTTGGTATTTGTTTTGTTCATCATGGTGAGTGAGCATTGACCCTAAGGAATGGTTAGTGGTAGAAATATAAAGGTAGAAGGGCTGGTCCTCTTTAAGTGGGGTAAGAATGGGTGGATAAAGAAGGTATTCTTTGAGTGAATCAAAGGCTTATTGGTAGTCCTTAGTCCACTTAAAATATGTATCTCTCTTGAGAAGATGAAAGGGTTGACATTTATTTGATAACTAAGAGATGAAACAATGGATGGATTGAAGCTTCCCATATAGGATATAGATTTATCTAAGGTGGGTTAGAGGTGGCATCTCCAAAATTGCTTTGACTTTGGTATGGTCTACCTTGATTCCTTGAAGAGAGACAATAAATCCAAGAAGCTTTCCAGATAAGACCCCAAAAATACATTTTTTGGGGTTGAGTCAGACATGGAAATGGATTAGGTGCTTGAAGATGATTGTGAGAATGACTAGATGATCCTTGTGATATTTATATTTCTTAAGGATATCATCTACATAGTCCTCTACAATTTTATGGATGAGATCATGGAAGATGTAGGTAATCACACATTACTAAGTTGCTCCAGTGTTATTCAAACTAAATGGCATGACCTTGTAGTAGAAGGTTCCCCATGGGGTGGTGAAGGAAGTTTTATGCTAATATTTGAAGGAAATCAAGATTTGATTATATCTCGAGAAACTATCCATGAGAGATAATATCTCATGGTCAATTATAAGATCAACAAATTGGTCGATGTTAGGCAAAGGGAAGTCATCCTTTGGACAAGCAAGGTTGAGGTCATGAAAGTCAATAAAGAGGCAAAGTCCCCTTACGGTATTGGTAATGGGAAAGATATTAGAAACCCATTGGGGATAGTCAATGGGTTAGATGAAATTGATATACAAGAGATGTTGAAGCTCTTCTTTTATTAGAAGGGTGATACGTGGGTGCATCCTACAAAGCTTTTTTTGAACAATCTTAGCATCAAGATGGGTGATAATGTTCTAGAGGGATATGAAAGGGTCAATTCTAGGCATATCCTGATAAGACCAAGAAAATGTTATGCTTTGTTCATGAAGGAAATAAGGGTAATCTTATTGCTCCATAGAATCTAAGGATTGACCAATCTTTATAATGTGAGGGTTATCTTGAGTACCCAAGTTGACATTGATAGTGGACTTATTCAACATGGTTTAGTTATTAGGAGGAAGATATTTGTGGATAGAATAATCCCCCAAATTGAGGTCGCTGAGAATGGAATCATCATCCTAATGTTGGATGGTGTTAATGGTACGAGAATTATTTTCTACCATCTTGGGATGAATGAGAGGAAGGGTTTTAGTTTGGTCATCCTTTTGATAGGGTACAGGGCATAAACTAATAGTATTGACTAAAAATCATTAGGAGGAATGTTTCAAAATCCTCAAACTTTGAAGGAGATTGGGTTGGTGAGGATGGGATGTTTACCTCAATGGTGGCAATGGGTTTGGGTGAATAGATGGGTTCTTCTGGTGGTATGAGCCCAAGGCCAAATAACTCATGAGGTTTCTTAGTTTTGATGGAAGGTATATGTGGGGTCCAAGTTCGTAATGGTTAAGGCTAAATCCCTTTTAGGCATACTTATGAGGTATAATTTGGCAAATTTTGATTTGTTGAGATAGGAAAAGTTAGAGGTAAATAGTCAGGTGGTAGAGGTAGTGGTGGAATCAAGAATTGGATGATCAAGTCCCCTATATATTAACTTGGTTTTACAGTTGGGAGGTTCAAAGGGAATGATGGTTCCAATGTTGGGGTCATAACAAGGATCATGGTCGAGGTTCCCATATTTTTGAGGAGTAAGGAAAGCATCCAAGGATAAAATATGATACTCCCCTAGTGAGAGGTGTTAGAATGTGGGTTTCAAGGGGTCCTCTATGAGGATATGATAAAAAGGGATATATGAGTTAGTTGAAGCTTCATCGATGGTAGGGGTAGAATTATTATTTATTGGTGGTGAGGTGGATGAGGGAGGAAGAATATTGTTGTTGGGTCAATATGTCATGTTGCAGGACATGAAAGGACTAGGGTCAACTTTTATGGTAATGACTTGACCCTCATGTTCAAATTTGATACTGTGTTGGCAGAGGTGGAGGGTGTGGCAGTGGTGGTTAGTAGTTGTCTTTAGTGTTTTAGTATAAGTAGAAAGTATAGACAAAAAAAAAACTATCTATCAAGAGTTTATTGTAATTATCCACCATATGCTATCACCTCAACATATGAGAATCTTGGTGATAAAAAATTAGTTAAAAAATTAGGGGCACTGAGCATTTTTCGACTAAGAAATTTAGTCCATTTTTTTTTGTTTTAGAGTAACTTATTTCTATTTTAGGATAGAAAACTTGTGTTGGATGTTTCTAAATATCATCAAATCATTGTGATGTTATCTAATCATGTATAAGGAAGTTGGTGTGAAGAAAGGTGGGATTCGACCTATCTTCTATACATTATCTAATTATAACCTTGAGCTTACACATACCTTCAGGTATATCAAAAATGTCATATTTCTTTAAAATCTAGCCATAAGCAACATTCAACAATTTTTTGGGGTTAGATTAAAAATATTTTTTGCTATGTTTTGTAGTTGGTGAGTGTAATTAATGTTAGAAATATAAGATTTCATATTTTGTATTGAATACATTTATATTGAAGATAACACCATTAACTAGTTATATAGTAGGTTAGTGGGTAGATGGATATTAAATAATTTTGTGATGTAGGAATATTACATTCTATAAAAACTTGTTGAATATGTATGGCCAATAAGAATGCGATAGTTCACCCCTTTCTTGCTATGGTATTTTTTAGTTACTGCTAATTGAATACCTCTTGTGTTCATTTGTGCACCAATACGGTTGCGTTTTCTTTTCATCATGAGTTGTGTTTATAAAATTTTAAGCCTTAATGTTCTTGAAAGTATCCTATTATTCGTTTGGGTGAATTATTTTATGTATTTCTAAATCAATTTAGTTTAAGGTCTTAATGGTGCAACATCAAAAAGGCTAAAATTTTGGTTCCATTATCGAGACCTCATTTATTATTTTGGTCAGATTTTTAGATGTGTATATAAAAATATGGATCTATATGGTTGTTTGGTTGCATCAATATAAAGATGTATTAACAAATTCATAGCTATACTTTATGAAAAATAGTGTAGTAAGTTATAACAATGGTCTAAGGAGCCCAGACTTTCCACAAACTTATTAAAGTGATCTAAACTATGGAAAACTTTCTAACATAAAAAATATGTAACCTTACTTATTGATACATATCTAAATAATTTGAATGATGAAAGATTGATTGAGGCCTTAGTTACATCTACATTAGAAATATTGAATTATAAACTCTTTGAATTGACAAAGATGACTTACAATTGTAGCTGAATCATAAATGAACCACACCTAAGTAATTTTAGGACTTACAACTCTATGATATAGTAAAACATCAGTATCTAAAAATAGTAAGAAAACAAAGACCTTATACAAAATGCAACCACTTTTATTTTTAAAATTATTTGAATAATATCCTCCAAGTTTTCAAATTTATAATCGCAATAGAATGGGTGGTAATAAACATTCAATAATCAACATCACCCAATTTTTGTGTGGATATAGACAATAATCAAATCACCTTTTCCATGTGGATATAACCAATAATCGACTCATAAAGGATCATCAATAAAGATACCACCATAGTCATAATGTCCAAAATGTTGAGCCTATAAAACAAAAGGTACCTTGGAGTAGTATGAAATGCCTTAGGATAATCTACAAAGAAACATAAATCCTCTGTCTATAGGATTTTGCTCTTCTATGATGGCTGTAAGATTAAATATGGGGTCACATAAATGGTGGTCTTCTTAAACCCATTTTAGGTAAAATCAAGCAATGTGTGGCTTGAGGGGGGTCAATCCACATTCCATAAACACTTTGAAAAATATCTGAATTATATAAGGGTGGTAGATAAAATGAAAAGTGTTTAAGTGCACCTTCGAGGTGTTAGGTTTGAGTCCTAGCCTAGCTTGTCCATTTTTATAAAATTTTATCAATCTCATATATGGTTATGATTCATTTGAGTATCATAATGGAGACCCATGTTGAAATCCCTATGAAACATGTCACATGCTAAAATATACAGATGTTGAATGTTAAAATTGGGTAAACTGCCACTCAAATTTTTAATGTGGCATACCCCAATGGACAAGGCTAAATGAAAGCCCTCGGTGAATTTAAATAAAGAGATACTCATAGGTATTGACATATGCATAAGGACAACTCACAATGGGAATTTTCCATTTAAAAAAATGCAATATTAATAGAAATTGGTAGACATTTTATTAAAAAATTATGGTTGTAATGTAAAAAGTTGTCAAAAAGTAGACAAAAGAGAATTTACCATTATTATAAACTTGAAAATAAATAAATGAAAGCAATGGTTTACGTTTAGTTTTATTTGAGATAAACTTTACATGGCTCGGTCTTGGTTCCAAAATATTAGCCATTTGTAGAAAAGGTTTGAAATGTCAAAAATTAAAGTTTTAATGCCACCATAGTATATGATTATACAATAATAGTGTGGAATGCATGTTTTATCTATGGATTTGATTCATTGAGACATTTTATTGAGATTGCTTTCTCCACATTAATTTACAATCAAAAATTTTCACTACATATCAAAAAAGATAATTTAATGTATAGTTTGGTCAATAAATTTATGGATTATGCTTGGAATATTTTAAATATTTTGTATGTTTAAATTTTACCTCTTCAACCTTGCATCTTCATCTGCTTATTTTTGGTCCAAAATAACATGCTCTCTAATGATTTTAGCAAGGTAATTATTCTGTAATAAATATTCATGGTCAACTTGGGTTGACACATCTTTTTGTCCTCTTCAATGTAGATATTGACAATATAAGTTTGTAAAAATAGACACATATATCTCTTTAATAATTTCAAATTTATTTGGAAAAGTATTACAAATTTCTGAATAAACATTAATTTTGATAGGATGATTTTATTTATAGTTAGTGTTATAGTATTAGAGGGAATCTTATGAAACTACTATTTGGATGTGTAGTATTTTTAAAGGTAATTAAGGCATAGCCAAAAATGTATTAGATGTAATAAATTAATAATAAATACTCAAAAAATTATTTGCCTCATTTTTAAAAGTAAATTTAAATTCTTGTAAAACTATTCCATTCTAAAATGATGGAAGTGTGACTTGTGCAAGGGATTGTTGTCTAATGGAAGTGAGGGCACACATGTAAGGAGGTGGAGGTTGATATACAAGTATATTTCAACTCCAAAATTGAGATATTTTAGAGTTATGTATGTTATTGAGTAAGAAATATAAAGTGTTGAACATTGAGCTATTACACTCCATGAACATTTAGAAACAAAAACATAATATAAAATATATCTGGTGTTCATAAATGGGAATATATTATAATTATATAATTTTTGTGATTAAGATGTGAAACAATGTGTATTTTAATTATCAATAGAACTATATGTATGAATGAGGATGACCTAAAATTATTTTCTTTCTTTCAGTAGTCTAGTACTTGATTAAGGTCAATCGAATGGAGCCTACATATACTTAGACAAGTGAGTAATGGCTAATGATCTCCATATATATAGTATAAGATAACCTACAACTCAACTTTCAAGAGAAAAAGGCTCCAAATCTTAAGTCGGTGACATAAATATATAACTCTCACTAGACCTCAACAAAGTTAAATGATTGTAACTATGATTGTAATGATTCAAGTAAAGTAAGTGGTTGTAAATATGTAAAAGTAAAGTAAATGATGGGTAACTGATTGTAAATATGATAAGGTTTAATGGTTAACCAAATAGGGGTATATACAATCTAAGGTGATGAATGACAAGCCTAACCAACCCTATATATATGCCTACTTATTCAGTATAAGTAGGAGTCTAAACAAGGATACACATATACATCTAAAAATAACTTTAACTAACATATAATCAACTAAGAAAGTAAATGAAATAATATAGGGATAAACATACTTACCTTAGGGTGGACTCATCAATGTTTCAATCTCCCCCTTTGGCTCAAGTGGCACTTTGCAAGAGATTGTTTTATATTGAAGACCTCAAATAGTTGGATGAAGATCTAGATATCCTTAGTTAGGAATTCCCAATGAACTCTCATATTGAGCTTCAATTAAAACATAAGACAAGACCTCTCAAGATAATGTTTTAATCCACTAACTCTCCCAAATAATCCTTAGGGTAGAAATCTAAGCATACCTATAATATATGAATGTGATATATCCTATTAGGAATGAAATATCACCCTTTATATATATATATATATATATATATATATATATATATATATATATATATATATATATATATATATATATATATATATATATATATATATATATATATATATATATATATAATTCTAATACCCAAAACCAACCCTAAAATCAAAGCTGAGAGTATTGACCAAGATGATATAGTTGGAAGATGTTAGTTGACACAATATGGTATTGGTGAAGTTGATTGACATAGTATGGTATTGATGAAATCGATACAATATAAATGTCAAAAAACACACTCAAAACTATATCATGTTGGAAAATATAGTTCATGAAGGACAAAGGTACAAAACATATGGTATTAACTAAGCCAACAATGTAGGATATATGGAAGCTATACAATCTGGGAAAGAAATAGATAGAGGGGAAAGATATATATAGATATTTAGAGGAAGTCAAACTCATAGTAGTGATGGTATACCAAGATATAATTCCAACATCTATATCAATGTACCACGAGTTGATCCTACCACATTCTTAGTACACCCTTTAAGGCATGAACTTAGGGAGACTGATGCATCAATAGGATGCTACAAGATAAAGTATCAATAAAGTGATAAAATTAAAAATATTAAGTGTACACATGTGCCCCATATGAAGCTCATCATGTGTCAGAAAAGTGTAATGCAATATGGTCCTTTGGAATAGAAATGTAGCAACACAAATGAACATAGTTGAAAATAAATGTTGAATGAAATAAAAGTAAATAAAATGAAAATAGATAATTGTAGATGATATTGTGTGTATCAAAAGTGATAGAAGACACCCAATGAGGAGAACAAGAGTTAGATATAAAATAATAAGTCAAAAATCTAATTTTTTGTAAAAACAAATATGTTAGTGCCTAAAAAATATCTATCTCAATAGGATTCTAAGGCTTATTTTATTTTTGAAAATGAAATATGGAGTCAAATATATTGGTAAAATGCATAACCTTGTGATAAATAATTGAAATTTTCAAAATTTTTAATTCTTATTATAAATAGGTAAAAAATCTTCATTTGTGCATTTTATAATTTTGGAAAAGTTAGAGTTTTGTATGATCAAATTTAATAATTTGAGATACTACACATGGAGCCCTACATGTAGGTGGTGCATTTACTATTCATTTTTTTCATGTTTTGGTAAAATGAACTAGATTAGTAAATCTAAGTACTAGGGTAAATTTTGTAGCAGTATTTGCCCTAACAAGTGTCAAAATGAATCTAAATTTCTAGGATGGGTAGTTTAAAAAATAATGAAACTAAGCCAAAAGCATTTATTTGGGCCAATGAAATAAATTTTTTCCCTTAAACAAATGTATCGCCAAGTTGATACAATTTGTAAGTAGAGTAATTAACACTTGGATGATACCATAGGGTATGGCTGACATAGTTAGGTGAAGTGTTGATAATGGATCTATGTGATAATGTAGTGAATGAAAAAGTAGTATTAAAAAATGTAACGATAAAACAGTAGTATGAAAAAAATGTCGTGAGGACAAAACATAGTGAGAAAAAATGTAGCAATATCAGTGATGCAAAAATTTTATTAAGAGCATAATTGGGACATTTTAGTGATTATCAAATTGTTTATTTGTTGTCTAGTTCATTTTGGTGATAGTAGTTAACATTTCACAGTGGAAAAGTAATGCACCAAATTTACAAGCAAAATCATAGAGGAAAATGTGATTTCATGAGTTTGGAATTTTAGTTGAAAGTTGTGTCATTTTCATGACATTACCAATACTGCTACATTTTTTCCTCACTATATTTTGTCCTCATGATGTTTTTTCATATTATGTTTTTACTGCTACATTTTTGTCCACTAATTTTTGATAGGATGTCATTGACAATACTATATGACATGGTCAATACAATAAAAAACTAGTCAACCAATTGATACCATAAGTGTTATAGAAATAAGCATCACTAATGCATTTCAAGACCTCGCTAATCTAGTAAAAAATATTAGCATGGTTGATATCATAGGGTATGGCTAATGTTTTAGGATGATTAGATGGACAATACCATGAGGTACGACCAAAATAATTGAATGATATATTGGCCTATATTATATGGTGTAGATGTTGAAGTTAGAATTTTATCATGGATGATATCATAGGGATGGTTGGTGTAGTTATAAATTTAAGTATGGTTGGTGTAGTTGGATGCTTGGTTGCTAAAATAGAAAAATGAGAAAAATGGATGCTATAGTAGAGTGTAAGGATATTTTAAATTTTTTATGTATTGTGTTTCTTTGATTTTAGTCTTTGCTTTCATATTTATGGATAAAAATATGATTGTGTTTTCTTTTCGATATTTTTAAAAGATGACAGAGATTATGGTAGAGCATAAATGATAACTACCTGACTGACCTATTGCAATTTTTTTTAGTGGTGGGTAGATCTTAACTTGTGATGATGGGATTTAGAGGGATCATGGAGATGTGTCATGTGACTCTTCATTTCAAGTTGATCACTATGTTTTTAGGGTAATGGGAGAGGATTACATACACCTTTATATGGGAGGTGGAGGGGGACAATATTGAGGTGGCCATCAAACTAAAGGGAACACATGCCATTATGGGGTTGTCTATTATAGGCTCTCCTATGGTATGTGACACACCTTAGAATTTGGATGAGTAAAGAGGGATATCCTAATAGGTTACTAAGTCTGAACAATACGATAAAAGCAAGATCATCATATGAATTTTTTAGGTATATGTCTCTAAGATTATGCATATCTAATAATTCATTATCAAACTTATGACTATGCATGTGTTATGTCATAAGTTTTATGGAGATATTCCTGATTTAACCTTTTTGGGAATAATTGGGGTTTTTATTCCTATTTAGTTAAAAGTATGAGTGAAGTAAATCAGTCAATAACTATGCCATAATTAACTTACTGATTCATTAATTCTAATTGTTGTTTAAACTTTCTAAAAATAGCAAGTGAATAAAGAGAAATATAACTTAGCTTAGAACTATGATGATTCGACTGATATGAAGGATGCTATTGACTATATATGACTGGGATAGTATCAAGAACCTGAATCTAATTTTTGTTTAGTGAAAGTATAGGAGAACCAAAAGTAAGACACTTCAAGGTCTGGTGTTGTATTCATGTTCCTATCGCTATTATCTAAATTGGTCACAGAGGTCTAACCTTTCTAGATTCTATCTGCCACTCATGTATGAACATACCTATGAAATTTTGAAGCTTAAATCTCAATTGAGCTCCTTATAAAGTTGATTTATCTTTGATCTTAGGTCTCCAATAAGCTTGAATAGGATTTTGAGAAAATAAGGGGGTTAGTGTGTGTAAGATGCACCAAACGTGCTTCACACCCCATGTGTGGGCATGATGCCTACATACCAATACTCTAAAGAGGGATCAATCCATATGTAGTTCTGCCTTTGAAAGTGCTTAGTATAATTGTGATGTGAGAATGAAATAAATTATAAAATTAGATATGCTGGAGGTGGTTAGGGGTTGTTTTAAGGATTTGAATGAGATTGTAAGTGTATTGGCTAGTTGTATGTAGAGAAAAGGGAAGATTGCTTGAATATTCTTGCTTGCTGAGTCATATTTTATAACCCTTTCCAAATGATCTTTGAATGGGATTTTATAGGGATCTATTAGTCATGGGTTGAATGTGTTCACATTAGGCTGGCAAGGATAAGGATGGGGAATTAAAAAAAACTAACCATTGGGGCCAATATTGCACTTAGACAAGATAATCAAAAGCAAAAAGGAGTGTCATTGATGTTATATTCCAAGTGTGGTGTTATATTCCAAGTGTGGTGAAAGAGTAATCTGGGTGAGCTAGGACCAAGTTTAGAAGGTTATGAATGACTAAGAATCAATGAAAATAAGCCTAAGAGGATTAGGAGAGAAAGCAAGATAGACTTATAGGTTAGGTGTCATTAGCCATACTCAAGTTATCAATTTTTATATTTTATAAGACTAAATTACACCCCCACCACCCCTCACCCTGCCCACCCCCTCCCCGCCCCCCCCCCCCCCCCCCCCCCCCACCCCCCCTTATTCTAGCAATGCAACAAAGCAAAATATTAGGATAAAGGAAAAATAGAAAGCGTACTTGAACTTACTTGTAAGGGTGATGCTCATGAATCTATGTGATGTTGGGTGTGTATAAAGAGAGCATGCTGTGAAGTGCAAATCTGTACAAAAATGAATATTAGATCAGTTCTTACTAGATACACTATATCTAAAATAATAATGTACAAAACTTGTGTAAGAGAGAGAAAAAGACAAAGGAATGAATACACCTCACTAGGTATGATAACTAATACAAAAACCGATTATGGTACTCAGTAATGTTGGATGATGTTGAGTGATTTTAGGTATGTGTTGTACCAAGAGTAATATCATGAATGGAGCTGAGTGCTCAATACCCTAAGAGTGGCTCAAGAATGCAAAGGTTGTCCCTTTGGCTCCATCATTACCCACTAAGTAAAGCTAGGTGATCTTGTATGTGTTGTTCGATGTTTGGAATATGTGTCTAATCCCTCTAAATATGTGGCTCAAGAATATAAAGGCTAGCTAGTCCTTTGGTTACATCGTTGCCTACTAAGTGAAGCTATATGACCATGCATATGTTAATTGATGTCTAGACTATGTGTCTAATTCTTTTGAATAGGTGGCTCAAGATTACAAAGGGTAGCTAGTCCTTTAGCTTCATTATTGCCCTATGAAGAGAAGCTATGAAATGGTACCTATATGAAATGTGTGTCAAATGAGATGGATCTTGAATCCCATGAATGCTCTATAATATGATAATGTCGGTATGGATAGCTAAATATATGATGGAAACTAGGCCACTCTGAAAGATAGAGATTAGGCTTGTATGAAAGCCACTCTGAAAATGGAAATGAAGCTTATATGGAAGCCACTCAAGAACTCAGGAATATGGAGATTAGGCTTGTATGAAATCCACTATAAAATGATGCCAACCACCTGTATATGGAATAAGGTATGCAACTATTGAGAATGCTTGGGTAATGCTCAAATCATAAAGAAAAGAAAAAAAATGTTAATGCATATTGCCCCCAATCAATGGTGTCTAAAACATGGAGTCTAATTTACAAGTTATACCAACTATTGTATCTGAAAATAGAAGTGAGATCTATCATGTTACACATGATGGCCCCTATATCTATATTCTTTGAGCAAAAGTGTATTTAAAACTGTTGATTATGAACTAGTTTGAATGTGAAAAACTATAGTTGAACCTACTTTTTTCCCTGCTTTTGGAAAATCTAGTTTTTCTATTGTTTGGATAGGAGAGCCAAAAATAGGACACCCTAGTGTTTGGTGATATTATCCATGTCTAGCATTGTTGTACTTTGATGAAACTAAAAAATGTGATAGAATCATCACTATTTTTATGATATGTTCTCCTTGGGTTGACCTCTGATTGTTGTTCTGAGTTGTTTTGGAAGCTAGATTTTGACTATAAGGAGTTTTGATCTCTATGACAAAATCCCTATTTATTACCCCCCCCTCTTCTAAGGGTAGGAATGAATACCCTACAATTGACTGAAAAAAATCCTGTCACATCTAAAAAATCAAGTTAAAACCATTGTTGTTCTTCGAAATGAGGGCTTATATATATATATATATATATATATATATATATATATATGAAGGACAAGTTAAAAATTATGTATTCCTTATACAAATTTAACCCTACTACCATCCACCATACATTTACAAGACAATTTTTTTCTAGATTGAGTGGGAAAGGAGAGTTGGAAAAGCTTGGTAGACTTTAAATGTTATCCTTTCAGTTCGGTAGGATAATTGAATGGAAACCTCTGCGCACAGTGATTGGTATGTATTTTTGAGGACTCAGAAATGTTCGGTGATGTTTGCATTAAGGTCTTCCTAGACACATGGCTACTAAAATTAAATTGAAATTGGCCTATGAAAAGTGTACGTAGATTTAATGTCAATTTTTTATTTTGGGTTGGTGATGTTTGCAATAAGGTCTTCCTAAATACATGGCTACTAAAGTTAAATTGAGATTGGCCTTTGAAAAGTGTAGGTAGACTTAATGTCGATCTCTTACTTTTGGTTGGTGATGTTTGTGATAAGGTCTTCCTAAATACATGGTTACTAAAATTAATGTTAACTTTTTCAAGAATTTAAATATATTTAATTTTATTATTTTATTTTGAGTTTAATGATTATTAATTTAGAGATTGAATTTATCAAAGTTTTTTTTAGTCATTGTTAATGAATAAGGATAAAATTACAAAAATAATATTTATCTTCTTTATAATTATAATTTGTATTTATCAAAGTTTTTCATCAAAATAATAAATAAAAATAAAATTATATAAATAATATTTCATTTATGATTAAAATTTGACTGTTATTAACATGTAGGATTTTTATTTGGCTTCATTAATTAATTATTTATTTTTTAATGGTTATATTTTCTTACTTTTTAATATAATATTAAAATAATATCTTTAGATTTTTTAGATTTTAATATTTATTAATATGAGAAATAGAATAATACCAACACTGAACACAAAAATGAGAAGAATATCAACACTAAACACAAAAAAGGGCAAGTTTGAGGTCAATTGATTTGGTCTGCATGTTATTACTACAAATTATGGTTTGGGACCACACAGGGTGGTTACACTAGATGGGTAAGAGTTATAGGAGCCTAGGAACATTTTACATCTCAAACACTTCTATGCTTAACTTATTTGAATCATTATCTATGAGAGCCCTTACTTGGGGTAATCTGTTTTGCAATCACCCATTTTCCATCATTTTACCAATCCCTAGACCATTCTTATCCTCGTACTTCCTGTAACCATCATAATATTAATTATGACCAATAAGTGTTACATACATATTCAGAGAACATTTTTGAACACAATCCAAATTGATCAACATCACCAACGTCTTCTCAGACAAGTGTATCAAGGCACATCAATAACTGTGTTACCTAGTTATTAGTTCTTTGAGACATATTGTAATTCTCCCCATATTATTTCCCTAATTATGTGCCTATTTCCCTAATTATGTGCCTTGCTATTCCTATTTTGTGGTTGCATGGCAATTCTCTCTTAGGTTCTATTATTTATTTGTGGTAGATACCATTGTATTAGTTTTAGTGGTTGTTTGAGCCCATACCTAAGGTTGTTTTCCTTTGCTATATAGTTCCTTGTAAATTTGTGCATATTCCCTTATTTTCATTACACCCAAAAAACACAAAACATTACAACATCCTGGAAAATTCTAAAAATAAAAAATTTGAGAAAAATTGACTTGAAATCTCCATGAGAGATATAAAGCCACCAAATTGTCTAGGTGCAAACCTCTTATCTATCCCCAATCATACATACTTATTATTACCATTCCTTTCTTATATCCTTCCATTTTTTGGAGAACTACAGTGGCTTGAGTTCCCCATGAACTATGTAGGCATTGTTTGGATGCATGGAGCATCTTGGGTCAACTCGGCCACTCTTCATTTCCACTTCCATTTCTATTTTATTTACCAATGTTTTACACTCTCACCATTTTTTGAACAACCATTACCTTGTTCTCTCACCATATTTTTAGCATATTACACTCTCATCATTTTATGAGAGAGCATTACCTTAGGCCCTCTTCATTTTGAGAGTCCATTCCTATTTTCCTCCTTAATTAAATTCATTTCCACATTATCATCACTTTTCATCTATCCCATTTCTTTAGAGAAGTACATTTGGCATGAAGTACCTTGGACTATATAGGCAATGTCCGCTTACATGGGGCATTTGGAGATAATTTGAACTCCACTTATTTTTTATTATAGTCACCCTTCCATCCAAAGTTACTATCTTGTTGTATTGGTTGTCCTCTAGAGTTTAGGGGAAAAATATCCAAGATTAAAACCTTATGTTCACTCACACATAAATAGTTCACTAATTCATAGTTTAATTTTATTTGTTGGTTGTCAAAGTTGTTTATTTTTGTTAGAAAGTTTCTTTGTTTTTTCTTGTTGAGCAAGAAAGTTATTTCTACTTCTTTTATTTTCAGTTTATGTTTTCTTGTTTCTTTTCTTATTTCTTTATTTCCTTTTTTTAATTCTTGCCTTGACTCAGTCTATTATGTTAACAAGGTCATCATCATGGTGTCCTTTGTCACACACTTTTACTTGAATCCATTTATTGACATATGTTAGCATTATCATCATGGTTTTTATCATCGGTGTGTTGTTTCCATTTATCTATTGGACCAAGAGTTAGTATTTATGCACAGTATGGTCAAGTCATTAGTATTTTGGGATGAATCCTTCCTACCTCCCCCCACCTTAGGGCCAGTCATAAATATGAGGGCCACCATAGACCAAAACTATGTTTTATTGTGTAAAGTTATTATGCAGAAGATCCTCCAAAAAGCTTCACCTATTCTCTTCCAATTAATCTATGCAGGTAAGCTATTATGGGATACATGTATATAAGTGACTCGTCATTCAAGGAGACATTCTCATACTAGTGAGGATAATGATTTTTTTCAACCCGAGAGGTGGCATGTTGCTGAATTTATCAAAAGCTGACATCATAACACCTTATTGAGCAATTGTTTTGTAGTGTTAGAGGGACCATACGGTGAAAACATTAATCTTGTTGGATTTTATTGAATGATTTCTCATGGAATGTTCATGGCTTGATAGACTCGAGATGAAAGTATTTAGTGTGCAAAATTTGTCAAAAGTGTTATATATATATATATATATATATATATATATATATATATATATATATATATCATCTGCTTCAAGGAAGTTAATATTAATAGTTTTGCTCTATAGATGGTAGCCAATGTCATCTAACCTAGGGTTACTCATCATATGCCAAGACATGAGGTGGGGCATGGTGGCTTAATTAATTTTATAGATCCCCTTTATGCATCCTTTGTATTATATTGAGGAATGGATCCATCTAATTATTCTATTTAGATGATTTTTAACTTTGACAAGCGTATTTTTGGTATTATTAAAATTTATGCTTTTGATGATGTTGTTGAATGGACAACTCTTTAGATATGACTAATGGATTCCCTCCTCATATCCCACTAGTTTATCTTTGGGGATTTTAAATTTTTTAAATTTGCGTAAGATAAATATGAGGTCCTTCTAATGTGATGGTGAGAGATAATGTTTGTTTTATTTATAGAATAAATTTATCCTATTTGACTTGAACCACCACCGTAGGAGCTCATCTCCCACAACGTGGTTTACCTAGTATAAAATTTTCCACATATCTAAATGAATTCCCAGTATAATAAATATTATTCTCCATCAAAAAATAGAATATCTTCCCTTTTGTTCAGAATTAGAACTGCCCTCTAAGTTTGCTTCCAAATATATTTCTCTTAGATCATCAACCCATTTAATTTAAAATTGAATGGTCTACACCTCCCATTAAAATTTTCAATAAATATTTCTATTTGAATACCTCCTATATTCATCATCTTCAAACCCTTGCCAACATCAAGAAAGCTTGGAATGTTGCCCTTGTACATTTGGGTATTTTAGATGGATTGAGTGGTGGCAAAATGCCATCATCCACATGCCACCTTTCTTCATTTTTTTGTAAGTAGTTGACCATCATTAGAAAATGAGCATATTATTCCTCTTTAGAATATTTAATTATTTTTACTGGGTGTTAGTACACTCCCTTATAGATGAGTCTTTACAAAAATAAGTGGCTACCTGAATAGGCAATAATTCAAACTTATTAACCTTCAATAGGCTTAGGGAATTGAATTGAAACTCATCTAAACTGGCTCAAAATTGGATATAGGTTTTATAAGGAGTTTTTTAGTAAGCTTAGGGCTTGTAATTATGCCAATCAAATAAAATCCATTAAGGATGTAGTAAATTATTTGACTAAACTCCTATACATCCTTCAAGATTTATTTCTGGATTATAAGAACATTTTTCAAGCTCAACCTCACTTGGAGGATCAAACAATGGCCTTAAAAACTTGTTTGGATGTTTTTCTCTAAAAACATACCCCTTATAAAAAGGTGGCCTGTGATCATAATCTATCCATATAAGAACTGCATGTCATGGCTCAAGCTAAGGATCCATGGGTTGATGGTTTCACTTGCAAGTTCTACCAATCTCTTTGGGATTGTGTTGGCCTTGACCTTTACAAAGTTTACTTAGAAGCTCTTTTCTAGATCCCTAGTCTACTTAGAAGCTCTTTTCCAGATCCTAAGATCATTTCTATTTAGAGGAGGAAGAGAAGGTGGAAAAGAATGAGGAAGGTGAGGAGGAAGAAAGGGATGAGGAAGAATGATTGGACATTGATATAGATGATATGAAATCCTTAAGAATTTTGTGCTTATCAAAGAGTTTGAAATTCAAAGGTAGATCCAATAATTTTTTTGAGAATTTACAGTTTATAATCTCAACACAAAATCCACCATTTAATTTGAATAATCTCTAGAGTGAAATGATTCATAGGTGTGGAACACCATTTCCAACTCTAATATATGTGGGGAAGATAGTGCAAAACTCATACAAATCCTTGAACTATTATATCAAAATAAACACGTTCAAATATAGGCATAAAACAATATTACCATAACTCACATATTTACGTGTGGAAAAACTTTACAGGTAAAAATCCCCATATACCAAAAGCAAAGTACTTTGTATTATCAGTAACAAACAATTACAATACAATAACAACACTAGGCTTCTCCATGTGTCCTCTAACTTCAACAAGAATCTAGGATAAATTTGGTAGCATAACAGTGTCTAAAAAATTATCAACTTTTACTACTCAATACACTAAGGCATAGAGTATCTAATAATAATCATCAATAATGAATAGATGGCATCAAAACATGTAATATTTGAAACAAAAAGCTAAGTGTAAAATTGAGTCAAAAATTGAACACATGACAACATAAACTGGACTCATTACTTAATACAATGTTTATCTACGCAACCACCAGAGGAGAATATCTAAACACTCTCTTTACTGCATCCCAATGTACCTATCTAGGATTAGCCATATATCGACTAAGAACTCCCACTACTTGGGCAATGCCTGACCTCATAAAAACCATCACATACATTAGATTGACAACAACACTTGCATATGGTACTCTAGTCATGTTTTCCATCTCAGTAGGATATTTTTGACAATCTTACACATAAACCTTTGTCCTCTATATCACTGAAACAATAAATTACCTACACGTTGTCATGTTGAATCTCTCCAACACTGAATTCACATAGTTTTTATAACTTAGCCAAATCTTTTTGCTAGATCTATCTCTTTCGATCTCCATCCCCTAACTATACCTTGTTGTACCTAGATATTTCATCTCAATTTATGTTGAGAAATAAGACTTCAGATTTGAAATCAAACTCTTACCATTTCCAAAAAAAATATCATCTACATACAATGCAATTATGAGAATGCAACCATTATCATATTTTTAATATACACAATGGTCAGATTTAGATCTCAAAATTCCCAAAGACAACATAAAGGAAAAAAAAATTGGTATCACATTTTAGGAGACTGCTTAAGACCATATAAATACTTCTTCAACTTGTAAACAAGATGTTCTTTACCTTTTACCACAAAATGCTCTGGTTGTGACATATTAATCACTTCCTCCAAGTCACCATGAAGGAACATTATCTTCAGATCCATCTTTTCCACTTCTAGATCATACGTTGTTGCAAGCAATAACATGAACCAAATAGATGTCAACTTTACAATAGGAGAGAATATCTCACCATAGTCAATTCCCTCCACATGAGAATACACCTTCATGACCAATCGTGCCTTGTGATTTTCAACACTACCATCAAGACCACATTTATTCTTGAACACCCATTTATATCAAATAGGTTTCCATCCTTTAGGCAAAGGTACTAGATCCCATGTACTATTTTTATTCAAAGCAACCATTTTTGAGCAGCCATTTAGCAATCAAAGCAAAAACATAACTGGAATCCAATAATGAATAACCAAATCTTTTTGGTGAATAATCAAACCTTTCTGATGGCCGCTTAACATGTGTAGAGCTTATTAATTACTGAGGTTGAGGTTCTTATTCTTCTTCAAAAGTTTCAGAGCTGTTAGGGTTCTCTCCATCATTAGGTTCAATAGGAGTTCATAATTCACCTTTCATTAGAGTAAGTGGAATCTGAATTACCTCCTTTTGCTTCTCCTCTTTCTCTAACTGTAACTCAACTGTGTAAGATTTCAACTCCTAAAATATAACACTTTTGCTATGGAGAACCTTCTCGACCAATAGACCCCAAAGCTTGTTCCCCTTCACATTGACACCATAGCCAATGAAGATACACTTAACTACCTTGTTCTCCAAATTAGACCTCTTTACACTTGGAACATGAGCATAAGCTTCATAACCAAAAACTTTGAGATGTCTCATCCAAGGATTCTTACTAGACCTTACCTTTATGGGTGTCTTTTCAACAAGAGTCGATGTAGGAGATCTATTGATCATATAACATGCAATAGCTACAACTTAGGCCCAAAAATTCTACTCAAGGATAACATCACTCAGTGTACTCTTATCCCTCTCCATCAACATCCTTCTCATCCTCTCCATAACTCCATTTTGTTGTGGGGTGTATGGAGTTGTCTTATGTCTGTCAATCTTGTGCTCTTTATAGAACCTTTCAAATTCTATAAAAAAACTTGCCACCATTGTCAGGTCTCAAACATTTAATCTTTCTATCAGTCTAATTTTCAACCAAGACCTTAAACTCTTTAAAGTGATTAACAAACATTTAATCTTTCTATCAGTCTAATTTTCAACCATGACCTTAAACTCTTTAAACTGATTAAAGACTTTAGATACACTTCTGAGGAAATAAACAAATGCCCTTCTACTATAGTCATCTATGAAAGACACACAATTTTTTTTTTAATGAAGTAACATTCATAGGACCAAACACATCTACATGAATATAGTCCAAAACCCCATAATACTTATGAGATCTAGAATAAAAAGAAACATGGTTTTTTTTACCATATATGCAATGTTCATAATCATCAAGGCCTTCAACAAGGCTTTTGTTTTTCAGCTATCTAAGACCCCTCTCACCAATATGACTGAGTATTTGGTGCCATAACATTGTCTTCTCCGCTGAAAGCTTCATCTCCAAAACATTTGCACCCTTAGTTACCCAAAAAACATGACCATCAAATGTATAAACAATATACTTCTTCACTGTTAGATCTGATGGTGAGGATGAAGAATCCAAAGGCCTTTTATTTAGCATACTTGAAGAGCTATTACACTAAATAGTGCATGCATCTAGCTTGTATAGAGTGCCAATCCGAACACCCTTAGCTAACACCATAGTTCCTCTAGTCATCTTACATTCTCCACTCAAAAAAATAACCTACACACCCACATCAATAAACTTACAAAAATAAGGTTTTGTGCCAAACCTAGGATATGCAACACACCATCAATCCCCTTCACTCTATCATAAAGAAATCTAATCTTGATTCTTCCATGGCCAACAATCTTCATATGAGAGTCATAGCCCAAATACACCTTCCCACCATCATACTCTTCATACTTTGAGAACCAACCCCTATGCGAGGTCATGTGGAAAGAAGCTCCTGAGTCTATTAACCACACATCTTTTGATGCATGAGTTGTCAAGGCTATAACAAAAGCATCTGCATCATCCTAAGAGGATTTCTCAGAGTTAGAATCAAAGAAATTCATTTTACCTTTCTTTTTCTTCTCCTCCTTACAATCTTTACAAAAATGACCATATTTTTTGCAGTTCCAACATTTCACCTTGGACTTGCCAGAAGACTTAGATCTCTCTAAAGATTTTGATCTTGACTTCTTGTCCTTTTATTGCCTTTCTCTTTAGGTCTGCCATGAACAACAAGGGATTCCTTAGCCATCTCAAAAGATTTCCTCTGCATCTCTTCAGACAACAGCGATGCAACCACCTCATCCATTTTGAAAATGATGATGGTACTTCCAATAGCCATAACCAGGGGATCCCATGAGTCTAGCAAAGAACATAACAAAAGCATGAAATGATCCTCATCTTCAATCTTGTCACCAACATAAACCCACTGAGCAATCAACATGTTAAATGCATTTAGGTGATCTGCAACGAACCCTCCATCTTTAATATTCAGAGAATACAATTTATTTTTCAGGAATAACTTGTTTACCAAGGATTTAGCCTAATAAACATCCCCAAGCTTCTTCCAAAGAGATTTTACAGTCTTTTCTTCATGGACATTCAGGAACATTGAATCAACCATTTAGAGTCTAACCAAACCCTTGGCTTTTTGAACCTTCAGATCCCACTCTTCTTGAGTCATATTGGTTGATTTTGTTTCAGATATTGCAGCTGACAGATCTCTATCCACGAGCATATCCTCCATCTTCAACTTCCATAACACGAAGTTGGTGCCATTAAACATATCCATCTCGATTCTACTGAATGTGACTGCCATCTTTTTTTTTCATCAACAAGATTTTGAAATACTTTTGCAAAGACTCCCACTCAAACAAAGATCAGTACAACAAACGCGCTACCTATCAATGGGACCAAAACTAGGTAGGATCTGATACCAACTAAAAGGAAGTAGAGGTGCAAAACAATGCGTCCAACACTAATCTATGTGGGGGAGATAGTGCAAAACTCATACAAATCCTTAAACTATTACATTGCAATAAACACATTCAAATACATGCATAGAACAATATTACCATAATGCACAGATTTACGTGGGGAAAACTTTTTTCAGGGAAAAAACCGCACACACCAAAAGCACAGTACTTTGTATTATTGGTAACAAACAATGACAATACAATAACAGCACTAAGCTTTTCTAGGTGTTCTCTAACTTCAGCAAGAATCTGGGATAAATTCGGCAGCATAATGGTGTCTCAGAAATTATCAACTTCCACTTTTCAATACACTAAGGCATAGAGTATTTAATAATAATCATCAGCAATGAATAGATGGCTTCATCTCGTGCAATATTCGAAACAAAAAGCTAAGTGTAAAACTGAAGCAAAAACTTAACGCGTGGTAACATAAACTGAACTCATTACTTAATGCAATGTTTATCTACGCAGCCACCAGCAGAGAATACAATTGCCACCGTTCATGCAGCAACTGCATACATGCAAACGCCTTGCATGAGAAGGACCTCCGTCAATGTTTATCTCCTTTCGTTTCAATATAACTTTTGAGTTTATTTTTCCTTTCGTAAAATTGCTTTATAATTGATAAGATTGCAGGGTTAACTCGAACAACTAATTTTATATGCAGTTGCCTCGGTCCTTACGGTTGCTGTGCATAGATAATTTAAATCTGGATGAAAGCATTGGCAACCTCTCTTCACTAGAGGAGCTATTTTGTCGTACCCGCTGCATCAGTCTTCCTAATTCCTTCTGCCAACTTTACTCTTTACACCGTCTGTTTTTCGTTAATTGTAAAAAACCCGTGGAATTTCCTGAAAGCTTTGGCAGTCTAGGTGCTTTGGAAAACCTAAAATTGGTAGATGTCCCCAAACTGAAGAGGTCGCCAAACAGCTTTGGCCAGCTCAATTCTCTAAGTGTTCTCAAGTTAGAAGTTTGTTTAGGGATTACTGCACTATCAGAAAGCTTCGTGAACCTCTCTTCTTTAGAGTATCTGAAATTAAACGGGTGTTCCACGTTACAGAGCCTACAACATTCGTTTAGGCAGCTGGGCAATTTGAAAGTATTAGAAATGAACGGATGTACGGAATTGCCAAGTCTTCCTGTTAAATTTGGACAGCTCAAGTCTTTGAAATGTCTTAACATTCACGATGGTAAGGGATTAAAGAGACTTTGTAATGATTTCGGAAGCTTGAAATCATTGGTTGCAATGAGGGCAACATAGTGTTCGCAATTCGAGTATGACAGTCCCATGTTGATAGAGCGATAGGCACAGATAAAGGAAACGCATCCTTTGCTGCTAAACAGTACGTTTATATAAATTTTAATTTTAGAAAGGGACAATTACCAGGCTGTGTTTTGCAAATATTTTTTCTCATCAGTCTAACTATAATGTATATTTGTAGAGTAATGATGGGCACCTCCGCGAATTCGTAGAAAAGATGTTGACTGCAGAGACAAGTGGCGAGAAAAAATGCATGCATGTGGACGGGGGTGGGAAGGTTGTGAAGTGGATGAATTCCTTTCCTGCTAGTTCCCCACTAAATGTGGCTCTGTTGTTCACACTGCTCAACCTTTTCTCACCTTCAAATGGGGAAGCTTTACAAACAGTACGGAAGACAATTCTGGAGCTTACTGTCCAACATTTTCATGTGATATACATTGCAGGATTAGAGGAAGAGGAAGAAAGCGAAGAACAACTGCACCAAATACTGCTAAGCTAGACTGAGGGGGTTCTTGCTTGGATGCCTCCTCACAGAAGAATGAGTGAATTATTTGCCTATTCTGCCTTCTCTATGGCCGAGAGAGAGCACAGTGACTTAATTCCGGATGCGTTTCATAGTTTTATAGTGAGTATAAGTATGTCAATGGACGGAGAGGGGAAACCACAAATGCAATTCCAAAGCTAAACTGGCCAATTATTCTCATGATTTTGGAGGCAGCTTTGAAAGCCTATCAAGAAAGGCTGTTATTAAACTTTTTCACAATTTGGGAGGTTGAAAATTAAATATGAACTCAATTTCACTTGTGAAAAGAGATTTCATAGTCTATTCATACTCTATCAACGTGCGTATTTTACACGTTTAGTGTTATTTATTTATTTTTTTGCCCTAATTTTTTCTACTATATTACATCATAAATATTAAAACACATACATTATTATGATCGATAGGTTCGTATAAAACAAAGGTAAGGTAAAAAGTTTAGTATTAATTATAAGTATGTATATTTTTATTAATTTAATTTAACGAATGTAAAAAGTTATCTCATTCTCTAATAGGTAGTTTTCATTATGTTAATGGGTAGTTTTTATTGTATTTTATTTTGTTAAGTTGTTTGTATGTTATACTATTATTAGATTTATGATTTTTAATGTTTTATAGAAATTTTATTAATGAAAAATTATATATTTTTATAATTAATTTAAAATTTAGTACAAATGATAAATTAATTTAAAAGGAAGAAAATTTTTAGTAAATATAACAAAGATTCAAGAAAACAAAAACAGAGATAATAATATCATTTTATAATTTTTTTTAATATATTAATTTTATTTTATTGTAGAATGTTTAAAAATAATTATTTTCATATCAATTGATTGTTTATATATATATATATATATATATATATATATATATATATATATAATTAAAAAAGATATATAATACTTGAATTTTATTAAAAAACAAAAGAATTTTACAACTTTTAAAAGAATAACACTAGAATTAAATTTCATTGCATTATTTCATGTTAACTTTGAAAATTGGTCATTGCATTATCATAACACTTGTCTATTACTCAAACTAATTAATAGACTACAACACTTTCAATATCTAGAAAGTAAATTTTTTCTCTTGGTTAGTTCTTCTAATAACATTGTTTAAAAACATAAAAATGAAAGAGGTTATTAAACATCCAAAAATGTACTTAATATTATTTAGTCACTATTTCGGGTGGATCGACTATTACCTATTGAAATTTTGACCAACTAGTCAATGATACAAATGAATGATACATACATTTAGATCAACACACCCAACATACTTGCTAAGTTTTCACTAGATGAAGTTGATAAAAACATCAAAAAAATATTTTTCTAAATAGAATGAATTTGTGAACTCATCTCAATGCTCCACACAATCCCTCAAATTAATGTTTAATCTCCTAAAACATCCTCTTAAATTTCTCTTGTAATAATGTAAGGTTATTGTCAAAATAGTTTTGATATGCGTTCATTCTAACTACTACATTTTGTATATATAACACCACAAATTTGGTTGCCTTCACATCAACCTTTCTATTTTCATTTTTTTAATATTTTTTTCTGAAACACAAACATGACATAAATGTAATACATTAATTTTGGTGTGGTTAGCATTGGATTTATAACACAATCCTTTTCATTTGAAATTCAAGGTATTAAATAAGATAATTGGGTACATATGTTTTATAATTCTTTAACACACATACAAAGAAATTAGTAGTTGTCTTTTGTCTTTTTTAGTGCAAGTAGAAAGTATAAACAACAATAAAAATTATCTAGGAAGAGCTTATTGTAATTATCCACCATATGCTCTCACCTAATCGACATATCAGGGTCTTAGTAATCAAAAAGTGGTAACAAAAGTAGGGCACTAAGCATATTTTTACTAAGAAATTTAGTCCATTTATTTGTTTTTGAGTAACTTATTTTTATTTTATGGCAGAGACCTTGTGTTGGGGGTTTCTAAATATTATCAAATCATTGTGATGTTTTCTAAGCATGTAGAAGGAATTTGGTATGAAGAGAGGTGGGATTGGACCCATCTTGTATACAATATCTAATTATAACCTCGAGCTTAACTATACCTTTAGGTATATCAAAATGTCACATTTATTCAAAACCTAGGCATAAACAACATTCAACCATTTGTTGGGGTTAGATTTAAAATATTTTTTGGTATATTTTTTAATTGGTGAATTTAATTAATGTTAGAAATGTAAGATTTCATAGTTTGTATTAAATAAATTTATATTGAAAATAATACCATTAACTAGTTATATAGTAGGTCAGTGGGTAGATAGATATTAAATACTTTTGTGATGCAAGAAGGTTGGAATCTGTAAATACTTGTTGAATCTATGGTGTATTTTTGGTTACTACTACTAGAATATCTCTTGTGTTCATTTGTGCACCAATACAATTGTGTTTTATTTCCCTCATGATTTTTGTTTACAAATTTTTAATCCATAATGTTCTTGAAAGTACCCTATTACTGACTTGGGTGAACTATTTTATGTTATTTATAAATCAAGTTAGTTTAAGGTTTTAATGTTACAACATCAAAAAGGAAAACATTTTGGTTTCATTGTCAAGACCTCATCTACTACTTCAATTGGATTTTTAGATGTGTATATAAAATATGGATGTAGATGGTTTTTTGGTTGTGTGAATATAAGGATCTGTTAACATATTCATAGAAAAATAGTCTAAGGATCCAAGACTTTCCACAAACCTACTAAAGTGATATAGAATATAAAAAATCTTATGATATCAAAATATGTAACTTAACTTATTTCTTCCTATCCAAATCATTTGAATGATCCAAGATTGATTGAGGCCTTAGTTACTTTTGCATCATAATTATTGAATTCCAAACTCTTTGAATTGACAAAGATGACCTATAATTGTAGTTGAATCACAAATGAATTTCACATAAGTGCTCTTAAGAGTTGAAACTCTATGATATAGTAAAACATCAGTATCTTAAAATAGTAAGAATATAAAGATCTTGTACAAAATGACCCCACTTTTATTATTAAATTATTTGAATAAGATCCTCCAAGTTTTCAAATTTATAATCTTAAGAGAATGGGTGATAATATACATTCAATAATCAACATCAAATATTTTTTGTGTGGATATAGATAATAATCAAAATCACCATTTCTATGTGGATATAACCAATAATCGAGTCATAAAGGATCATCAGTAAAGAGGTCACCATATTCATAATGGGTAAAATGTTGAGTTTATAAAACAAAAATCCTTGGATTAGTACAAAATGCCTTGGGATAATCTAAAAATTAACATAAATCCTCTGTCTAAATTTTTTTCCTCTACTATGATGACTGAATGGGTAAATATGTGTTCACATTTATGGTGGTTTTCTTAAACCCAGATTAGGTAAACTCAAGTACTATGTGGCTTTAGGGGAAGAAATCCACAATCCATAAACACTTTGAAAAATCTATGAATTATATATGGTTGATAGCTAAAATGGAAAAGTGCTAATGTGCAACTTAGTGGTGCTAGGATTGAGTCCTATCATAGTTGGTCCATTTTTTTGAAAGTTTATCAAGATCATGTATATTTATGCTTCATTAAAGTTTCATAATGGAGACCCATGTTCAAATCCATATGAAACATGTCACATAATAAAATATACATATTTTTAATGTTGAAATTAGGTAAACTACCACTCCAATTTTGATTGTGGCATACCCCAATGGACAAGGCTACATGCAAGCTTGTGGTGAATTTAAAGGAAGACACACCATTAGGTATCGACATATACCTGAGGACACTTAATAATGGGAATTTACCATTTAAAAAAAAATTCCAATATTAATAGATATTGGTTGATGTTTTACAACAAAATTATGGTTGTAAGGTAAAATGTTGTCAAAAAGTAGACAAAAGAGAATCCACCATTGTTGTAATATTGGAAATAAATAAATGAAAAAAATGGCTCATGTATAGTTTTATTTTAGCCAACCTTTACATGCCTTGGTCTTGGTTATAAAATATTAGCCATTTATAAAAAAGGTTTGAAATGTCAAAAGTTATAAGTTTAATTCTAGCATAGTTTGTGCTTATACAATAATAATTTTCAACATGTATTTTATTAATGGATTTGTTTCATTGAGACCTTTTATTGAGATAGATTTCTTCACATTACTTTACAGTCATAAGTTTTCACTATATATCAAAAAAGACAATTCGATGCACAGTTTGGTCAATAAATTTATGGATTATGCTTGTAATATTTTAAATATTTTATGCATTAAAATTTAGCTCTTAGGTCTTGCATTTTCATCTTCTTATTTTTGTTCCAAAATATCAGGCTCTCTAATGATTTTATCAAGGTAATTATTGTATAATAACTATTTTTGTTCATATTGGGTTGACATAACTTTATTTCTTGTATGACGTAGATAGAAATAGTATCACTTTGTAAAAATAAATAATTTTATATCTCTCCACTAATCTCAACTTCATTTGGAAAAATATTAATTTTTTTTTTGAGTAAGCATGACTTTTGATAGGATAATTTTGTTTATAGTTACTATTATAGTATTGGCAAGAAACTCATGAAACTACTATTTTGATGTGTAAGATTTTTCAAGATAATTAAGGCATAACCAAAAATGTGTTAGATGTAATAAATTAATAATAAATACTCATAAAATGGTTTGCATCATTTTCCAAAGTAAACTTAAATTATTGTATAAATCTTCTATTCTGAAATGATGGGGGTGTGACTTGTGCAAGGGATTGTTGTCTAATGGAAGTGAGGGTGCACATGTAAGGAGGTGGAGGTTGATCTACAAGTAGAAGTCAACTCTAGAACTGAGATATTTTAGAGTATGTATATTATTGAGTAATAAATATAAAATATTGAACATTGAGGTATTACATTCCATGCATATTTGGAAATGAAAACTTAATATAAAATATCTCCAATATTTATAAATGGGAATATATTATAATGATATAATTTGTATGATTAAGATGAAAAATCATGTCTCTTTTAATTCTCAATAGAAAAATATGTATGTAGAGGATGACCTAAAAGTATCTTCTTTATTTCAATAGT